>OX421451.1:33439118-33441618 GCA_949126865.1 Montipora capitata
GGTATTCTGTATTACCATTCGAGTTTCAAACTCAATATTAACTAAAGATTTCCGCGAAACACCCTAACATAACATGACATAGACCCTTTAAATTCTGTTCACAAATATGCAAAGACAAAACAAAAAAGACTTGAGAAATCCAAAAAATTCAACATTTGATGTTTTACATCAAGGGTGGAAAACAGAATGTATATTAATCAATTAAAAGGGTCTGCATATAATTATGTGATACCAATTATTTTTTTGGTAGATAAGCAGATAGGTGTCCCCAGTTTGTACACACCATCTGTGAGCAAGATACTTAATTTAGCTTCTTGACACATTCATTAAGTCACTATTTTCCTCCAAATAATTCCAATCTGGAATTGTCCAGAAAGACTGGTCAAGACTCCACCCTTAATAATCATATGGCAATGCGTTCACGAACTCAGGAAGGAATTGAACAATTCTCATTCCAGAAATTCCTTATATGGTGTTCACAATGGCAAATTTTGAAAATTTCTACATTAAATCGAATTCTACCACAAAAACACATATTAAAAAACTGTCTAAACCCTGAAAGCACATTTTAGGTGAACGGCGGTTCATCATGTTATTAGTTAATCATTTTCATCTTTCTTCCCGTGTTTTAAAATGTGAGTGAACTGGTTGTAATCTAAGTAACCATCTTTGTCAATCGGTGCATCGCGTAAAACATCATCTACTTGATCTTCGGTAAATCTGTCTCCCATCGAAGTCAAAGCCTCCTTTAGGACATCTTCGTGCACTTTTCCGTTTCCATCTTCGTCGAAACAGGCAAACGCGTTAACGATCACGTCCTCAGGATCGGTGCCATTCAACTTTTCTCCGAACAATGTGAGAAACATCGTAAAGTTGATCGGTCCGGGTGACATCTTGACCATCTCCTCTAGATAGTCGTCGGTGGGATCTTTACCAAGGGAAGCAAGCATGTCATGCAAATCTTCTTTATCAACAAAACCATCGCTGTTTTGATCGATCATGTTAAAGGCCTCTTTGAATTCTTGAATTTGGTTCTGGTCGAACATAGCAAATACGTTCGAAGTTGCTCGATGAGCACGTTTCTTTGTCGTCTTTTTCGTTTTCCTAGACGCCATCTTATCCTTAACTTCCAAAAATCCCAAACTGAACAACAGAAAACAGAAACTTCACTACGATATCGTTTTTCTACCCTGCGCCTCCCTAAATTACACAGATATCACAACGCACTGTAATTTCCCGGATATTCTACCCAGGCCTCCACCAAGATTCGACTTGCGTCATTTCCCTCCATTTCCCTTATTGGGAATATCAAGCGTTTTTCGGGGGAGGGGAGGGGTACAAGAAAGCCGAACCCGACAACGCCTTCTGGCTACGTCACGTGCCAACAATGGTTTGCAAGACTTAAAAGGCAATGCGAATTATTTCGATGAAAATGCTCCGCATTTCAGAACAAATACCTCCCTTCCAAAACAAGAACAGCAAAAACAACAACAATTAAAAGCAGCTTGTTAGAAAAGTGAGAAAGCAAGCTTCAAAGCTTCAAAAGTACTCACTCGGTTTTGTTCAGGGCCTCAACTTCAATTGTCATAACTGGACGAGTTATCACGATTAACATCATGCTTTCATATCGGTCTTGTTGGAAGGAGAAGTACTTTTCTGAAGGTCATTTAAACTACGTGCTAACAACGATGAACCATTACTACATTTAGAGGCAGCTATTACATTTGCCTCTTCTGTGATCTGCAAACATCAAATAAATGTCGGAACACAACCCCCAGACAACAAGCCCTAAACTGTTTGCACACTGCATTTATGAGACAGCAGTGTCTAAGAAAAATTCAAAATCCTCCGGAGACGCAGAGCATCTCTTTAGGGCTTTAAGTTAAGGGTCAGTTTGTCTAGTAACTTATCGAATGAGGTGTGAACTACAGAAAACTCAGAGCCAATCCAGTAAGCCAACCTCCAATCAAGAATCCGTAGAAACTGGTCTCTCATCTGTCAATCATTATCGTCTTTTTTTCCATGCTTTAAAATGTGAGTGAACTTGTTATAATCTAAGTAACCATCTTTGTCAATCGGTGCGTCACGCAAAACATCGTCTACTTGATCCTCTGTGAATCTGTCTCCCATTGAAGTCAGGGCCTCTTTCAACAACTCTTCGTGGACTTTGCCGTTGCCCTCCTCGTCAAAACAGGCAAACGCGTTAACGATGACGTCTTCGGGGTCAGTCCCGTTCAATTTCTCTCCGAATAGAGTTAGAAACATTGTAAAGTTGATGGGCCCGGGAGACTGTCTCATCATCTCTTCTAAATATTCGTCCGAAGGATCCTTTCCTAACGACGCAAGCATATCGTGCAAATCTTCGTTATCAACGAAACCATCATGGTTTTGATCAATCATGTTGAAGGCTTCTTTGAATTCCTGTATTTGGTTTTGGTCGAACATGGCAAAAACGTTCGAAGTAGCTCGTTGAGCCCGCTTTTTGGCGGTCTTTTTGGTC
>OX421451.1:33456618-33464118 GCA_949126865.1 Montipora capitata
AAGTGTAAAACTAAAATACAAAAGTGTGTCACAATAGAGTTTACTGATTGAACTTACGATTTAACGATTAAATACGAAGAAGAGAGGGCAGAAAAAAACAAAAAAAAAAAAAATTAACTGAAAGTGAAAAAAAAAAAAAACATGTTAGATGAAATTCTTCCACTTCTTGTTGAACGCTTCTAGCTGTTTGTTTTTAAGAGCAATTTGCCTGAGGGTATCAATCTTATTACTAAAGAAAGGGGGGAATCTGTCAAAAGTTACGACAGTGTTGTCTTGAAAACAGCAAAAAATTAAGTATTTGGCGGCGAGTGTTGATCAACAATTGTTGAACCGTGTATCATCGGCTTAAGAGAGGCGTGGTATGTAGTGTCTGCATCATTTTAGGGTAGAAGTGCTTTTCATCAAGGAACATGCTTCTTTAATTAACTCTTTCCTGCCCAATAGTACCACTTATAGATTTTTATAATCTGTCTAACACAAGACGATTTTACTCTTCAATGGGGGCCCCCTCTGGGCCAATAAAGGGTTAAGTCCTCAGACCAGGGTCCCAGACCAGTGTAAGGCCAAGAGAGCAGGGGTCAAACAGTCTGATCCCCTCTCCTCTACACTTGAATCTTTGGCTGTTGCTTGCCTGGCATGACAATAACAAATAGGGTGCCTTACATAACTGCTAACCTGGTCTCTTAAGGGGAAATGCTGACTCATTGGTGCCCGAAAGCCAGCATATAAAAAGTGCCTATTTCCTTGAAACAGAAGATGTCTACAAGCAGGAAATTTTGCCACTGGAATGGATGTAGATGTTGTTGACTTTTTGTTTATAAAAAGTGGTTCTGCTGAAGTGGGTCAACTTGTTGAAACAATGGTATGATGCAAAAATCATCCCTATTAGTGAGCTATTATAATTCTTTTGTTAGAATAATAGCAAAGTATTAATCACTCACTGAAAAACCCATTAAACCTTTGACGCCTGAACCGGTCTGAATCGTCCATACTTAATATTTTACTAGATCTGTCTAACGCCAGACGATTTTACTCGTCAATGGGGAACCCCCAGGAGTCAATGGGTTAAATTCATTTTTTTGTGAATAGAATAATAATAATATTGTTTTTGTCACATAATTACAGACATTACATACAGTTAGAACTTCTGCATTTATGTTAATGTTGACAGTCCTTATTGACTGGGAACAACCTCCCACAGTCCCTGTAAAGTGAAGCCATCCTTTAGTTTCTCCACTGCAAGTCCCAGCTGTTCTGAATAAACTGGTTCACGGTCACTAGACTATAACGAAAACAAATAATAATTGTTATAATTCTTAAATTTCTCTACAAGCAATGGCTATGTTAACTAATCTTCTTTGTTCATTTGGGAACATTAACTATAAAGGCAACAGTTTTTAAATTTAAATTGATTTAAGCAAACTTTGGGTTATTTTGCTTCAATCTAAAAATGTTTGGAAAGCACAAAACACATCTTAAAATTAACAAATACATTAGACCAAAGGACAAAGTTAATAATATTATTTTAACCCTTTGACGTCCAAACCGGCCTAAACCGGCCAGATGATTTTACTCGTCAATGGGGAACCCCTGGGAGACAATGGGTTAATCACTCACTGAAAAACTATTTCCCCATTAAGCAATTGTCTGATTATAGACACCTGAAAAATTCTGATCAGATACATTTAACTTCAATGGGATTCGAACCCATGACCTCTGTGATGCTGGACAGGTGCAATGCTCTACCGACTATTAAATAGCTTCATAGCTCAGTTGATAGAGCATAATGAGCCAGCATCACAGAGGTCATTGGTTCAAATCCTGTTGAAACCTCCTAAACTTTTCAGGTGTTTATATAAGAGACAATAAATCATTATTTATTGCTTAAATTGTCCACATATTAAAAGTGCGAGGATCACTTCTCCCTTTCATCTATGACTCACTCTTCAAGTATATACATGTAGTTAAAAATTTTATTTTGTTCAAAAACAAGACAGAGAGAATAACAATAAATTTAAATTATTTTACTTACTTTGTCCCCATCAGCAAAGTAGGCCTAAAAAAGAAAAGGAAACAAGTCAAGGGGATATAAAATAATAATAAACCAAAAAAAAAAAAATGAAAGAAAGAAAGATATAAATAAATGAACCAAAAAAGATGGGAGACAAAAATTACTGCGTTTTTGTTACTAGAAATTAAAACAAAATACACAATAGAGGCAACAACTTCTTCAACAACTTCTTCATGACTGCTGTAACAAAACTGCATGATCTCTCTAAATAGCACTTTGAGCTCAAAGAGCAGATGCACATAATATTAAGACATAGTGTTAAAGGTATCAAGGGAATCACTCTTACGGCAAAAGCATCTGTTCCTTCCCCATCATTAACAATCTCTATATCATCCTGGACTGGGTCCACTGTCACCTCTTCAACATTGTCAGGCTGCAAATTTCAACACAACAACAGACAACCGTGAAAAATGTTATAATATTAACTTCAACAGGTTGTAAACATGTATATTCTTGTGGCTAGCCTGACAGATCTGTTACCCATGCCAAGGGACTCATCCAAGACCTTTTCATGTTGCCAATTCACCAAAACTCCTGACTGAATTAAGCAGAGTTAAGGCATTCAGATGATAGCTGTAATGATTCTGGCTTTAAGTGTCTCATTATTAAATTATAATTTATTACTCCTCCTAGTGGTGCCTGAGTGGATGTCCCTGATGGAAGGTGGAACTTAGGACCGAGAGATTTTATAGTGAATTGAAAGGCGAGTTACTGTTGAATAATTATTACTTTATAGTATTTCTCAAGATTTTTCCAGCAAGAGCGAATGCTGCCAGAAAAGACTAGTAGGTTCTGGAGAGCCTGCTTTCAACTACATTAAAAAAGAGCTTTTTGAGAAGCTACACTGGGGCATTAGGCCAGTGCTGTTGAAAGTTTTGACTGTGGCAGGGAGGGAGGGGACCACTGTTACGGCTATGAAGGTTTTACAAGGAAAGGTGATAAGGTTGATGGTGTGATTTGGGAAAGGTATAAAGACTGGGAAAAGAGGAAAAAACAAGTTTAAGTGGATACATGGGGAGAGGAAGGCCTTGTGGGAGCGTTTTGTAACAAGTGGGGGAAGAAGATGGGAGGGGACAGTGTATATCAAGAAGGTGAAGGCTTTGTGCCAGGAAAAGAAAGGCCTAAACATAATCATCCAGAAGTTACTGTTAGTACTAGACGTGGTAGATCAAGTGGCTCAGGAGTAGATGTCTGCTGATTTCTCAGTGCCTTGGGATAAGAATGTGGTGACTACAGAGGATGAGAAAATTGCCAACTACTCTCCTCTGGCAAAGGAAATTAGGAAGATGCATCGGGTGTCGACAAAGACTGTGCCGTTGGTGGTTGGTTGTTTGGGTGTGGTGTCTGGTCAGTTGGAGGTTTTTTGAAAGATTTTGGGATTCCAGATGTGTTGGGAGGAATGCAATTAAAATTGCTAGAAATCTGAAGACCATGATCAATGATACTATTATGTTGAGAAAAAAAACCCTTAATTTGTTTTTAAAATGGGAGAGGAAAGGAAGAAGATTTTGGTAACAATTCACAAATTCATTGCCAGCAGTACTTCAAAGTAAAAAAAGCTTCTTTTATCCAATCAGGCATGCAGAGTATCAGCACTAAAATCTCAACTGGTTGTTAAATCATGAAATAAACAATGAACTAAGAAAACACAAAAAAATTCACCTTTTCTTCGGTTTCAAATTCAACTCCAAATATTGGACTTGCAGTATAAACCTGCCAACAGAGAAAAAATTAAAGGAACAATAAAACCAATCCATTTTGGCCATCATTTGGTTACACAAAGTACATTGGACAGTGATGAGAGTGACTTCTCTGCTGACTGTTCTTGGTTTCGACAATTCAAATCAAAGAACATACAAAAAAGCAGAAGACCACGAATACAGCATCATAAAGAAAGTCACCTTTTGCAAACTTTGAATTTCTTTTGCTGCTTCTTGTAATTTTTCTACTGGATCAATGCGAAATCCAAGAACATATCCACCACTCTAATAACCAAGAAAAAGAGATTTTAAGTATTGTGCAATTATTGCTATGGTTTTCAAACAATACTCTATGTTTGGTCTCACTAAAAGGCAGTCAACCTGACGATAGCACCCTACAAGGCAAATTTAGACAACACACTGGTTCCAATATACATGAAAGAGCTCATCACGAGTAATCTTTGCCTAAATTCAAAAAGAATATTTGATTACATTTACTGCCTAATGTTGTTAGTCATTTATTGCATGTACTTTTATGCCTGGGGCGTGTACTTCCTATTTACGGGCTAATGGGGATGTGCCGCTGAATGGGGTTGCATTTTTACGACTGGATTGACTATTATAATGGGGTTGCATTTTGCATTTTCTGGGGTCGCAAATTGTCGAGATTTTGGGGGTAAGAAAATTCTGGCTAGTGGTATTTAAAAATGGAAAGATTCCTGGTAAAAAAAGTTGTTAAAGAAAGAACTGTAGCACTGTCGATTTAATATTTACTAGTTGCATTACATTTTGTTTTGAAATGACAGTATTAAAAGGCTATATGTAAGGTTTATGCATAAACAGAAAGTGACAGAAAGAAAGTGAAAACCAACATTTGACTTGATTTGTGTTAATTGTTAATTTCAATTTACAGTGTCCCCAATTAGTGCTTCAGCGCTAGAACGTCCAGACACTTAAATATAGTCCCTTTCCTTTCTTTCCTTTTGACTAAGTTGGGGTTGCTAAAATTTTATATACCCAAAAGTGACTAAGATGGGGTCTATGATAATTTGGCCATAAAGTAGAAAATAAACAGGAAAGGGTTCTGAGAGGCCAGCAGCACATACCCTGCGAAAATTGACCCAAGAAAGCCCCTGGGTTTTTATGGTGTATATTATGTAATGTAACAGATCAGTCCACTAATCTTGTAAACAGTGGCCTTTCCTGAATTATACCACCTGTTGAAATATTGCTTATAAATAATGTAAAAATCTACCTGATGTGATGTTTCTAAAACCAGTGCAAGCCCAAACTTTGAATCCCTTATCTTGACAGATTTCTATGCAAGCAAACAATAAACAAACAGACAAAAATGTTGCCAACATACAAAACAAGAAGTAAAAGTCAACTGCATTCTTGAAGTCTGTTGGCATTCAATTTGCATCCCAATTATGCGCTGATGAGCTGACCAAAAAAGAAATGATTGACAATTTTCATCCCTAGCCACTTATTTTCACAGGGATAAAAATTATCATTAAGCCTGCTAAAATACTCAGCTGCTAACGTCAGCCATGGATGTACTATCCTTGAGAAAAAGAGCAATTTCATAATTAATTTTTTTTCCCATCAGAAAATGACCTAAAGAAAGGCCAACAATTACCATTTTCCCTGCCCCACCCAACAGAGAGTTGTTTACTAGGAAGAAGCAAAAATTAAATTTGGGTGTGGGGGTGGGGAGGAAGGCCTGAAGGCCCAGAAGAAAATTTCTTCATAAATGATCAATGCAAGGAAATTAAAAATGTCTTACAACCCTTTCAGTCTTGAGAATGAGACCTGTAGATTTTGCTGTAATGCCACATGACCTTAGTGGACTGTATCAACAGGAAAAAGACTTCATTTCCCCTGAGATTTTAGAGTAGCTTGATGTAGCTAGTATCTCAGAGCATTTACCCTCCCAAACATGATACCTTGGAGGAGTCAGACCACAACACCGGGAGCTCAATGCCCTTTTCTTTGCGAATCTAGAGTGTGGGTTCTTTTATGTCCAACAGAGTTATGAACATTGAAGGATTGTGAGATGGGGCCTACGATTAGCTGTCCTTATCTGAGAAGAATAGAGAGTCTAACCATTTGCAACTGTCATTAAAAAGGCAGCACTTTCTCTTCAGTTATTTAAAGACCCTGAGTGATGGTGTGGCCAGGGTTGAACTCAGCCCGGTGCTCAACAAACTGAGCCACAGTGCACATTATACATTGGCCATATAGAATCATGCACATCTTACCATCTGAAGATATGGTATGCTGACATTGAATGTATCATTCATATTTGCATGCCACACTAAGCGGACATTTGTGATGTAAAATGTCCCAAGGTTACCCTGAAATACCACAAACAAAAATATCTCATTAAAATTAAAAGTGAAGTTTATAATTATTAATTTTGTATCAGTGTTGGATCACTGGGGAGACATGTCGCTCAACTACCGGTAGGCCTAGATATAAAGCGACCTGTCTCCCTAGGAGTCCTTGTAGTTCAATGGGTAGGGCGTCTGACCAGTGTACGAAGGTCGTAGGCCGTTGTAATCCTGCCTAGGTAGTCCTCTCATTTTCCAGTTGTCGTTTCACCCATTGAAGCCAAGTATCTTTCGCATTGTAGTTGCACAAATTACAGCATTTACACAAAAAAGTCATTGTCAATGTGCGTGTAAACTCAAATATTTGTTGTAGTGAAGGAAACATATTGTACCATTTTCACTACCAAGATGTTAGACTGCAAAGCAGGCGTATTTTGTGTGCGTTCAAAGTCAGGCGGCCCATTACGAATGTCGCCTCTTGAAAAAGCGTCCGTCTGCTCTGCAGGCTCCTAGGATGTGATCAGTTTCACAGTTTGGAATGATGGGCACTATGAAGAACTCAGACTCTCGCCACCATGGCAGGCCTTTTGAGGTGCTCTCAGAATTTTTTTTCAAGGCACGTTTATCTTGTTGCAAAATTTCATCATTCAATGGAAATAAGGAAAAAATCCATGTTCCAGATGGGATTTGAAAGTTTATCTTTGCCCAGTTGCCTAAAAGAAAATGCTGGTTTTCTTTTCAACAATCAATCTAAAAAATACCAAACAGTCTGTAATGCAGGTTGACAGACTTCCCTTCTACATCTCCATTGAGCAACTCTGTGACATATCAATGTGGATAACAACTTGGCAAGCCTGTTTTGCATTTAATACAAGCCATGTACCTGGTCACTTGAGAGGTTCCAAACACCATTGATCTACAGAAAAGCAATGAATGAAAATTTGGTTTTAATTATTAATTATTTTGTAGTTTGGATTTGTATGTTGAGAATATATACAACCAGTACGTGTGACCTGGGCTTCAGTCTTCAAGCTGATAATGATCAAGAGAGGTCCCAAGGTGAAATTGGTTTTTGAACATTCTCTTAGCATGGCTTCTGATAGGATGCGGAAAAAAATTAAAGATTATGCGGAAATTTTTGGCCATATTATGCGGAAATATGCGTTGATTATGCGGAAATTACACCGGATTATGCGGAAACTTAAACAAGTTATAAAACTAATAATTAGGCCCGTCCAATGTATTTACATGCTTACGGTAAATCCGTAATCGCAACTTGCAACCAATACAATCGCATTTGAGACTGAATTTTTGCCCTTTGTGATGAAATTACATGGAGGAGTCATCAATTTGCGACCAGCTTTCACCGTTGAAATAAAAGGGTTAGCAGTTGGGA
>OX421451.1:33481618-33491618 GCA_949126865.1 Montipora capitata
GTGGCCATTTTAAATCCACTGTTTCAAATAGCTATTATGGGATTCTAAGGCATACATGCCAACTCTCCCGGATTATCCGGGAGTCTCCCGGATACGGAACGAATCTCCCGGTCTCCCGTACGGGTCATTAAATCTCCCGGATAAAAACGACTCTGAACCTTTCACAGACGTTTCTCCATTCTAGACTCAAATTGCATCCCCAAGTTTAAAAAAGATCGATTTTTTCAAACTCGTTTCATTGTTTCTTAATGCATTTCTTCATCTCTGAGTTTCAAACACACGTTAATTGAACTAAACAAAATGACTTCCTTTAGCTATCATAGCCATATAACCGATTGTTTGATTGGATCTCCGATTCACCAATAAAAATTCTTGACATAAGTACCCTGTTTTCCCGCAAATTCACAATGGTGGCAGAATATTCTTGTATTCTGATGGAGCTGCTGGGGGATGGGTGGGTGCATTTAGGGGGGGGGAGAGAGGAGGGGAGGGGGAGTAGGTAGGTTGATCGAGGGGGGAGGGGTGGGGAGACCGGCTGGAAAAAATCTCCAGATTTTAGATCTCCATAGGTTGGCATCTCTGCTAAGGGGGCAATTAGTATGCATTTGCCCCCTTAGAATCCCATAATAGCTATTTGAAACAATGGATTTCAAAATGGCCGCTGTATCCGTAAAATGGCCTATGTATGCATACTGTCGAAAACAGCAAATGAAAATAATCTTCAGAGAAAACCTCTATCAATGCCCGCTTTACAATAGGGTCTAATTGTTATCCCTAAATAAACAGAAAAGGACAAGAACCGAGGGACTTGCCTCGCCTGGTCTCAGCTGCATTTGCCTAGGTAACGAGAAAACAAACTTCAAGTTAGTGTTGATTAATTCGAATTAGAATCGAAACAAATCTACAAAGATTAAACACAGATTCTTGCACTCACTGTAACGTTATATCGAATCGGACATCTCGGTCTTCCCATAAGTTGCAATCAGTCATCGTGATTTCTCATTATACCATGAAATCATTTGACAAAATCAACCTCCTGTCAACCAACATGGACGTCAGCAGGTTCGGGGTTGGGGGAGGTTGGGGAGGGTTGTGCACCACATACATATAAACGTTGTGTAAGAGGATACAAAATGTCTTGCCAAGGGACTGAACCGTTGGGTACGACTCCCATTTACTGTCAGTTCTTGTAGATGGAGGCTGCTCAGGAACTGAGAGCGTGGTTTTGGAACGCTGACTTTTGGCTTCCTGAAAATTCCACATGGCAGGGGCTGGAACAGGCGAAAGAATTGACCTGGGCGAAAGGGGCAGAGCTGTATTTATCGCTACCTCTTGCGATTGTCCTGATTATTTTACGACTTTTCTTCGAAAGGTTAGTGATGTGTTAGGACGATGCGCTTGCAAGTCAGTCAGACAGCTGGCCTTTGATTAGAAATCATCCTTAAGAGACTTTTTTTTATGTAGAAGCATGAACTAACTGTTTATGTTTCACAGATCCACGTACGAATTACAAGTTGAATCTTGCGATGAGCTTGACCAAATTTCTGTTTGAACTTGTTTCTAAGGTCATTTTAATTTGTTCGGGATCTGTAGTTTATAAGTCTGCATGGGAGATAAACCGTATAACGAGAACCAGTGGCTATAGGAATGGAGTCACTGACTCTGTCAAATGTAGCTTTTCCTTTTTAGTTTTCATCGCATTAGAATCCATTTGCTTTCACTCTAACCCGTTTTAGTTGCTATAGTTAGATCCACAGGCACATTTTTTTGGCGCTGTGTTGTTTAATAGCTGATCAAACATCGATCAAATGGTCAAATTTTAAAGATCAATTTCAGACATCTCGCACACTTTTTAAAATTGCTCGTCGCTTAGACTAGTTTGAAATTTGTATAAAACACAAAATCGTCTTTTGAAAGTGCGAGGATTTGTTCCAAGTTTCCAGTAAGCATAAAAAATCGTCAAGCAATGGGCCAGGGCAGTTGGTGTGGCTGCAATATTTGTCAATTGTATCAAATTTGCATGATTTCATGTTGTCCAATGCCCCGACAATAAATATTTTTTCGCTAGCACCTGCTACGTTTTGTACCTTCTGTGTATTTCTCATATTTCTTCTGGGGATGAAAGGAGGCTTCACTGGAATGACTTTGCATAAATATTAGTATACTTTGTTGTGTTGATTAATTTTTTTTTTTTTTTGTAATTTAAAATGTTGTGTTGATTAATGTCACTCAGTTTATTTATCATTATTGCTCATAGCACCTGATTTCAGTTATTTACCTGTAAAATTGGGAAAAAGGATTCCTTTTTTTTCTGGATGAGTTTGTTTCCTTTGCTCCCCTTGGGTGAAAATATGAACTATCTTTTTACATTTTAACCTCCGTGTTTCGGGTCAACAGATCAGGAACAGTTCAAAGTTGAAAATTTTGTTATTTTTTCTGTCACCTGTAAGTTTGATTATTTTATTCCAAATGGACGACATGTTATGTCATCAAACTGTCTCTCTTGCCGTGTTTAATGAATTAAACAAGAAATCATTGATTTAAAAGCTCAGATTGACGATTGAAGATCGTATATTAATGTCTTAAGTCAATACAATTTGAAGGGGCTTGTTTCTTACGAAACTTTGGTTTTGTTTAGCAACTTGTTTGATGAAACTAAATTTTCAATGCAATTTGGTTTTGGTAGCAATATCATCTGGCTGACTGTCATTCTGAGAAATTATGACCGCAGTAATGACAATGATTGGCATTTGAGTGAATTCCACTTGGGCTGTAGAAACCCCAGTCTATTTTGTCCACAGTTCATCCCAAGACTGCACTCTCCTTAATGGTCTTATTCTACAAAACATGTCAAGTACTCTAAGAATTAAATGATTTGTGGACAAACTTTATCATCAACCCTTTTATACTTATTTTCTTGAATGTCAGTGGGGTACCCATACAGGGACAATAGGCTATGATAGTGGTTTAAGTATGTGCCAGAACTTGTTCAGGAAATGTTTATTTGTTTACTGGTAGTTATGTTGAAGAGGTTAGTAGTTTTCACAACAATACTAAGCCATGCCACAAGTCAGGGCATGTAGAGTCATTGATTGACTCTACCAAATGGTCTGTGGCATTAATTTTTTTGTTTAATTTCCTTCCGGGCATATTAGCATAAATTTAATTTTCACTTCAGTGACCTTTTGTACAGTTGCAGTTAGGTCTTCATATTTATGTCGCTGTGTTATCAGCTTATCAAACAGCCACATATTTTGGGCCCTTTTGTAACACATCTGTAATTATTGCTCTGCATTTGTGGACATACAGCTGTACTTGAACGGATTGTCCTTTAAAACTGTACAGATTTTTCTCCAGTTCTGCTGAGAGAAATGTGCTTAACATGTGAAACTAAATTTACACCATTTGACTTTCTCACAATTCATCATTGATTTTCATTTCTTCTTCTTTACTTTCTTCCATGATGTTGCTTTATTTTTTAGGTAGTTTATTTTGTCATGTTAATTAAGTCCCATAACTTCATCATTTGATGAATGCTATTTACTTTGTAAAAGTGGAAAAAAAGGATTCCTGAGTTTGTTGGGAAGGATATGATGCAAGTTTTACAAGTTGCTTGGCAACGGGCAAAAGGACAACTGAAAAAGAGTTTTTCAGAAATTTCTTTTTACTTACAAAGCTTTAAATGGCCTTGCTCCATGTTATATTAGTGATTTACTAAGGAGATATGCTCGTACACATTAATTAGTATCAGTCTAATAAGCTTCTTCTAGAGGTGCCACAGTCAAATCTTAAAACCTATGGTGACAGAGCTTTTTTTTATTGTGCTCCATGCCTTTGGAATAATTTACCTTGTGAAATAAGAGATAGTGGTAAGATTAATGCTTTTAAGAAGAATTTTAAAATGCAAGCCTATAACTAATTAACTTAATTTCTTTTATGTTGATAATTATCATTTAAATACAGTACTTTTTTACAAAATTAGAGATTAGCGAGCAATTTTATATTTAATAGTACATGTACATAATTTCTAGTGGGATTTTGCATAGATTTCTATTTTAACCCATTAACTCCCAGGGGTTCCCCATTGACGAGTAAAAGCATCTGGCGTTAGACAGATTGTAAAATACTAAGTCTGGCCAGTTCAGGCCGGCTTTGGAGTGAAAGGGTTAATTGTATTGCATATATTGTTGTCTTTTAGTTTCATCAGTATGTTTAGCGCCTTAGAAATTTTAGAATTTGTGCCTATATAAATAGAGTATTATACATTAAGTAAATATTTATTATTATTATTATTATAAAATCAGGCTGGATTCGAACATACGACGTCCTAACACTGGTTGGATACTCTGTTGTTTATCTAGGTCCATCCAGGAAGGACCTAGATAAATGACCTATTGTAGCTTCATGGAAGTTCTAGTAGCTCAATGGGTAGAGCATCCGGCCGGTGTTATGGAGGGAGTTTGAACCCATTGAATCTTAGGAGTAAGAGTTAGGCCCCATCCACACATATCTGGATATTTTTGAATCGGCAACTTTTTCTTTCCAGATACGCCTCCTGTCCACACGTATCCGGTGAATTTGCTGGCAAATCCGTAACTTTTTTAATATGCTCTCCAGAGTGGATATTTTTGAGTCCGATATGAATCTGGAACCCTGTGGACACCAGCCCAGTCCTTTACCATGAAGTCAAATATCGAGGTGGCTGATGAGGGCTTCGTGGCGCATACTCTGTTACATGTACCTCTGTTTCCTTGAGGAGTCCTGAGCACTAGAGTCAATAGCTCACTCTCGTTTGTGTTGTTGCCTGCAATAATTGCAAGACACTTTAAGAAGGCTTTACTTTTAACATCCAAAAATAGGGGGGAGGGGTAATGGTAATTAGTTCTACTTGACATATGTATGAAAACTAAATTTTGGAAGAAAAACTTCGCACTTAGTAGACTCACTTTGAAGAGGAAGTAGACATGAACTCGGAAATGGCGTTTTCACTCTGACAAAGGACTGAAGCCTGAAACTTCAAACTCAAATATCTTTCTTGTGGTGGTTAATTTGCCTCTGTCAACTGGTACTGTTGTATGATAAAACTAACATTTTGCTTTGTGGTTTTTTTCTTGTCTTAGGTTTATTGCAACACCATTTATACATTACCTTGGACTAAAAGACAAACCCTCTTCATTTGTTCCAAATACATTTTGTGAAAAAGTTTTCCAAACAATTAGTAGATCACCAAATGAAGAAAGGATTGAAGGATTATCAAAACAGCTTGGCTGGTCCACGTATGAAGTGAAAAGATGGTTTAAAACTCGAAGGCAGCAGTTAAAACCATCTCTCATGAGAAAAGCTACAGAGAGCAGGTACACATTAAATTAAATAAAGATACATAGCATCAATGCTGGGCATTAGAGTTTTCGTAGGAATGGAGATATTTTGAAAAGAAAAAACTCCTTTCCTCGCAGCACTGGGTGAACTTTCAAGCGAAAATTTTGGGGGTTTTCAGCGAATTTTGATGAGAACAAAGCATGATTATTTGAAACTTGCTCTCATTACTTTTTCACTTACTTTATATTCAGTTAAAGGGAATCAGCAACTTTTCATTGACATTAATGTTATTACTCGCGAAAAACGACACAAAACACAATATGTGGGCCAAGTTATGCTGGCAAGGCTCGGATGAAACCACTGACAGTAGGGACCAGATGAGGGGCCTTGGCACATGTCGCCACACCAAGGGGGTGCCTCATGCCTGTGCTACAAGGCGGGCATGGTCTGGCAAAATGTCCTGGGGCCAAGTTATCCCAGTCCAGCAGTAGAACAACATGCCCCCTCCCTGACGGGGCTTCAGCACAGGGCTGAAGGGGTGCCGCAGGCAGCAATTCCCCGCCCAAAACCTGAGCAACGCAAGGGGTACCCTGTGCTGAGCCCGATCCTAAAGACCCCTTCTCCACCATACTCCAAGGGGAAAGAGGAGCAAGGCCCTTGTAGGTCCAACACAATATGTGGGCCAAGTTGGGCTGGGAATATGCCGGCAAGGCTTGGATGGAACCACAGACGGGAGGAACCAGATAATGAGCCTCGGCACATGTTGCCACACCGAGGGGGTGCCTCATGCCTGTGCTGCAAGGCTGACATGGTAGCTGGCATAATGTCCTGGAGCCAAGTTAACCCAGTCCAGCAGTAGAACAACATGCCCCCTCCTTGACGGGTCTCAGCACAGGGCTGAAGGGGTGCCGCAGGCAGCAATTCCCCACCCAAAACCCGAGCAACACGGGGGGTACCCGGTGCTGAGGCCAGTTATAAAGACCCCTTCTCTACCAAACTACAAGGGAAAGAGGACCAAGGCCCTTGATGGCCAAAGGGGAGGACAAAGACAGATCGAGAAATTTGGGGGAGTGGGGTGGAGAGGATCGGGCCCCAATATGATGTAATTATATTATATAATTATTTTTCTTTTTGAAGAAAAGAGCAATGAAAGTAGAATCCAAAAATATGAACTAGTGACTAGTGTCCTAGTCCCAAGAGACAGCAAGTTTTGTCAAGCGGCTGTATGGGTAAATAGAGAACAAATGTTATTAGTGTTTTATTAGACAGTGTTTGTTAGACAGTGTTTAAATGTCAGGACAAGAAAGTAGATTCTGTGGCACTTGTAAGTTTGTTTCCTTTGGCGTCAAGATGCAGCTCTGGTAGGCATTAGATTTCCAACGACCAAGGACTTTAATCAGACAAGCAGGTAGCCCATCAGCACCAGCTGTAGATGCTGCTCCAATGCAGAAGCTGTGAGAAGCGTTGTGGATGCTGTTCACTCCACAGACGTGGAGGAGGGCTCGCAAATAACTAGTAAGGGCAGAGCGGGTGAGAGAACGTCCATCTGCAAACTGGAAGAGGGGCTGGGCAGGTCCTTGTGTTGATGTTTGAAGCTGTAGTCTCTTAGGGTGGTGACAGCACAGACCCTTGAGTTTGATTGAGGAGTAATGAGCGAAGAATGAAACTTCTATGACCACAATAAATCAGCAGTCAAAGATCAAACACTAAAATAACAATCAGAGGAATTTTACTTTGACTGCCACAATGTCTGACACAATGACTGCCACAATGTATTGCGGTGATAGAAGTCAAAGCAGCAGTCAAAGATCCAACCCGAAAATAACAATCAGAGGAATTAAACTTGTAAGGTCACAATACAGTAACTTCCGGACTCAAAGGTCAAACACTAAAATAACGATCAGAGGAATTATTTTCTATGGCCACAACAAATTCAGCAGTAAAAGATCAAACAGTATACGTAAAATAACAGGCAGAGGAGTTAAACTTCTAAGTCCAGGATAAATTTGGAAGTCAAAGGTCAAACACTTAACTAACACTCAGCAGATTTAAACTACTGTCACCACAATAAATTCAGCACTCAAAGATCAAACAGTTGACCAGGGCTGTCATAACGTCAGCATTTGGCCTTCGGGAAAACGCCTCCTTGGGCTGTTGGTTTGACAAGGATGGGTTCTTGAGACATTCGCAATGTGTGGACCAGGTGATGGTGTGTTCAGGTCCCTATGCTGGTGCTAGAGGATCTTGTTTGCGTGACATGACGTTATCGCCGCCATGTTGATGCACGAAAACAGAAGATCTCTCACCACAGTGCAGCTTCCTTTGTTTGTCCACCAGAAGTTGTACATCTTTCTATTGTTATTGGGGTCTCCGGAGGTAGGGAACGACAAACGGCAATGTACGGGATGGACAAATGTTCGAGTTTTGCATTGGTGGGAAGTTGACCGCCTTGCATGATTTCGTGAAAGCTTTATTTGACTCGATTCGAAACATGCAGATTCGACTTGAAGAACAGGGAAGTGGGAAATCAGTTCGGCCCTGCTGCCAGTTATGGCCAGATAGAGAGTGTGACGATGAAGATGAAGAACCTCTGTTGACAGTGAAGTGAGATTTTCCCAACGACGATGGCGAGGGCCTGTGGCTTTCAAAACTGGCATGCAGACGAGCCATAATAAAATTTGTAAACAGCAAAGACACTCCCCACAGTAGACTTAAGAGCTCGCAGAATAACCTCTGATAATAGGAATTACTCCACACAACGAAGGCAGAAGTGAAGTGCCTTCAGATCACAGAACATGTAGTTCCAAAGAGGCCACCACGTGATAGGAGCGGAGCACGGAGACTGAGGGATCAAAGGTTATCGCTCATACTTTAATTTTATACAAAAATATTATGAAATGAAACAAAGACCAATAAAACTTAGAGATGTGTAAAATACACTTTTTTGACCAAGATAGGGAGCATAATTATTATAGATTCCAAGTTTCAGGGACAGGCTGGCTTGAGAAATTGAGTGAGGTGTGAGCCTCCTAGGGGGATCTGTGGGCATGCTCCCCAAGAAAAGTTTTAAATCTTAGTTCTCCTAGATCACTAGTACTTTTCCTGTGTTCTCAGATTATTTAATCCATTCACTCCTCTGGTGCCCCAGGATGCTCCCATATATTTGTCGCTTGGCAAACTGAAAACACAACCAGAGTCCCAGGCAGCACTCAAACCTGCATTCTCTATAATTCCAAACTGATGTCAAGTGCCCTTTCTAGTGAGCCACACAAACTAAAACTGTGGATTAATGTTCAATAGTAATATATCATTGTCTAGGTTGTTAGATATCATGCCCCACCAGTCTGTAAGCTTGACAAGGCTATGCAATAATTGCAGTCAGTAAAGCACTTTGTGGGTGGAGCGCTGGTGTTACAGAGGGTTCAATTCTGAGCTTAGACCATATGTGGGATAAGTTTGTTGTTAGTTCTTTCTCTGCAGAGAGGTTTTTCTCTGGGCTCTCTGGCTTTCCCATCTCCTCAGAAACCAACATCAATAGTCAGATTTTTGAAACTTATGATCCAGGTTTTTTTTTGGGATATCAAATTAATTAAAAGTAGTTTGGCTAGTGGTAGACAGGTCTCTGTGAAATACTTGCTGTTTGTGGCTTTTTGTTCATTTGGCTATCATCTTTCCATTTTCTGATCTTATGTATAATCGGGTTCAGTATTTGTGTGTGTGTATGTGAAAGATTTGATAATGTTGATATTATTTCAAAGGCATTAATAATTTTGTTTCTTGTACCTTACAGTTGGAGATTTGTGGTTTATCTTGCAACTACTGTTTATGGTACTATTGTAACATTTAAGGTGAGTGCCAGATTATTGCTTTTTGGGGAAAGAAAGTTGAGGACAGTTTTGCTAAACTTATTATTGAAATTCATACGTGCACCGATCGTGCATGAAGAAGCCTAGTGGTTCTAGGGGAAACATCGCTAAGTTTCGGGTTAATGTCCAGTACTAGTTTTATTTATTTGTCTATTTATTCAACTGGATGTCTAACATTCACCGTTTTCTTCATACATGTATGTCTGCACTCTTTAATCCTGACATGATCACGAAGAATTACTACGAGAATTAATTTGTGCTTTAAACACGTAGGCGCACTGTAAAAGGGGTTCACCATTACTTTGCTTTTGCTTTTGTTCAAATCCATGCAAGCTTGACTGATAACCCAGGATGGCGATCAATGAAAACAGTTACACCGAAGTGGAACCCTTAGAAGATATTTGTTTTTTAAAGAGGTTCTTTCAAGTTGCAATTATCATATTTTTGTGTTAGTTAAGTGTCATTATTATATTGATTTTCAAGAAAAAAACATTGACATGAAGAAAGATGGAAAGTCAATGGGTTAATTGCTGCCGTAGTGAGTGAGCCTCTATTTGGAAGAACAACACAGTCATTTTTCTTCAAAATGCAAGGAATTGTAGTCAAAGGCACAAAAAATTGTGATTATGCCCGAATGGAGGAATTAAGATGCGCAGTGTGATTATTAGTGCCTGCTCTGTTTTTCATTTCGCTTCATATCCTCAAACTATAGATAGTTTTCACTGTTACACGACAAAAAAATAAATTCAAAATCCTTCAGTGAAAAAGGCCAAGAATTTGGAATGTTGTTGGAAAAAACTCTTTTAACCACCTCT
>OX421451.1:33496618-33501618 GCA_949126865.1 Montipora capitata
ATGGCTCTGACATTTCTACCAGGCGTGAGAAATTGGAACACAGGTGTGAGTTGGCAGTAAAGTTTTCGATCTGCCTTAGGCGTGACACTTGGCAGGTATACAGGTACATCTGGGTGTCGAACACTGGCCACATGGGTGGGAGGCAATAATTAATGTTCTCAGGACTGTGCTAACCCTGCTCCCGTAAAACAAACAGGTCAGATTGCTTTTAAACAATGTCTTGAAGTCTTAGCAAGTCAATGCTAAGCTCTGGAAAACAGTTTAAACTTTTCCTAAAATTAACACTCAATAATAAATTAGTCTTTTTGTGATTCTATAATGATGGCCTTTTTGTGGGACCTGTGTCCTGTTTCAGTTTCTGAATAGTAAATAAAATTTATGACTTGGTCCATGCCTAGTCCATGATTCCATTTATGCCCGGTTGTCTTCATGAAACCAATAAAGTTATCTGGGAAACATGTGAATAAACGTATGTTATTTGCCAGCCAGGAGGTCCTTATTGGGGAAAACTTTGCCAGAGGTCTGAAGTATGCAGCCAAGGGCAATACTCGAGACCAAGGGCAAAGTTATTTCCAATACCAGCCAACCTAGCCTGGCAAATAACGCGTTTATTTTTATTTTTTTCGTATGGGATTGCTGTGAAACGGCCTAAAATGTCTGAAATTGATGTTAACAACAAGGGAACACATGGCTTGAAATATAGTTGAGTAATGAGCTTCAAATCAAATCAAATCAAGATACATTCACATTCACATTTACATTTTATGTTGTTTACGACACTTTTACATTGTTACAAAAAGCTTGAAAAGTTGCTAAAGTTGGAAATTTCGGACCTCTGGAGTATGCGCGATTAGCCAATCAGTTTCAATGATTTAGGATTCCGGACTGCTGAGAAACTGGAGAAAAAATAATATAATTTATGAAATTGATTCACAGAAATGACAAAGAACTAATGCTCGAAACATCAGCTTTCAATTTAATTTACAGTGGTCAGTTTACCATATCAACCCAGTTGATAAACCCATTTTATGTTTCACTTCCCCAACAATGAAGCACCACACTTTCTTCAGAAACTAAACCCCTTTATCCATTTAATGAACCTGATTGTCTGGGAAATTGTTATTGTGTTAGTGGGGAAACTAGTATACTATTATATAATTATAATTTTTGAGTGGAATTGACTGAATGCATAAATGGCGGCCAAAAATGTATTCTTTTGTATATGTGCTAATGAGACTCACTAGCCTCGCTCTCAAGCAACCTTTCTTTTGTATTTTGTCCATGCAAACGAGGCTAGTGAGGCTAATTAGCACATAAACAAAAGAATATTTTTTGCATTCGGTCAATACTCAAAAATGCAAAACTTGTAGAAACTTCTAGGGGTTGCAGTAATCCAGTGCAAAGACCACTTACGCTAGGTTTGAATGGGTGAAGTGGAAACTTAACCCCTTGGTCTATTTAATGAAACTGATTGTCCGGGAAAAAAGTTTTTATTTTGTTGGTGGTGAAAAGTTGAGTTCTACATGCCTGCCATTTTATAGGTCCTTCATCTTTTCTGGGCTCACGCTATCAGCGTAGTGGCCAGGATGTCTCTCTCAGGTGGAACGGTAAGTACTCCAAATTTCTTATCCTGCTTGCAGGCGGTAATTTGTATTTCGGGCACCATATTGGATAAGTGAAAGTCGGAAGATCTGGGACGAATTTATTCCCCATTCTTCCCAGATCTTCTGACTTTCAACCATCCAATATGGCGACCGAAACTGCCTGCAGCTTTTTGCTTTCTTTTCTGAAAGTTGCTCTAGAGCGAGTTTCAATCGAGTGTCATAAAACCAAAACCAAAGTAATTACTTTGGCCAATCAAAAAGGATGGAGACAATCCAGTAAAGCAATCAAAACTCAAAGTAATTACACGTAGCCGACACAAAGCACAGGAAAATGTGCAGGCACCAGCCACGATTGGTTTAGGTTTCACTTCTGATTGGTTGAAAAAGTGGCATGAGAACTTTGAACCAATCACTGAGTGAAGTAATGCAAAACCAAAGCAATTTGTAAGTACTTTCGACACTCAATTGAAAACGGCTCTATCTCCGGAAAACCGGAGTACCCGGAGAGAAACCTCCCAGAGAAGAGTAGAGAACCAACAAACTCAACCCACATAAGACGCCAGATCTGGGAATCGAAGCCAGACCTCATTGGTGGGAGGCGAGTCCTCTCACTACTGCGCCATCGCTGCTTCCCTTAAAAGTCCAGTAAAATAACAGCTGTACATTTCACAGCTGTACATTTCACAGCTGTTTCCATCAACTGTCATTGTAACATTAAACATCCAGAAAACGTCTGAGCTCTTTTGGAGCTGTCAAGGTCCCTATATAATGTCATTTACCAGGTGGACTTGTACTATGATTTTCCTTTCATTTTCACCAGTTTGCTGGAGATATTCGAAGTGACGAAGAGTCTGGTCCAGAAGAAGAGAAATTCGATATGAACGATCAAGATGGCATTCAACATGACAACAAGAAAAAGCAATGAAGAACAACTGTTAACAAGTTTCGAAAGAGGGCTTTTCGTCAGACATCAAACCTTTCCATTCTTAAACCTAGGAACTTCAGCGGATAGTTTTCTTGGTTCTTTGCAATCATTTTGTTCATGTCAGCTCAACTCTTTCCTCCCTAAGGATAGGCTAGACAAGGAAAATACTCTTAGCCATAAGTGGCAATGACAACTTTGAGATGGAAGGAGTATTACATCTACTAGATTTTTAGAGTGGCATACTCCACAAATCACTTAGTGGTTGTAGTACTCCAATTGTAAAGGCCACTTACGTTAGGGGTGAAATGGTTGAGTGCAATTCTCGTGAATTATCATGATCTTTTACCTAAGCATTAGTAAGAATATTCTTGTTGGTGTTTTTGGAATTTCGAGGAAAATGATTTTATTTTCTTTTTAGTTTGCTGTTAGACCTGTCTGTCTTACCGGTCTCATGTAAACTGATAAAGATTTTTGTGAAGGCTGAAATTAACTAATTCCAGTCTGTGTTCTTAGTGGGTTGATATTATGGCCATCTTAATCCCACGTCAGTTTTGAGTTTTAAGAGTCATCCCAGTTATGGTAATTTCTGATTTGATATGATTCAAGAAAGATTGAAAGTCATAGTTGGACATGTCAGTGAGGACAGGAAAAAAGAAAGTTTTGAAGCACTGAGTTCCAGGCGAAACGATTTTAAAGGAAAAGGAGAAAATTTTAAGAACTTGTCGGTACTGTGCTCCCTCATTTTCTATTTAGTAGGTGGAATTTTGCCAGTTGCTTGCTCTTAAACTTTTGACAAACCTTGACAGCTGTATTGTCAATAGCCATTTAATGAATTGAATCTCGTGCTCAAGTGTTATAAGGACATGCCACAAAGCTAAGAAACCAAAGCCCAGACTTAGTGTTGGAAAACATTGTTAACAGTGTCTTCACGAGTGTTTTCAAACCTTTTTGCTCATTAGTGAAACAGATCTTTGAAATACTTGATCACCTTGGTTGCATTATTTGAGCTAAACATGCAAAAGGAACAATCCTTCGATACTTTTGGTTTGTGTGAAATAAGTTAATCTTTCCAACCTGAATCAATGTTATACTTAAGCCAGTGGGTGGAACCAGCAAGCCAAAGGGAGACTTCACCTTTTTAGCAAGTTCAAACACAAAACCTTGTTTAGAATCCATTGTCTATTAACTTTCATTTGACGTTTAATGTTGTTCATTCTCAGTTAATTTATTTATTCAGTAATGATGTGCGAGCCCTGTTCTCTCCTTTCCAGAATCATGGATCCACCACATCTATAAGGGATACCCTTGTCTGCCACGTACTCCTTTTTTACCTCAGGGCTTCCTTCACCTTCACCTGTCTCCTGAGGGCCTCAGCTCAGGGCTTCAAGTTGATAATATTATTGAGCATTGACATTTTTAAATTTGCACATTTTGACATGTTAATTTGCATCTGGCTGAAATTTTGATGTGTCAAAGGAGGAACTTTTACTCCATTATTAAAGTTAGAATATTTCTGAAAGCTGAATGAGTTGCGATTTAGAGGACATTGTACTTTGAGACAAGAAATGCAAGCTGCAAACTTGTCAGGTCTAAGAGCTGTTCATTGTATAACATTGTTTACTTAACTTATCCTAACTACTTTCATAGATTTCTTTGTTGGCTGGTCATGAGAATTTGTTGTTGTGTCAGGATCATATAGGTGATAACCGATACGCTACAAGAACTGCAATGGAATACTCTTGAAGAAAGACTACAAAAGAATAGGATAGCCATGTCCTACAAAATTTACAATGACCATACTGGAATACAAACTGGGAAATATCTAAAACCTTTAGGTCAAGTTTTCCGCCATGTTAATGACAGTGTTTATGAGGTTCCTTTTGCCATCACTGACTACTATGAATAGACTTTTTTTCCAAGAACAATACGAGAGACTGAGTGAAACATTTTGAGACGGTCAACACCTCTTCCTTGATGCCATTTACAAACTGCCTTTAATTTAGAATTGTTTGACTACTTTTATTAATTCATCAAAAAAAAAATTAAAAATAAATTAATCCTGGGAGACTAGGGGTTGGTGGCAATGGACAGCACTTATTCCTGTAAAGCTGCATGATGTCTCCAATTTTATAAAAATTCGTGCAAACAAATTAGAGGCATTGAAGTTCGAAAAAGAAACATGCTAGTCTTAAATTTCCTTTGTGTTTCTCTAAGTTGGCTTCTCATCCAGTAATATGTTTACATTAATTTTGATCAATGCATCATTAAAATTTTACAAAAATGCATCTTGTGTGGAAAAAAACATTAAAAATGGTTTCACGAACACAGACGGATTCTCGTCCAATAGACCTAATCGACCGAAACTCAATGTTTTACCCAATTCAGATCTCCCGGGATTTTAAGATTCTTTGTGTATTTTATTTGCATGATAATGTAGCTTTCGTATTTAAAAGATATGGTTCAGCCTCATT
>OX421451.1:33511618-33531618 GCA_949126865.1 Montipora capitata
TGCTGGGGTACACGGTTTTTATGAATATTTGGCTAAAAATACAATATAACAAGGGATACACGAAATACCCACGACACTTCAAGGTGGCGGCCAATTCGTGAACTGCGTCGAACTGTAACAAAAGGTATGTACATCTAAATACTTCGCGATGTTCATAAAGTATATAATTTAACCAATAAATGATTTTTAGGGGTACTCCATTTGGGTTCTCCATAGGGTATTCCATGGGGAAGGGCTCCGCGTTTTGTCCTCTCCCGGCTCCCCTAACCTTCGAGACCTGCTTGGTAACAGCTATAAACTGTTCCCTAGTGTAACTCATTCTAATTCCGCACTTCCTTCCGGTTCTTTTCGCTGTGGCAAAAACTGCGTGGGCTGTCCATACATTTTCCGTGGACTAACCAACTACACATTCTTCTCTACTGGCGAAACAAGCTCCATTAATACCCACATAACTTGCGAAACTAAAAACCTTATCTACATGATTCAATGTAACAGATGCTATCTACAGTACATAGGAGAAACTAAACGACGTTTAAAAGACCGTTTTAATGAACACCGCCGCACTTTAGATAACGCTAACACCAAATCCAAACCTACTACAGTCGCAGAACATTTCCTCTCCTCTCCCCACAATATTTCTAAGGACATGCAATTCATTCCTATCGAAAAAACATTTTCCAACGGAAACTCGATCCGTAAGGCCAGGGAAGCTTTTTTAATTTCAGAAGGCAGGACAATTGATCCCAACGGTCTAAATGTCCGGGACGAAACGTATTAGATTTAAGTTTATTATTCACAGTCACTTCCGTTATTTTTCCGTTGGTCTTAGTATTTGAGTTCAAATTTGTTGTAACTACCATATTTTATCACATTTTTCCAGTATTACGGCAACATCCATTTACTATATGTATGTACATATGTACTGAAGAAGGCTGGTTTGGCCAGCCGAAATATAGTACACCACTAAAATCAAATCTACTTTGTATCGGCTCTTGCTCAAAATATTTAGGGTACGTATTAATGTTGTTGTGAGCAAAAGACCGTCACCCACCCCGAGTGTGAGTCTTCCAACGGTTTTGGGTAACGCGGGTTTTGAATAAAGCGTCATTCGATGGCTCTCGAAGCAAATGTTTGCGGAGTTTGGCGGCCCTTAATTCCTTCCCAGTGTACAAGCGGCTCGAATGAAAAAGACGAATGGGCAGCGGAGGTATCGTCCGTGATCTACGTGGAGTTTCGAGGCGATCGATGACTCTACGCGAATTTATGGCCCTTTTCCTTAGGGTCCTTAGGTGAATCCGTTCGGCGGCTTGGTCTCGGTGCCCAACCTTTAGGAAATAATATATAGAGGGAAAAGAAGAGGAACCAAAAACCACCTAAATCCCTCTTAAATTAATCGGTCCAGAAACTGTACCAGCGACGAAGCAACCGTAGTTACTAAGGAATGACCTACAATGACCTACAATGATCTACTATGGTCTACAATGAGCTACAATGACCTACTACAATGGCCTACAATGGTCTACGCTGACCTACAAAGAGCTGCAATGACCTAAAGAGCTACAATGACATACAGTGATCTACAATTACCTAGTCTACCTAGAGTGACGTACAATAACCTACAATGAACTACAATGACCTATAATGACCTACAATGAGCTACAATGAGCTACAATGACCTGCAATTACGTACATTATGAGCTAAAATTAGCCAATTACCTGTAATGACCTAAATTAAAAGATAACTTGCAGCTCTGAGGGCACTGCAGCATGTTTGCAGTACAAAGGTTAAAAACATTCCACTCTGCGCTTTGAACCAATCAAAACCTCGTTGCTGAGCAAGTTGAAAATTTCCATTGTGCGCTCTGAACCAAACAAAACATTGTGGGAAGAATAACTTATTTATAATCTTCTCTTCATTTTTTCCCGCTATAAGTAAGATTTTATCGTTGCCAAGCGAAGCCTTGATAGTTGTACATTTTCATTTTAGCTTTAAAACAAAGGAAAACCATGGAAGGGTCTTTTCGAAGTTTGTTTCTGCCTTCAAGGCCACTTTCTTAATTGCTGTCGTCATTTGGGCTGTCATGCAATGGACTAAAAGCGCCCAAGGGATGTTTTTCGCTCACTTAACTCTTCACCCTGATTCTTTTGTCTTTCTGTTTGATTGTAAGCCATTTAAGTAGGCCATTGTAGCTCATTCCTTGTTTGAGTAACTACGACAAAGAAACACAAGACTGAGAAAAAGTAAGCTATTTTTTTATTTTAAATCCTAAGTATTTTTTTTTAGTTTTGAGAAAAACCGTTTTCCCCTTACAAATCCTTATATTTCTACAATACAGATACATATACATCGAGCTTGGGCTACCTGTGGTGTTACACCGTTACTTCTGGTTTAAAATCATATCTGTTTACAGTGTTGATCAATATTTCTCGGAAAAAGCGGACGCGAAACACATTTCATATGATCATTTATCCTGTAAATTTCTGTCGTGCGTTTTAATTAGACCTCTCACTAATATAGAAATGTTCTGTTAGTCATAAATGTGTCCATGTAACGCTATTTCGTTTAATTAATAAATTCATTTTGTTTTATGCGCAACAGTCAAATAGTTGCTTTCACCGTCAATCTTAAGCCGATGACAGACGGTTCAACACCTTGCAACATTTGTTGCTCAACAAATGTTGAACAATGTTGCACAGGCGTGTTAACGGAATAGAGCTGGTCTCTATTCTGGTTCAACAACTATGGCATATTTCAACATTCAACATGAAAACATGACACACTGTACAACATTTGTTGAACAACAGCTGCAACATTTGCTGATCAATAAATGTTGAACCGTGTATCACTGGCTTTACATGCTCGTAAGTCGAGAGAAGCAATACTAAGGGCAGCTAGTCCGGCTCTCCACAACTGAGACAATTGCAAAACCAAATCCCACTGAAGAAATGACGGTAGCGAACATTATGAAACAAGACATCCATTTTCCTTGCTCGGTTCCATTGCCACAACAGTACCACTTTGACAGAGAGTAGATAAACAAAACATATGGAATGATACAAAAGATATCAAAGCCAAGATCCAGAAACTTCCAGTTAGATTCTTTTATAGGGCAGCCATCAAAAAAAAACTTGGCGATTACAGACTGGGGAAAAACCTCAATTATGAGTTTGATAGCGCTCACACAAATACTCCATTTATCATGGTCTTCTTCGTCGTCTTTCTCGAAGCAGCACATTTTCCAGATGTACAAATACATGCGGGGGATGAATACCAGTAAGCCAATGATCATGAAAGCGAGAAGCGCGTCATGTACAGACTGCTTGGGATTACGAAACAATTTCTTGTTGTGATACTCGACAGTGGTAAGTACATCAAAAACCTTGTCTGTTATTTCAGCACCCATTACTGGGAGCATGTTGCGCCCCCAAACTCCCATGTCGTAGCGATGAAACCTCGTCACCCTTAATAAGTGTTTGTTTGATACAAAGGAATTGCTCTATCGAGGGTTTGAATTAGGTGCATCTAGTCGCTTTTCCTTGGAATTTTTTACAAAAATGACTGGAATGAATTCCCGGAACTGGGAAGGTTATTTGTAACTATGGATACCATTCTATGCATCTTTTCAAGCTCCTTGTTTTTGTTTGTTTTGTCTTTTCAGCTCACCAGGTGTTTGTGAGTTTCGTTTGAAATTGGTGGCAACCCGTTGTTCAGTCTCTTCTTTAAGATGATGTTATTACTCGGGCCCCGTAGGGGCTCGAGTTATAAAAGACGTTAGATTTCAGATTTTTTTTTCCTGTGCAGCAAAATGCACAATAGAAAAACGTCACCGTGTTTGATTGGGAAATGCACAATAGAAAGCACGTGGTGGTGTTTTGATTGGGTAATGCACAATAGAAGCCACGTGGCGCTGTTTACTTTGGTTATTTAAAGCAAACCACGTAATCCAAGATCATGAAGAGCTCTGTGATGCGTTGTTTGGATTACTGAAGATCGGCATTGCGTTGGCTTAATCGATTTCTTCTTGGGGCGCTCAAAGCACATACAAAGAAAAGCATACGCTTTTCGCGGTAGACCCACACTAAAAGATGTCAAGCGTCAGCTTCGAAACGGGTCGTTCCGCGAACTGAATGAAACAAGAATATACTCGAATGTAACTGAAATGGACTCAACTATTGAAAGTGATACAAGTCAAAACACTAATTCTTTAATAAGCAGCGGGTACCTTATTGAGAACTACTCTAAAGATGACAGCGACAAAGAAAATAACTCCGCAAACAAATGGACGCTATATTGGAATCTTCTGAAGACAAAGTAAAAACATTTGCACAGCGAACAAATGGCCTCACGCTTGGACTCATTTTCACCGCGAACAAATAGCCTCCCGCTCAGTGTACCATTGACTACGGAGATAAGTTTTTTGTCTATTACGTTTTTTTCTTTTTCATTGTTAAACAGTTTGTTTCTTGTAATGGTCTAGCTTATATCCTTTGTTCAAATAGCCATATTAGCGATCGTGTTCACTGCCATCTTGTGTGTATAGTTCTGTTCTAGTTTCACAAGATTTGATGTCATCAGTGGAAAATGTGATCAGCTCTTTAGAAAATAACTTTGATGTAGTTGGAAAGGCTGTACAGTTACTTGATTCTCAATGATAATAAAGACTTCATTCCGAAGGAGAAATACAGGTCTCGATAAGCAAAAGTTGTTTACTTTTGTTTTGATTTGCGTGAGCATCGACAAAGACGTGCCCGAGAACCAAGCAGAATTACAGAGAAAAGGCTGAGACGTCTATTTTATAACAGCAGAAAAAGGAGGAAACTTGCAGGAAGGTATTTGGGTAACAACGTACCGAGGTCATCCACATTTCATCGTATTACTAGCAAGGGAGATCACTTCCTCGTAAACACAACAAAAATATCTACCTCAGGTTTTAAATCTAAGCACGTGGTACAGTGTATGTACCACTTTTCCAAAAAGCGTGGATGAACAGGTAGATGCAAAATGAAACTTAAATTTATGCAGAAATCAGGAATACCCGGTATGATTTGTAAAAGAATGTTTTGTCTTCTCAGAAACGAAACGTATCTATTTTGAATTTAGGGTGAACTATTTACACAGCGAGTTAGAGTGGCCAATCGAAACAGAGTGTGTAATTGGAAATCTAAACATCTACGAGATACGAAAACAAACTTTTGAACACGGAAACCTAAAATATTCCAAATCATAATGCTAACAAACACAAAGGCGAAAGAAATGGATTATGCATAGGACGTTTTGAATATCTGAATGATTTTGGGTTAGATGAAAGCGATACATTGTTAAAAATTCCCAAGTTATCCCTTTTCGTGTTAATTAGTAATCCAAACAAGTCTTAGTAATAAATTGGATTAACGAGGAACCAGTGATTGTAAAGCTAGTAATTGCCACGGTTCGTATGTAACAGGTAATCATGAGACGATTCACGGAAAACGGAATTTGAAATGTTATGCAGGGGTGAGTATTTGAAGGTAAAATAGGTATTTGTAGACTTTATTCTTCGATGTATTGTGCACATAAACGAGTATGTTTTTCTCTTTAATGAGATTTTACTGCCCTATCAGTAAAATACGATTAATGACACGTGACCGTACTCGCGTTCTTTGTAGTCGGCCGTTCAAGGTCATAAAATCAACGGTTTTGTTGTAAATAAAACGAGGACATAAAGACTTTGTTCCCAGATCTCAGATTATAACGTACACCTGCATTGGCCAAATCTGTTAAAGCCTCATTCATTATTGCTAAAGAGCACGTGTAATGCCTACCTGCTACATAGTAGAACCTGTGCAACTGGCTACTTTAATAGACAGAGTCTGGCTATAAAAGCCTCAGTCAGCCGTCCAAGGTTCACCTGGCATTTTGTCTTCTATAGTAAACCAACTAGCTGTTTGCAATTTGTTAAAGTTTTTCCCCTCCCTCCCTTTGGGGATGGGTTGGATATATCACTTTGCCTTCATTAAAGGGGCTAGATCACGCAATTTTAGGCAATTTCAGCATTGATCAAATGGTCATAGAATTAACTGAAATAACAAAATAACGGCTCAAAACTATAGAAGAACTCAAACAAAACACAGTAAAGCTAAGAAAAGACAAAGATGGACAAAACTGGGGAAGATTGAAGTGGATTGCATTTGGGTAAATTTGGAAAACGTCGGCCCACCTTTTTTCAAATTTATATCAGTTTATATCAAAATGTCATTTAAACAGCTGGAAAATCATTCTCAATTGTTATGTGACCGTGATTTTGCAAATGAAAGACTTGCTCTGCCAATTTGACGTTTAGAGCTCATAACTAACAATTTTAAACAAAATTACCTAAAACAGCGTGACCTAGCCCCTTTAAAATTGGGTCCTCTCCTGTACGGTGACTTCCACCAAGCTTGTTGGCTCGTTTGCCTTGGTACATCGCTCGCTAACCAATACTCTTGTCCGATCCAGCACGTGCTGTTTACCACTCAGCTCGTAGTGCTGGGGAGATAAGTGAGGTTGTTCTACGTCACGCAATCTGGAAGTCGCATAGGCTAACCAGCCGCAAGGCAGCGTTCCCCTCAAAAAACGCCAGTACGTCTGTTGTCTCGTTCTATTGCTCCTTGCGTTGTGCGTTTAAAAGCTAATTATGCATGTTGATACCAAGGAACACCGTTCAGAGAGTTTGAGTTCACATTTCTATCTTTATTTCTAGAGAGTTTCAATGCACGAAGCGAAATAAGAATGACAGGCCAAGTGACCCACACTATAGTATTCCATTCCGGAAACGAAACACTACTTTTTGTTTTTTGAAATAGTTTCTTGTTAAAAGTCTAGTCCACCGCATGGCATATTGCTGGTACCGGTAAGTTCAACCTTTGCAGGGACATAACCTAGAAAAATCCTGGTTCACATCCTATTGATCCTAGTAAAACAACTGTCAAGGTGATGTTTTAGTGTATGGCTCAAATGCTGGTAGTGAATGTGCAACTATGTCACTATGTGCCATTATATAATTATAATTATGATAGGAAATTAATTACTTTCCCGTAATTATCAGTTGTAAATGTAGGAAATGATCTATACACTGCCTTATCAAGCTTGTCGAGACAAACATATTTCATGTTAACAGAATTACCTGCAGAAGTCATAGCGTTCAACACAACTTTTCAGATTCAATACAGCCCAAGTCATACTGGTAAAGTACTTGGAAGTTGCACAATAGATTTTGCTTACTGTATGTGTTTGATAGGTACTTTACAAAATTTGGTCACAGAGAATTATAATTCTTTTATTTTTTTTCTCAATGCGTCAGTGGGCGGAATTCAACAAATCCTGCAATCTGATTGGTTCCGGGAGCGGGTGGAATTTTCTCATCCGGCCTGCTCACGGCAGGCGGAAACCTAGCCTTAATTACGTGAGCTTGTTTGATGACCTTAAATTTCCATTTTTTTTACACCGACTACGTTTACATACAGAGGTTATTTTTCATTAGACAAGAGGTTTGGAAATTGAATTTATTTTGACAATTGGTTGCATATTTAAATTACAACAAATGGTATATTTTAAATATTTGATTCTCGTGCTATGGATTCATTTGGCATGGCCTCAAGGAACTTTTGCACTTCTGGAAGTATTTTCAAGTGTCGAGATATAGTGCACATCTTCACGTGTCGCGCACGTGACAAAGTGACCTTTACGTGCACCACTGCACGAAAGTTTGGTCATCTTGAAAAGATGTTTTCACATCTCACCTTCGTTTCTCTTTCATTTTTTTCTGCAAAAGATGTTTCGACGAGTCATTTCGTTTCATCTTAAGCCGTTCAATTAGCAATTCCTTTCTCAAACACTGAGCAAGAATACCGATCGATCAGTAAAAAACAATGTCAGGCTTAGCCGCTTTGGCATAAATACACTATTTTTACCTCGTTTCCGTGGTCCAGTGGTCATAGTCACCACCTGTAATGAAGATAATCTGGGTCCGGGTATTCACTACATACACAGTCGAACATCATGAGAATCGCAATGTAAGGCCGATGTGAGAAAGACAAACTTCTCTGTTCTTTTCTTTAGCGCTAAATTAACCATACACCACTCACTGTACTTTTGCAGGCCCGAGTATAGGCTACTTGTAGCCTCTTGTTAATGGGTAATATTTCGTCGTTTTATTTTCCGTTTCGGTAAAAGTCTTGCCTATCACTCCCCTGCTAAGTGGTGTCTTTGTGCATAGAGTCTTCTGTGCGTATTTCGTTAGGGTTAAGGGGGTTGGGGTAATGCGTAGATTTCCCTGGTGCACACAGAAGAACATTTCATTCACCTCCAATGGCGTCGAAAGTCATTGTAACGCGAATGGCGTTTTAGTGCATCTTTAAACAAAATATACCCTTATGGAGCTCAAGAATGGAACGTCAATTGGATAAACAAGAAAGGCTGTGAAAAATAAATATCTCCCATCTTAAAAGCGGTGAGCAATAGACTTCAACAACAATCTTTCGCCCGTCGAGCCGAAATCAAAGTGAGTTGTATTTCTAGTATTTTGCCAAGTGTGCTGTTATGTACAACACTGAAACCAAATGGAAAATTTTCTGGTTACTTATGGGTTCAACAAAGACAGAGAAGGAATCGAACTCCTGAAGTGGATCTGTGATCTCTGTTGTCTGGCTGTTTGTATTTATCTGTACTCACCTCTGCACACTCTTCCGGTAACAATTGGAAATTTCACGAATTCTTGTTAATTTTCAATGGCGTCGAAAGTCATTGTAACGCGAATGGCGTTTTAGTGGATCTTAAAACTAAATATACCCTCATGGAGCTCAAGAATGGAACGTCACTTGGATGAACAAGACATGCGGTGAAAAATAAATATATGGAATCTTTAAAGCGACGAGTAATGGTCTTCGACAACAATTTCATTTTTCGCCGTTGGATATCAAGTGAGCTTTGTTTCTCATATTTTACTAACTTGGTATTAAATACAACACCGAAATCAAATGGCAATTTTTTTATGGATTTAACAAACATTGAAGGAATCAAACGCCTTGAATGCATCACAGTGTTAACTGAAGTCGCATCGAAGTAACTAAAAAGTAGCGAAAAACTATGTACAGTTCCTTGCTATTTGATTGCGTATTTCATTCGATGATTTGTTAATTAACTTGATAATTTCATTATGTACAATGTGGGGTTTGCAATAATTATTTTGTTGTTCTTATTGGGATGTTGGTATTATAATGTTGTTGTTGTATGTGCAGCCAAAAGTACAATAACAAAATTGAATGTAGCAAAAATCTCCAAAAATTTTTTTTCGCTGATGATAACTTTTTATATTCAAAATTAATGTTGTTTTCATGTCGTAAATTTTGTTGCTGATGGCAAAATATTTTATTCTCGATCGACCGTCCTGAAAACTTCCTTCTGTTCTTCCTAAAAACTGTGCATCAATATTTAATTACTTTTGCATCAATATTTGTTTTGCATAAAGCAAGCTAACAAAATCTGTACCTTAACTAGTTCGCATTTTTGAGCGTTAAAATAGAATTTTCGGTCTTATGCTTCTGTTACAAATTGGTATATTTTTTAGGTCACCCATCCAGATACTCACCCCGCCGGACAGGGATAACTTCAGTGAACTCTGGTATTACAAAGCTGTCGGACGCTCAGAGTGGACCAGAGTGCAAACTTAAACTTGTGGTGTAAAGAAGTTGTGAGGGAACTTGAAAATGATCAGCATGTCAGCGTAGAAGCCTATGTTTTTCGATTCCCTTTTCTTTTCTTCAACCTTTTTGGGTTTAGTACTTTGCTAGTAACCACATGTCTTCTCAGGGGGCTATTTACCTAAGACTTCTACCATGGCACTACAATGATATACAATACCAAAACAATATATATCGTGTACTATTAGAGCTACATATTACGCAAACACAACTTGAATCTCCTGGAAGACAAAACGCAGCTCAGTTGACAATATGGAATAAAGTGCTTTGTTACTGCACTACCACACGTACGCAATGCGTGCCTATTTTTTCTAGAGATAACAGGAATTTTTTCGTTGTGACAAATGATTAGTAGGCTGGTAGCCAGGTTTTTAACCTCAGAAAAAGATCTGTTTCGTGGTATGAACGTGTGAGCCGAAGGGCCTCTGCTGGCATGACTTCTGGTTGACCCCTTAAATGTTCTTAATGACGCCCGACTTAAAAAAATTGCCTGGAACGTTGCAGTTCAATACCACCCAACTCAGTCCCTTCTGTTTTTAAGTAACACGTACCTAAGGCAACCCTGTGTACGTTCATGGAGCGTCTAGTTTTTTAAAGGACTGGCCATGGTGTTTTATATACCTTACGGCGCAGCCATGATCGGATAAACAACAGAAAGCCTATTTATATGTTTACATAACTCTGGTCAGGCTTCCTCTTATTAAGCATTGAGAATGCGCGTACTTTGAAAATAACAATTTTAAGTTAACTTATTAAGTTTACGCAGTAAAGTTACGACGTAAATTTACGACGTAAAATTCTAAAGAAATTGAACTGTGCACTCTTGCATTCAGCTTTAGTCAATGAACGCCGTAATATTGAGATTTTACGGCGTAATTTTACGTGACGGTAATTTTATGTTGTACAATTGCGACGTGAATTAGGTTGCCTTTCAAAATTACGTCGTAATTTTACGAATTGATATTTACGGCATACTTCCCGGCACATCCAGGTGACGTTCACAAACTTTAATAGGAAGCGCAAAGATTACGACGTAAAATTTACCGCGTAATATTTTTGAGAATAATATGACCCCCTGGACTTGTCAGAGGTGTCTGTAGGTCCAGATGTTCATAAAGTACTTAATTTGACCAATAAATGATTTTTAGCGCAACTCCATTTGGGTACTTCATAGGGTACTCCATGGGATAGGGCTCCGCGTTTTGTCCTCTCCCCGCTCCCCTAACCTTCGAGACCTGCTTGGTAACAGCTAAACTGTTCCCTAGTGTAACTCATTCTAATTCCGCACTTCCTTCCTTCCTGTCCTTACATTTTCCATAGACTACAACTACACATTCTTCTCTGCTGGCGAAACACGCTCCATTAATTCCCACGTAACTTGCGAAACTAAACACCTTATCTACATGATTCAATGTAACAGATGCTGTCTACAGTACATAGGAGAAACTAAACTACGTTTAAAAGACCGTTTTAATGAACACCGCCGCACTTTAGATAACACTAACACCAAATCCAAACCTACTACAGTCGCAGAACATTTCCTTTCCTCTCCCCATAATGTTTCTAAGGACATGCAATTCATTCCTATCGAAAAAATATTTTCCAACGGAGACTCGATCCGTAAGGCCAGGGAAGCTTTTTTAATTTCAGAAGGCTGGACAATTGATCCTAACGGTCATAATATCCGCGACGAAACGTATTAGATTTCAGTTTATTATTCACAGTCACTTCCGTTATTTTTCCGTTGCTCTTAGTATTTGAGTTCAAATTTGTTGTAACTACCATATTTTTATCACATTTTTCCAGTATTACGACAGCATCCATTTACTATATGTATGTACATATGTACTGAAGAAGGCTGGTTTGGCCAGCCGAAATATAGTACACCACTAAAATCAAATCTACGTTTTATCGGCTCTTGCTCAAAATATTTAGGGTACGTATTAATGTTGTTGTGAGCAAAAGACCGTCACCCACCCCGAGTGTGAGTCTTCCAATGCTTTTGGGTAACGCGGGTTTTGAATAAAGCGTCATTCGATGGCTCTCGGAGCAAATGTTTGCGGAGTTTGGCGGCCCTTAATTCCTTCCCAGTGTACAAGCGGCTCGAATGAAGACGAATGGGCAGCGGAGCTATGGTCTGTGATCTACGTGGAGTTTCGAGGCGATCGAAGACTAGGGAGCGAATTTACGGCCCTTTTCCTTTGGTGAATCCGTTCGGCGGCTTGGTCTCGGTGCCCAACCTTTGGGAAAGAATATGTCGAGGAAAAAGAAGAGGAACCAAAAACCATGCACCTAAATCGAATTGCTCTTAATCAACCCAGAAACTGTACCATAGACAAAGAAACACATGACTGAGGCAAGGGAAGCAATTTTTTGTTTTAAATCCTAAATATTTTTTTTAATTTTGAGAAAAACCGCTTTCCCCGTACAAATCCTTATATTTCTACTCTTGTATAAATATAGTACAGTAGAGATACACATACATCGAGCTTGGGTTACCTGTGGTGTTACAGGACTTCTACTGTCTGACTGTTATTTGTTTACAGTCTTGATCAATATTTCTCGGAAAAAGCGAACGCAAAACACATTTCACATAATCATTTATTCTGTAAATGTCTGTCGTGCGTTTAAATGAGACCTCTCGCTATAAAATGTGTCCATGTAACGCTATTTAGTTTTCTTTTATGCGCAACAGTCAAACAGTTGCCTTGACTGTCAATCTTACATGCTCGTAAGTCGAGAGAAGCAGTACTAAGGGCAGCTAATGCCCTCCAGAAATGAGGCAATTGCAAAACCAAAGCCCACTGAAGAAATGACAGTAGCGAATGTTATGAAACAGGACATGCATTTTCCTTTCTTGGTTCCATTGCCACAACAGTACCACCATGACAGAGAGTATATGAAGAAAAAAAATGGAGTGATACAAAAGATATCAAAGCCTGTATCCAGAAACTTCCACATGTTGGATTTCTTTATAGGGCAGCCATCAAAAAGAAACTTGGCGATTACAGACTGGGGAAAAACCTCAATTATGAGTTTGATGGCGTCGACACAAATACTGCATTGTGCATAGTCACAGCAGCCTTCGTCTTCTTCGTCGTCGCCGTCTTCGTTGAAGCAGTACATTCTACAGATGTACAAACAGATGCGGACGAAGGACACGAGACAGCCAATGATCACGAAAGCGAGGAGCGAGTCTTGTACAGACTGCTTGGGATTACGAAACAATTTCTTCCTGAGATACTCGGCAGTGGCAAGTGCATCAAAAACCTTGTCTATTAATTCAATACCTATTAGGATTATGTAGCACCACTTCATAACTTCCGTGTCGTAGCGATGAAACCGCGATACCCCAGCCACCTCTGGCTGCACCCTAAATAAGTGTTTGTTTCATACAAAGGAATTGCACTATCGAGCGTTTGAACATCAGTGTTTGAATAAGGCGCTCTTGGTCGCTTTTCCTCGGAATTTGTTATAAAAATGACTGGAATGAATTCCCGGAACTGGGAAGTTTATTTGTTACTATGGATACCATTCTATGCATCTTTTCAAGCTCCTTGTTTTTGTTTGTTTGTTTGTTTTGCTCACCAGTTGTTTGTGGATTTCGTTTGAAATTGGTGGCAATCCATTGTCCAGTCTCTTCTTTCCGATGCAGTTATTTTTTTACAAGGACTGGCGATGGTGTTTTATATACCTTACGGCGCAGCCATGATCGGATAAACTACAAAAAGCCTATTCACATGTTTACATAACTCTGTTCCAAGAAAATCAATTAACGATAGATTCGTTAAGTCATCGGCCTGACTTCCAAAGAAATGACTTTAAAATAGCATCTGCCAATGGTTTGACATTTGTACAGTTCACGAACATGGCAAACACGCGACTGTTTGTGGTTCCGCTAATTTAATTTCTATTGCTACATAGACTCAAATCTTGAAAGCTACTTTCACGGATCAGTACCAGACAAAGAAAACGACGCAAGACGTGAGCCCCTGTTGCAATACTGCGCAATACACATGTTAGACACACTATCTGCACAAGAAGTTCCACTTTGTGCGTTCGGGTTTTGTTTGTTGCGAGACTGGGCACGGAAAATACCCTTGAAATTTGACTTTCGGTTTAACGGGAGGGTTGTTAACCTGCACAACAGGCGCTGTTTGTGCTCCTTTTTCTCTCCGCTCGCGCATCTCGCGCGTTGCGCTTCAAACTCCAATGAACTTCTCATTAACGCCTGTTGTGCAGGCTATCATGTACAGGGATCTTGAAGTTTCGAATTGATCAGCGCATACCTTCAAGTTGCCTTCATTGGCATGCATACTAATGTTTTGTTTGACACCCCGTGGGTCTAAAAATCATGCGTTGCGAGGTTTCTTTATTAATTGTTTTGTAGCTCTATTTTTACTGCCCCCGATGATCGGTAGTTTCTATTGTTATCAGGGCTGGGGTATTGTTTTTGTTTATCATCTATTGTTTCCTTTTCCAATCATGGACCGTGTCTGGAGAGATCTTTAAGATTTTCTCAACCTGGATATTTTCCAGACGTAGAACGAAAACATTATAGAGGAAGTTAAATTCAAAGTAGGGTCTTGATTTTGACCCTAGAAAGTTACTGGCACTCTAGGGCACTTGATAAGTCAACCCGGCGTTTCTCTTACTTATAGAAACGCCGGTTGCGTTATGGATCTTTCATAATTACAATGTTCGATTGACTGTATTCTAAACTTGATTAAAGTACTGCCGAACAGTGAATATTTATGTTGACATACTCCAAGCTTATGAAAACATTAAATTTAAATCTTCCACGGAAACGCTTGCTACGCAGGCTAGGGGAGTGGGGAATTTGACCTTTGCTTGCGTGGGGTGGGGAAAATTGAACCGGAAGTGTCAGGTTTCAAATAATTGTTTTTTTCGGGCGCCGAAGCCGCTAACGGCTAAAAAACACATGTTTGGACGAGATGGAAGAATTTAAAGGAAGAGATGTAGCATTTGTGAGCGATTGGCTTACAAAAAAGGTCTTCATTAAAACTATAAAAGCAAGGTAGACACACGCTAACACCAACCCGGTGTGGCCAACACATCACGCATGCGCACAACCATTCCACCCGGTCAATTAGCAGCCATGGACAGTTGTTTCGGCCTTTTGGACCTCATCAGCATGACGTAGCTAACATACCAGACGGTTGTGTTTAGCACATGCCATACATGTGGTAAGCTGGGTTGGGGACAGCCAAACTGTTCTCCCACGGCAAGCGTGTAGGAAGGTGGATCACATTAAGAGATCGGTATAGTTTTCTTTATTAAAGACGGCAGGAGCCGACGACGATTGTTCTTTAATAGTCTTAGTCATAACTCATAGTCATCTTTCTTTAAAGGGGGAGACGTAATAACCTGTTACAGTTTTCTAACTTACGGCCCTCTCCGAGCATTTTTACCCTCCCAACCATGATACACCACAGAAGACAGACCACAACACCGGGAACTACATGCCCTACTCTTTGCGACAAGTGTAATTAGAACATTGAAGGGTTGTGAGACGGGACCTCCGGCTTATCGTCCATATCAGAGAAAACTAGAGAGTCTAACCATTTGCAGATGTGATTACAAAGGCAGCACTTTCTCCTGAGTTATTTAAAGACCCTGAGTGTTGGTCCGGCCGGATTTGAACTCACGACCTCCTGCGTGACAGCCGGGTGCTCAACCAACTGAGCCACCGGTGCGCGGTTATAATAGGGTATGACAGACAAATCCTTCAAATCCGACGATAGGGTAGGGCATTTGAACACCATTTTGGCCCGACGGGGCGGGAATTTGAATGATCCAATCTTCAAAAGTTCAAATGCCCGGGCTTTGCCCGGGGTGGGGGGGATGTTGAAGTTTCGAGTTGATCGGCGCATTATCGAGATCTATCATGCCGCCAGTTGGAAGGTGTTTGTTTGTCCGAAGTTTTCATAAGAACTGTAGTTAAGCAAACCTTAAAATGAAGCAGAATTTTGAAAGTGAAGTTAACGGAACCCCTTACGGTAAAATGAACGGGGAATCTCTAAAAGGGGGAATTATTAAAATAGGGAATCTCTAAAAGGGGGAATTACTAAAATGGGGAATCTCTATTAATTTGCGGTCCTGGTATCATTTGTGGACGCGTACAGTACTACCCCTTTAATAATCTACAAAAGTGAGAGAGCCAATAGACTTCTTTAGGCTCTTACGTAATAGGTTGATCACGTGATGTGTATTGGGTAAACAAAGATTTGCATCTCAAAGGGAATCAGTGAAGCGTTAAGATTTTTTCTTCTTTTTCTTTTTTGTTCGGAAATTCTCCGGTTGTTTTTTGGCATGGTACACTACTGCCCGCTTATGATTGCTATAACAATTCAAAAATGGAAGAGCTATCATGGCATGGCTTTTCAGAGGTCAACTAGTCAAGGTAAATGCGTATCGTGTTGGTCTGGATATCTATAGGATGAAACATACGGAACTTTGTTCAGCCCACTTTCGAAAAGAAGATTTCGCAGACTCATATGCTATTAACTGGGGCTTGCCCGTCAATTTTTAGCTGGACTCAAAAGAAATCCGAGAGGTCATTGCCGGAAAGGAGAAGAAAGATTGTAGAGATGCTGTCCTAGAATCAGAATTAACAGAAACAGCATAAGAGGGAGAAGGAGAATACGACGAAACCTGTAGGGAGAACTTTCCGTTCCATTCAATCAAACTTTGAGATACCTTGTTCTCCCTCTAGGGTGCCGAAAAAACATTACGTATTGGAACACTAAGGCAAGTAAACACCAAAGAGTTGGTACTTTGATACTTCGTTGTTGTTCGACTGTGATCAAGAATCATCGGGAAGCGATGATGAGGACAATTAGGATCAAGAAACTGGTACTGCCGATTCCTCAAGAGATCATATTCTTTCTGTAATTGTGCACTAGTCAATACAATACATTAGGGCCGTTTATACGAGAGAAAATAAGCCGCGGCTTACTCTGGCCGCGGCGTACATAATACGCGAAAGGAACTATTTATACGATTATAAACTCCCAGGCCAGGATAAGCCGCGGCTTGAGAAAGCCGTGAACGTATATTTTGTACCATTTATACGGGGTGTTCGTGTCTTATGTAAGCCGCGGCTTATTTTCTCTCGTATAAACGGCCGTATTGTTCAATATTAATTCAAGAGAAATAAATTTACAAAGAATTGTTGACTTGTGAACAATGACCAAAGTGGACAGTGTCATGTTTGAATAAAATTTTAAAAAGTAATAGAGTATTTTGTCATAAAATTATGATTTAAAGTAGCCTGTTAACATTCGGGAGCAGTAACCTGATTTTAGACGCATTTCTTGACTCGCATCACACCTGACAACTAAAATAAGCTTTAAAAAACTTCATCTTTAATGACAATTTTGCACTTGTAAAAATAACCTAACATGGATATTTACGGGTTTTGCTAAAAGCAGGCCCGCGTCCCAGCGGCCCGCCGCCCACGGCCCAGCGGCCCGGCGGCCCGAAGGCCCAGCGGCCCGCGGCCCGCGACGGCCCGGCGGCCCGGTGGCCCGGAGGCCAACACAGTTTTGTTGTCCAGCGGTAAATCCACGCGCATGCACAGATTTGCTTCGGGTTTGCGCGCGCAAATGAAAGACGGTGAGTTTGAATTCGTTTACCATTTTAATAATCATTTCAATCCTTTTCGATCCTTTCTTTCGTTGCATGTTGCTAAGTGAAAAACGTTGTCATTCTCTGTTGTTTTCGTCTGTTTACAACAACAAACAGAAACAAGGATTCAAGTGATTAAAATGGTAAACGAATTCAAACTCACCGTCGTCCATTTTGCACGCCCAAACCCGATGCAAATCTGTGCATGCGCGTGGATTTACCGCTGGACAGAAAAACTGTGGAAAATCAGGACTGGGCTACCGGGCCTCCGGGCCGCCAGGCCGTCGCGGGCCGTGGGCCGCGGGCCGCCGGGCCGCTGGGCCGTGGCGGGCCGTGGGCCGCGGGCCGCTGGGCCGCGGGCCTGCTTTTAGTAAAACCCGATATTTACCCCACTTTACAGGAACGTTCCGCTCCATCGAGATTGCCCTCTCTTTCTTTGTCAGTAATTCTCAACTTTATAGGTGGTTTGCAACCGATCTCTAGAGACACGTATAACAATACTGCAATGTACAATTGCTGGTGGACGAACAAAAGGAGCTAATGAGAGATCTTTTGTTTTCGTTCACCAACATGGCGGCGATGACGTAACGTGAAAACCACCTATTGCGTGAGGAGCTTCGGACTTAGGCCTAGTTTATACGTTGCGCTATCGCCGAATTTAATTCAGACGAATTTAATTCCAATTAAATTCGTTCCTCCGTCGACATTAATTGTACCGTGGTTTTACGCGTTGAAATTAATGGGTCGAACGATGGTCGAATTTATTTCTCAGCTAATGTACGAAAATAATGTATGCATTTCATTCGACGCGACGCTGGTGCGACGGATAAACTGATGACGCTTTAAAGATGTTTTGGGCGTTTTCCATTACAAAAAATTTCCGGAAATTTCCATCGGGTGAAAAACGTGTTTCATTTAACTCAGGTCCGTTCGCCGCCCAGTGATTGCGATTTTACGCGCCAAAATTTAAAAATGTGGCTGTGAATAGCCTGGAAGTGGTAAGACCTTTCAAAAGTTGTAAATGGAACACACATTTCCATCGGAAAGTTTCCAACGGGAAAACAGGACTACCTTTTTCAGACGTTCCGTTTATTCCGGAAATTTTCCAGTGGAACGAACCAAAAACGTGTGTTCCATTTACATCCTAACCGGAATTTCCGGAATTTCTTGGTAAATGGAAAACGCCCTTTATCCGTCGTCTTAAGACGGATAAAGCGTCTATGACGAATATAAGTTAAGGAGGCTCGAACCAGTTTCAACGCTTCCAAGTGATGCTCTTATTAGAAGGATCGGAACCACAACGTTGTATCACGTTTTGGCAATAGAGCGTTTTCACATGACGTCACGGCGGCCATGTTGTTGTTCCAAAACAAAGGAATGGCGGCCATGATGGTGTACCAAACTAATCCTCCGGGAATTGAACTCAAAAAAGAACTCGGTGACCCCCATTTTTTATTTCTGAAAAATAATCAGAAGGGCATGATAAAACTTTCTGTAAAGTTTTTAAAAAATTCTGTCTGGTGGATTCAGAGCCACCTTAATTTTGTGATTTTTTTCAGGTAGCTCTGAATCCTCGGGACATATTTTTTTTAACTTTGCCGAAAGTTTTATCGTGGCCTTCTAGTCAGTTTCAGGATTAAAAAATGGGGGGTCGCCGAGTTCGTTTTTGAAATATGAGCAACAAATCCAAAATATAGGGTGTTTTAGCTGGGCTTTCCTGTTGCATCACAACAGTGTTTCCTTATTACATCACAATAATAGCACATCTTGTTTGGAAATAATCGGTGTTTCATATGGTACCATAATATTGCTGTTACGTGATACAGTGCTGTAGCGTTATTCGATCCAAACAGAGAGTCTTCTTAGTGTTGAAACCCTTTCGAGCCTCCTTAACAGACGAATTGAAGTAGTTTTAGACGTCGATTTACTGTCGAATTTATTTTAAAGTAGGACCTGGAATTAAATTCGTCTGAATTAAATTCGACGATAGCGCGACGTATAAAGTAGGCCTTATTCTAACTGCGGTAGCATCTGCCTTTGATATCAGACGTCCGAGATCGCCCCGCCTTCCTCTTCAGCTGCCTCTTTCACGAAAACATCGCGCATATATAATATTTTCTGTGAAGAATTTATAAACGTTTTGACCGATTTCCTTTTTGCCACAACCTTTCAGATGATTTGCGATTGTGATCGCCGACACACATTTGCAAGATTTCTTTCGTAGTTACTAAAACAAGGAATGATCTATAATGAATGAAGGGGGTAGTTTCTAAAGAAACTGTGGTGCTGCCTCGGTGGGGAAGTAGTACACAAAAATTTTGGTTTTATCAACGGAGTCAGTGATAATGTAAATTGGCCACCGTACAGAGATTCTAAAAGCTGACGTTTCGAGCGTTAACCCTTCGTCAGAGCGATAAAACCAAAATGATCTATAATGACCTACTACAATGACCTACAATGATCTACAATGACCTAGAATGGCCTACAGTGATCTACAATGACCTAAAATGAAGTGGTACATTATAAGCTAAAATTAGCTAATGAGCTACAATGAGCTACAATCAGAGCCCTACAATGGCATGCAATGAGCTACAATGACCTAAAGTGATCTATAATAACCTACAGTGATCTAC
>OX421451.1:33536618-33551732 GCA_949126865.1 Montipora capitata
GGCCATAGTTTTTTTTTGAGCTAATGGAGAGGTTGTCACGGGACATAATTTCGTTTCAAACCACTCTCATATGCCTTATTTCATCCAGGAGGTAAATATTCTTGTGAAAATAGCACAAAAACAATGACAGCACCACCTATCACAGATTGTCTAAGTTTGAGACATGAGAAAATACATGTAATTATTTATTGTTAGCAAACTTTCTGCAGGCATGGTGCTAAGGATTCTAAAACTTTATGGGCTTATGTACAAACAACTTTGGAATTCCAACGTATTCTTAATTACATTGTACATTTAATGTCGAGTACCACAGTCAGTATTTACAAGCAGCTAATGAGAGACAAAAACAAAACAAAATGAGGAACATTTAAAACACACTTCTTCACACAAAAGGAGAACAGCTGATACTTGAAACAGGAAATTTTAATTTTCTTGCTAAAATAAATAAGCTTTCTTTCACTAATTTTTACAGCATTCATGACAGATAACTCAAATGAACAAAATCTCCTTAATAATTTTAATTAACACTAATATTACTATATTATACTCTTTCCTTACTGTAAAAATATAGCCAAGATGTACTCACAATGCTTCCTTTTCAGTTACATAAAAAAATTAAATTCAAAATTAAATAATACTACTTTATACACACCAATATATGCTCCAAAGCAAAGGATGTGGTTAAAGAAATGGAAGAAAGTGACTACTCTGTATAATTTCAGCTATTGACACTGCTAATTTCCGATCACAATTTCCTTTTGCATTCATATTACTGGCAATTAAAGCTCTGTGACATATAATTTAACCTGTGTTGACTAGATGTTTGATTGGACCCATCTACGTTGATGAATTTTTTAAAGCAAAAGAGGAATAAATTAAGCCTAAAAGCCCTGCAACAACCCCAAATAATGCCATGAAAATCTCGAAAGCTCTCTGATACCATTTCAATTTCTGCCACTTGAGCTGCAAATGGAAGAGGCATGGGAAAATTAAAGTTATACAAACTCCAAACACACTGCCAAAAATTCCCATGAGTAGGCCGAAATGAGGAACCGCCAGTGCAATTCCCAGGGTTGAAAATACAAGAATGACCCTTGTCAATAAAACCCAGCAAAAATTGTATCGTTTTTCCTTGTAACATATTGGAATCTTTGGCAACAGCACCATGTCCAGAGTTCCACTGATGATAAACATATTTAGAGGGTATGAGAAGTAAGCATTTATGACCACAAATGCTGTCGCTATCTTACTTAATATAGATGCATGTGACATGCTAAGATTTAAAATGACAATTGGTCGAGTGTCACTACCAAAAGTGAGGCAGCAGAACAGCCCGATAAAAAATTTTGTCAGGGTCACAGAAGAAAATGCCCAGTTGGAGACCTTTTTGTATTTTTTGGGTTGTTGCATAGAACCCTCAATCCCAGGAAAAACTGTGTGCCCGCAGTAGGAGAATAAAATAATACCTAAACCAATTGGGAATGTATTAAGATTGAAAGAAGGTATTTTTTGAAATTTCCATGACTGCAAATTTGATAAGGAGAAGCCTAATATTATGAAAACAATCACTAAAACTGCTAGCACTGCTAGCATGCTTAACCATGCCAAAACTGAGAGTTTTTGGATAAACACTGTCAACAACAATGCCATTGTACATATTAAACACCATTCTTGCAGTGATAGCACAACCAAGTCACTGAAAAGATCCCTCATGCTACTTCCCATAAGCATTACCAACAGGACGCAGCTAGAGTATGATAGCCCCACAGTTATGAAATCAACCAAGCGTCCTCCAGTCGGTCCCCACACTTCGGCTCCTATTTCGGCATAGCTCGCTCTGACTCGTTTCCGCAGTCGGCTTTTCGGGGAAACTTCGTAGAGGCAATCGACGAGAAGAACAGAAGTCACAGCGTCGAAAAACCCAACGACCAAGGTGAGTATCAGTGCTGAAAGGCCTCCCAACGCGATCGCATAAGGCATAGCTAGCGCACTACTGCTAGAGATTGTCATATTGATCATATTCCAAAGAGCAAGTATGGTAGGAGCAAGTCCATCTTCGGATACTTTCTCGAATATAGATGACAATGTTCCGCTTTTCGACTTGGAGTTGACGCCGCGATCGTGCATCGACAAGGAAACCGATCGTTGATTTAGAGATCGAGTGACACAAACCGCATTGGAATACAACGAGAACTGGAAGGAAGGAATGAACAGCGACGCTTGGCTTGTCGTGAAAGTGGTAGTGAAACTCTTGCTATTGTGAGTGAAGAAACTAGCGCCACTTTTCTCGAGCTCGGAGCCCGAATTGTGCAGCAATGGCGTGCTTTCATCCAGTTCCAAGTCATCATTTTCCTCTTCGAGAGGATCTTGTTCTTCTTCGATTTGTTCGTTTGTGAGTGGCATGCCTTCAATGATTGTCACAAGCTCTGGTTCTTTGATGACCGTACCACCACTCAGAGGCAAAGGGATCGCAAACGTGTTCGTTTCCAAGCTTTCTTTGTCCATTTCGATTGCTCTCTTCTGGTCCAAGTTTGTCCTTTCTCCCGCTAAAATTCCAAGATTTTGCTAATAGCAAATCTCCGAAGAATACATCCTTTCAACGGAGAGGCGGCTTCTATTCTCAACAAAGTTGAAGTGTGCATCGCTCCTGTTGTTTCCACGGTGTCCAAGTCAGACTGGTTTTTCCCAGTTATACTAACTTGTCTATTTCAAGTTTCGCGCCTGACCCATGTCACGAAACTTCCGGTTAAACACGTAAACCTGCGTGGTATGAATTCATTATGTTAGCAGTTTCCGAGGCTTTTTTTTTATTACAAAAGAAAGAATCAAGTTGTAGTTTCGCATTTGTTGTATGAACTATTTTCACAAATAACTGAGTAAAAAAGGGCCACATAATTTCGAGACTGGTGGAGTACAATGGTTCGTTTGGCTGTGCAGTGGATGAAACAGCATGAAAGGACCTGTCGTATAAATATTGGGATCTGTTATACTTGTGGCTCGTTTGGCTCGGCAGTGGATAAAAGAAAGAGTCATATAAACACTGGCGTGTTAGATTGTTGCCTCGTTTGGCTCGGCAGTGGATGGCAAACGAGCCGGCTCGTCGTCAGTAAAATCAAGCCAACAAACATTGAGCCTCGTCACGCAATCCACCGCTTTCTTATGGTTTTCCGGCCAAAGTGCAAATTGGACAGATGAGTCAACAAAAATCGCTAACAAAGCCCCTTTTGAAAACCAAGCAACTGTGGCGTTGTGTACGTTTCATACGTAGGCATTGTAAATAACGAAATTATTCCTTTTTCCCGTTTAATACTGATTTCGTAAAACCGGAAGTTACGATGAAAACTACTTGCTCCGACCACAAAACTGTCAACGACAGTATCACGACTTCCTTCTTCCCCTTTGCCACTTTCCTTTCTACAAAGACACACCGAAAAACCCTGACAGTCCGGTATTTTCTGTTTATTAAATTCATTGTTAAGATCAATGGTCTCGGCGTTTTTTGTTGGTAATTTTTGTCAAGACACATGTAATATGTGTAAACGTTTTTGCCCTGTTTCGGTTTCAAGTTTAGTAGACTAGACAGTATAACTCATATAAAAACCCTTCCAAAATTGTATTAATATACCAATGTCTTGAAAATAAAATTTATGACAAATAAAATAAAATAAGACCATGTTCAGTTAACAGTGGAAACATCAGCCACCCCCTTAAAAGTTGGGTTTTATTTACAAGTAGGTTTTAGTAACTTCGATCTTCTCAGACAATAAATTTTTCAAACTGAAGTCGTTCTTAAATACCTTTTAATGCCCAGTTTGTTTTCATTATTTTATGTTCAGGGGTGAAAAGGTGAAACAGCCCTGTTTTTGAAAGTGCCACCTTAGTAACTCTTCAAGTGCTTGATTAAAAAAAATCATACCCTTTGTACAGATTGTGAAAATATGTTTATGAAACACTAAAAAGAAACCCTTAAGTTTGACAAATCATTTGTTTATTACTGACTTCAAATTTCTCAGAGAGCTGAATCAAGGAGAAAAGACATGATTGTTATCATTTTATTGGATCAAAACACAGAGCACAGTACGTGTTTGCCACGAGATGTATGTGCACAAAAAAACAGGAGTTTTGGACTTCCACAGCCTTTTCCCAACACTGCAATTTTAAACTGCTCAGTAAATAAAAGCATTTTCTGCTCAATTCACATTCAAGTTTCTGAAAACATCGGTCATGATGTGCTCAGGTTTCTGAGCACATCAATCATGAACCCCTCTATTAATAGTAATGTTGTTTCCAAAATAAGCAGTTCTATAATAATGTTACTGCCAAAGCACAAAAACCTACCAGTCAAGTAGTAAGTATGTGTTATTCAAACAGATTCAAAATTTAAAAAAAGAGAGAAAAAACTGATTTTTGTGACTTCAAAGTATCTCTGTTATGGAACCAAGAACTTAATTAAGATTTATGTGGTAATGAACTGAATATTTAACTCTTTAACTCATACGAATGATACTTATAGATTTTACTCTGTTTAAAGCCAGATGATTTTACTTGTCAATGGGGGCTGATTCAGGGCTGGAAGGGTTGAGTCACTTTGAAATTCACACTTAAAAAGTGAAATTGTAACTGAAGCCACACAACCAGAAAGACAGGACAGGCCATACTAACAAAAATAGTGGCTGACAGAACCGCTGACAGAAAAATAACGAATACATAACAACAAGGTTTCAAGTTTCTAAAGAAACTGTGGTGTTGCGTTGGTGGGGAAGCAAAACACAGATTCAAATGGGTTTATCAAATGAGTTAATATCGTACATTGAAATTTGAAAGCTGACGTTTCAAGCATTAGCCCTTCATCAGAGCAAAGGGACAACGCTTCAAGGGCTAATGCTCAAAATGTCAGCTTTCAACTTTCTCTATGGAAGTCAATTTGCTATATCAACGCACTTGATGAACACATTTCTGTGGAAATTAGGATATCATTTTTTTTTAATCTCGTAGTGCTGTTACTTGAATGTGTGAAAGGAATCCACAAGAGCTTTTCCAGAATAAATAAAGCCAAGCCCTCCAGCAAAAACTCCAAAAACAATGAGAACAATTTCCCCAGTGATATGATACCAGCGGAGATAATTCCAACGCAGCACGAGATGCGCTATACAAGGAAATCCAAATGACAAACATGTTCCAGTAAAACTGCCCACAAATCCCATTAGCAGGCCGAAATGTGGCACAACAAGAGCAATGAATAATGCCAAGGTCACCAGTAATGTTCTTGTCAACAGCAGCCAGTACCAATGATATTTTGTTCCTGGTGCTAAATGAGGAAAGTGAGGGCCAATAATATTGTCAAATGTTTCCACCACGACAAACAGAGGGAGAGGAAAGGAGAAAAACACATTCATTGCCACCAAGACTGTTGTTGTTGTGTTAAATCCGACGTTTCCTTCCAAGTTGAGAGTAAAGACTTGTTTAGTGAGGTGTCCAAATGTGAGCACAGAAAAGATGCCAAACAGCGTTTTAACAACAGCAGAGATAAAAAATGAAACATGCATCATGTTATTAAAGTGTTTGGGTTCTCTCATGCTCCCTTCAATGCCTGGAAAAACAGCATGGGCACAGTAACTGAATGTAACTATACCAAATCCAACAGGAAATGTACTAATGTTGAACGAGGGAATATTATCCCATGTCCATTCATCACTGAGAACAATGCAATACGATATCATGACCATGAGTGCTGACATGAGTGAAAATACAGCCACCATGCTCATCCATGCAATAAGAGAGAGTCTTTGAATGAAGACACTTGGAAGAACAGCCAAGGAACAGATGATTGCCCATTCATTTAGACCAATTGGCACATACTTTGCTGTGATCTGAGAAAACATTGAAGTGAGCAGGATCAGATACAGCACTGCAGCTGAGTAGAGTTCTATTGTCTGCACAATACTGACGACTTTCCCGCCCACTCCAGGCCAGACCGCATCACCAACATCAGGGTATGACTCACGCACTCGTTTCCTTATCTTGCTGCGAGGTGAGATTTCATACAAGCAGTCGACCAGTAATATTCCAGTAAAGTCACAGAACATAGCCACAATAAAGATACAGACAACCGCAGCCACCCCTCCCTCCCTTACTGCATACGGAACACCAAGGATGCCCATCCCTTGTATCAGGTTGGTCACATTCCAGCCAGCCAAGATAGCTGAAGCTTGTCTGTCAAAACTCTCCTTCTCAATAAGAGACAAGGTCAGATGGGAAACTGTGAAGGACTTAAAACGTTTGAATTGTGTATTCCAAGGCGATCTACGTGTAGGACCCCCCAAGTAGTTGGGTATTAAAGGCGTCGCTTCCGTTGACTCCTGGGGCTTTTTCCAGTCCAATATATTTAGTTCGTGGCTTTCTTCTTTCGCTGTTTCATATTGACTGCCCCTTGTTAGAGATAATGAACTATAAGACGCAGTAAATTGCAAATCGTTGTCAATACTTCCATCCTTTGCCATTGCGCAATATTCTAAGCCGCACAAAATGAATGAAAAATGGTAACACCAAGTGGAGAGAAACCCTGAATGTCACATCTTCCAATTTTACTGAGAGTGTTCCGCTCCTACCTCTCAACACAACAATGAGGTGAAAAACGCGGTCTTTGAATTTCACAAGGTCATTGATGTAATTAATCATTTGTGAAATCCGTATGAAGTCCATTTACTTTGTCACGCTTCGTCAAGGTATCTATTGTGATTGGTTGAATTCCTCGTACTCCCGTGTGACATAAACCATAAAAGGGCTGAAAACATAAAATACAGACACGTGCTATAAGAGCAAGAGAACTCTTTTGAACCCCTTCACAAAGGCTCTATCAATGGCATTTTTTTGTTTACAGTTTTGCAGGTGCTATGTAAGATGATGCAACGGGAAGGCTTTTGCAACCTGCTTTGCACTGACTCGTTGTCGTGACGGGCAAGTCGCAAAACGACATAAATATGATTGGTTGACAAAGTGTGCTTCCCCTAAATAGGACCCATAACAAAGATAAGACGAACACGTGCTTACCTGTTTCCACCTTGTTTGATCGCGATGGCCTAGCTTTAAAGAGTTTAAGGTTTCCAATGGGAGCTGTTTGAACGTGCTTCGAGCTTGCTACAAAAAAGCGAAGTACGTCTCCTTATATAGGACTTCGAGGAAATTACTGCATCGAGACTGCAAGTGGAAGCTTGCGAAATGGACAGTGAAAGGGCAGTTGCAGCTCTGTCCTTCAACAAGTCATCTGGACACGACGGCGAAGCGATCTCCTTACACAAACCGGCTTTCGGGTCCTTGGGTGAAGAATCACCTCTGCTGTTTGCTCCAGGTGATGACGTTGCATCGGCCTCGAAGAAAGCAAGCTTCGCGGAGAGCGTGCGAAAACTCGGTGGTGCATCTCTGACTGTTTCAGCCTTGGAACGACCATCGGATGATAGGCGCGCTTCAGCTTGGCTCGCTGGCTGGAACGTCACGAATCTTATCCAGGGAACCGGTATCCTCGGAGTGCCTTACGCTGTGATGATGGGCGGTTGGGCCTCTGTAGCCATCATCGTGATAGTAGCTGCTATTTGTTGCTACACCGGCAAGCTTCTGGTGGAATGTCTCTACGTGGAATCCAAACGTACAGGCCAGTTAAAGCGCGCGTACGTAAATTACCCCGAAGTCGGAGAAGCCGCTTGGCCCGGATGGGGGAACAAAATCGTTAGCGTTGTTCAAGTGTGTGAAATGTATGGGGGCGTGATCATGTACATTGTGCTGCTAGCCACGGTGTTCAGCGACATTCTTCAGGAAAAGGCTCCCCTTGATATCTACCAGTGGGCAGTTATCTGCGCGTACGTTGCACTACCTGGAATCTTCATCACGCGAGTGTCGGTAATCGCGTGGATCAGTATGATATCTGTTTTTGCTTTGCTCTCCAGTATTGCCACTATCATCATTTACTGTATTACTGAGTATCGGGACATGGCCATCTCCAATATTCCTCCTTTTGACCCCCAGAAGTTCCCCATTGGATTCGGTGTCATTGTGTTTAGCTACTGTGCTCATGCTGTTTTTCCTGGCGTTGAAGGAAGCATGCGCGAACCAAAGCAATTTCCCATGATGATGAACTCTGCTTTCAGTCTAGCAGGAGTTGTCAAGGTCTTACTTGGTTTACTGGCTGTCCTCAGATTTGGCAAACAAACCAATCAAGTCATCACAGTCAACATGGCCATCAGTCCAGTCTTCAACATTGTTGCTACAGCATTGGTTGTCACCAATGTTTTTCTGGCCTTTCCTCTCTGCATGTTCGTTGTTTTGGAAACATGGGATAACAAGTTGTTGCCGTATTTTCCTCACCTTGGTAGAGAAAGCAAACATCACTGGTTTTGGTTGGTTTTGACACGGACCTTGCTTCTCACCTTCGCTCTGTTCCTGGCAGTCATTGTTCCTCACTTTGGTTTATTGATGGGATTTGTCGGCAGCTTCACCGGTACTTGTCTTTCGTTTGTTTTTCCTTGTGTGTTTCACCTTGTCCTTCACTGGAATAAAACCCCTTGGTACAGCGTTTTGACCAAGATTCTGATAATTCTGTTTGGTTTGGTGTGTGGTGCATGTGGTTTGTTTTTCTCAGGAAGGGAGCTTGCAAAAGCATTCTCATTTCAGAGCAAATAGGGAGAAACAGATTAATTCTGCTTGTTGATTTATTATTTTCAAAGAATGCTGACAGTTTGCAATATTCATATTTTAAATGTTATTTTCATTGTGAAGCACTTTTGCATATGATTGTTATATAAAATTTTTAAGCTCTATATAAAATTACCATTAGTATTATTATCATTATTTATCATAATATTACAAGCGCAAGTGAAAAAAAAACCAACAGATATCTGGCCCCAGTTGCTCAGAAGATGGATAACACTATCCACCGGATAAATCACTATCCATTGGATAGCACAATAATTATTGGTTTTACTATGACTTCTTCCTTAGATAGTGATTTATCCGGTGAAAAGCGCTATTGATCGTTTGAACAACTGAGGCCAGGTGTGTAACTTGAACAAAGTAGCTGCCAGATCAAATAATAATAATAATAATTATTATTATTATTATTCATTCAAAATATTTCCCCGTTTCTGATTGGTTAAAACCACACGCATAATTCACCATAACCAGCTGCTGTTCACCAAATTTGGAAAGAAACTTCGTCATATTGAATCAATGACGTCAAAAGTGCAGCCCGCTGCAGATTATTGAACCAATGATGTCAAAAGTGCAGCCCGCTGCAAATTATTGTGTTATTTTTGTTGAGCAGAAAAATGGCTGCGAGTAGGTTTAGAAGTTTGAGCAAAGAAAATATTTTGAATGAATAATAAAGCAATATTGAATTCGGCGTTCGTAGAATATGAAGAATTTTGCAGATCTTGGTGGATAACACCCTCCTCGACCTGCAGAATTCTTCATATCCTACTCAGCCTCATTCAATAATTGCTAAATATTATTGGTGTGGATATTGTAGACAGGGAAATGGAGAAGAGGGCAGAACCATCTCAAATTCCTTTTTCAATTTTAGTCATTTCACCAAAACCTGTCTTGTTTTAAGCAATGAGCAACTGATCAACATCTGCAAAATATTCGTTTACAAAAGCACAAATGCAAAAGAGGAGATAGTATATGGCCCAATGGTTAGGCCTAGGGTGCTTGTCTTGAGATCTGGAGATCCTAGGTTCAGTCAATTAAGTTTGTTTGTATGTAAAGATACCTTTTTTTGCATACCACATTCAACAGTTTTGCAGAAGTGAGGTGATTCTGTCATTCATTGTTTAGATATCTTTGATGAACCCATTGACACCCGGGACTAAGACTGTCTACAAGCCAGAAGATTTTACTCTGTCTAAAGCCAGGTGATTTTACTTGTCAACTGAGGGTGTCCTAGGGCATTTGAGGTATCAATGGGTGAATCAGTCAAAACCTATGTCCCTACCATTAAAGTGTGTACATTTATGAAGTGAAAAATATATTTTGCTTATTTTAAAGACCTTCAAGAATGATGAAGAATGGTGTTTTCTATTCTGGAATATCTTTTCTCATTTCCGAGATATTTAAGTTTTTGTTCAAAAATTGATGATGTCATAAACTATACACATGACTAATAAATCACAAAATTGAAATATCTCCTAAACTATTGGCTGGGTTGTGTTCAACTTGGCACCAGTAATGTTGATCAGGTAAGGGACAAAGTGAGACCCATTAAGATGTTGCCATGGGAACACTCGCGTTTCAAGTGCCGAAGTACTCCAAACTGGGAGGGTCTGGGGGCATGCTCCCCCTGAAAATTTTGGTATTTAGGGTCTCGCAAATGCCATTTCCGACCATTTCCGAAGGACCCAATTTTCAGTAAATAAATGCGAAGGAAAAGGCAGTACTAAGTTGGTTTTTTTACCCATCTGTAGAGGTTTCAGCAAGCTGCAACACAAACAGGGGGTTTACAAGCAAAGGGCAAGACGTCGCAAACTCAGTTATAACATCATCATCATAACCTTTCCTTCAAAAATAACCATGAACTGGGGACTGATGATGAGACTAACACTGTGTGGGGGGCCTCCGAGGGCTTTTACTTATAACAGAAAATCTTTAAAAAAAATCCTACCAAATTCTCTAGTACACACATTTGTATTTGCATAAAGGACACTATATCCCTGATCTCGGATTTTGAACAGATAACTAAAGGCAAATGGCAAGACTGTATGTATGCATGCGCTGCCCGTAATGCTTTACATCTCTGTATAAGCTTACCAAGAGTGAAGATGTCTTATTACCACAATAAACGACAAAATAAATCCTGCATCAAATAGACCCAACAGCAAAAAAATGGTTGTCATAGCAACAGCATAGAGGGTATACCTTTTGTGCCTTACTTAATGTAGATTACCTCTACCAAGTTTGAACAACACTCATCCAATATTTTCAGAGATATTCTCAATTTTGTGATTAGTTACCGTCACATGTACAGCTGGTGATGTCATCAATTTGAATATCTCTGGAAAGCAAGAAGATGTTCCAAAATAGAAAACACCATTCTTCATCATTTTGCAAGGTCTTTAAAGTAAGCAAAAGATATTTTTTACTCCATAGGCATTCTAATGTATCAATAAAAATTCTCTAACCAAAGATATGTCATTATTCTTATCACTAGTAATGAAATAAATAAGAACTTTATTTCTGTGTCAAAAATTAAAGCAGCTCAGCACTATCTAGAAACAAAATAATTAAATTAAGTGATATTAAACTCGATAAAAACTTGATAAAAACCCTTAAAACCTATGCATAGCATTAAATCATCTCCCTTAGCATTTTTAGTGACCATTGGTCAAAAACCCATGGGTTTAAATCAAATTACCTGGTGTTGCTCAAAGGGTGAGGTTTAGGGTTAGCCTAACCTAGACCAACCAATTCTCTCCCTAAATTGAAGGATTATTCTTAATTGTCAATTTGCTCCAAGTGGAGTTTTCTTGTTCATTTTGGACACTGAAAGCTTGATAGGGATCATGGGAAATAAACTTTTTTTTCAAAAGCTGAACCCTAATGTCTGAACTTGAAAGACTCTAACATGGGGACGTTTGATTAATAACCCCTTCAGCTGGAGTTGATCTTGCTGCTTTTTTTTTTATAAATGGCTCAGAGCGTTGTGTGAATTAAGGGGCTGCTATAGAGACTGTTAAAAAACAGGTAGACTTTCATATACCCATTGTTTTCGTTTGGGGCCGGATGTTTCATCAGGTCATTTCGCATTCCATGTCCGATACTTTGATGCCAATATTTGAGGGGTTTGTTTATTTTTAATTTTATTATCATAATTTGTTTTACTTACTTTCTTAAAGAGAATTTGAGTGAACTCCAGCCTTGCCCAGGAAATAGATTCTTGGGTTCCAGAGTGTCCTATTTTTAAGGTAGATTGCGCCTTTGGCGCTCGCAAGGCGCCTTGCTGAGCCAAAAAATGTCAGAATTAAGTCCGCTACTTTACAAAACGTTTGAAAACCTTGTATACCAGACTAAAATGGTGGAGGACAAAAGAACCTTTGTTATTTCGATTAGGCGTTGCTAGTTATGTATTGTTATGTTCGCTTTGTTCTTTTGTTTGATGGACATTAATTATTTTGGATCCAATATATGAAAGACCAGCCTAAAAAGCTGGGGGTGGGGAGGAGTGGGTGGCTCAGGAATATCTTCAGAAGAAGAGACGACCTGGGAATGAGATTAAATCTGGTTGTTATTCCATGTTCAAATACACTAAATGAAAAATCCTCCTAAAATTTCTCAGCCAATACATTACTCAATATCACTTGCCAACAGTACTCATCAATACTAGTCGCTTTATATTACGTAACGTTACTTTACATGACTACTCATCACTACACTGCACTTACCATGACCATACGGCGCTAGCCGTATTACTATTCACTACACACCATTGTACTACATTGCTACCTCTTACTACACGTTCTCAGTCGTCACTACACAGAACTAGCCATGAGGGGGACATTGGGGTGTATTAGAAACCGCAAAACCGAAGAAAAAATCATCCAAAACCGCAAAAAGAAATCGGCCGAAACCGAAAACCGCATACAAAACCGTCAGAAAACCGATACAATGGTGACAAGTTCGGCGTACAAAGCAAACTACACTAACACTTTATTTCATCAAAGTATTTGTGAATGTCATGGACTTGTCTAAAGCCTTCATATCTTTTAGTACCTGCTAAAATCATAGGCTTTTTTTCTGCCGCTCTCTCGAGCCCGGACTTTGTGGGCTCATTTTCCGTAAAGCAGCTGGTAATGGAGCCAAGTTAAGTTAGGAGAATTTGCACACAAGTCCTCTCTAAAATTGCAATTTTGCAATCGCAAAAAGCTATAGCTCTGGAAACTTCAATCAAAACTCTCTAATTGAACATTTCTATTTGATAACTAAGACCTGACATTTTGGAGATTCGAATGGAATGTTTAATCTTGGTCTACTGACATGCGATTGCATTGAGGAAGCTAACCGGTACTGTTTGTTCCCTGTTTTACATGGCAGCAGGAACTTGCTCAAAGGTTAAATGTGGTAATAAACAGATACTTTCTTAAAACAGGAGTCGAATATTGAACCTCACCGCCCCCCGGGGGGAGGACTCCCTATAAACAGGGGACGAATGCTCGTCGGAAATTTTACATTAAACCCTTAAAGGAGACCAATCCTTGCGTGACCCAGGCGTTTTTTGACCCCTAAAAGAGACCATATTATAACACAGAAAAATAAAAAATACAGCGACTTTTAATGATGGCAAAGACATCATCATCTAATACACTTTATATTACACTTACACTTTTATATTTCTTCGCGCGCAACCCTAAAGGAGATTTTCACGGCTACATATGATTGCGTTTTGCCCAAAACACCCTAAGTGAGACCAAAATCCGAAATTTACACCCCTAAGCGAGACGACGAGCATCCCTCCACTTTTTATATGGGAGTCCTCCCCCCCCCCCCCCCCCCCTCCCTTCCCCGGGCACCGCCCTTCCTTATCGCGGCGTTGCACCAAAGAGAAACTTCATCTTGCTGGCCCTGGGAATTGTTGTCATCTGCACTGACTTCATCACTACTTTCATCAAATTCTTGCTGGCCTTTATCAGAGTCACTAGCTTCTCACTCATTTCATGCTCGTTCAGATCTTCATGGGGTCCTTCATCTTCATCCACTCCGCACCAACTCGGGCGTCATTCGACACGCGTGATCCCCTACCGCGACATTTAGTTTGTCACGCATTCCTCTCAATAACTTTTGCGTTTCGCGGCTATAGAGTGTTTTCATGTGACGTCTCCGGGAATTGAGCTCTATTATCACTCAAACGCTTTCTTTTGTTTCGGAGGAAACACAAGGTTACTGATCACGTGAGTGAAAACAGGCATCTTGTACCCTATGGGACCTTACATTCTATTTATCAGGCCCTAGTACAACCTCATTTCAACTACTGGAATATTGTTTGGGGAAACTGTGGAGTAACTTTGCAGGACAAACTGCAAAAACTACAAAACAGAGCAACCCATGTCTTGACCTACTCTAACTATGACGCTCATGTCAACAATTTATTTGAACTCTTAAGATGGAAATCCCTAGTCTCTCAAAGGCAAATTGAAAGAGCAACAATGGTATTTAAGTCCCTACAGGGACTAGCACCTGGGTATCTCTGCTCGAAAATTGTCCATCGCGATTCTGCAGGTTATTGTTTGAGAGACTCTGTGAATAAGGTAAATGTTCCGCAACCGCGCACAAACTACTACAAAAAACAGCTTTAGCTATTTAGTGGCGCAGTTTTGTGGAACAGTTTGTCATTAGAACTAAGGAAAGCAGGGTCCCTCAATCAATTAAAACGACTGATTAAAGAGGTTATCTAAGCCATTATTCTAAACACGGCATTCATGGAAAGCAGCTTTTATTGTATGATATTGAGTAAGATAGTTAATGTAGTTTACATACTTCTATCTATAAATCTTTAATTGTACATATTTTTTAAATATTGCTGATGAATTGCACCGCAGTTAAATAAAGATTCAATAAATAAATAACACTCTATTCGAAATCAATTGCCACTCAAATCTAAGAAAAACCGGAACCCAAATAGGACAAAATAGAAAAACCCAAAAAGCACATCGGATAACAAAACCGAAAAACCGCTCGTATTTTTTACGAAAACCGAAAACCAGATGCTAAAAAACGAAAAACCCGCAAAAACCGAAAAACTTATCTAAAAAATAGCCAAAACCGAAAATCCCAATGTCCCCCTCTCCACAGGCTAACCCCGAAGGGCATCAGGATGAAAAGGCTCTGGTTTCACGCGGCAGCGGAAACATCGGAATTTTCTATTAGAGCCGAAAAAATATGCTCTCGTACGCTCGTGTTGACTTTCGAGCGGGTCATTTCCAGCCATAACAAACAGCTCAAAACGGTTTAGCCGCTAAATTAGATAGTGAGACTCGCGGGAAAGAGGAAGAAGAAGAAGAAGACGAAGATCAGTAATGGCCGATACATGTACAGTCTCTTCTCAGTCGCAGAACACACGACCCGGAAGTGTCGAAG
>OX421451.1:33554432-33556932 GCA_949126865.1 Montipora capitata
ATAAAGTGTATTCATTACAATATAGTGTATTAATGCCAATATAGTTAACAAACAACAATTATTGTAATTCCGTTAAGAGTTTGAAAATACTTCTAGAAGTGAATTTCTAAGAGACATATATGGAGCAATGTTTGATGTCATGAACAAACTTTCAGTAAATGACTCACGATATTGTAATGAATACACTTTAACAAATATTGAAACCATGTCTGGAACATCAGTTAACAGCAAATAGTCATTTGTTGGCACAGAACATCTTATAGCACTGTATAGATTATTTCCAATAACCAAAATTTTGTTCAAAGTAAATTAGTCCACAAACTAATATCTTGTATTTGATGGTATATAATAACAGTAAGTGACATTGCTTATCAGCATTCACACTACAAGATTGCTTCATTTCCTTGAGTAGAGTCAGCAGACACAGTGGTTGTTGGATCAATGATATCAAATATTGTAGGACCTGGATTTTCCCCCACATCATCACCTGTACTTTTAGGTATTGCTAATGCTGTGTGTACCATCAATGTTTATTTGGTACTCCAGTAGATGCTGCTAGTAACACTGTTGGATTCTCAGGATTCATTGGAGCATGTCTATAGGTTTTTACTACAGTGTGGTAAATTCTTTTAATTAAATGGCTTTTCCCAGCACCACCACCTCCAGTTATAAACAAATAAACTGGTTCAACACTTGTGACTTCAGGCTGTTGAGGATTTCATTTTATTTCTAGTCCATGAAAGCACCCTGTTGTAAGCTTTGCGTTGCATTTTTAATTATTTAATGATCTAACTGATTGACGTAGTTGGTCATCAGATATTCCTCTTGGCTCTTTATACATTGTTATTGCTGATGGACTGTGATTTCCAGTAGTTTGGGAATTTGCACCAAGCTCTGAGGGTACTTGTTCATTGAACACCTTATCTACTGATGATTCATCTTAGAATTCTAGTTGAATTTCAGCATTCTCTTGATCATTTATAAGATCATATGAATGTATGACAGTGCCATGCTTGTTTCTAGTGCTTCTGTTACTAGTAAATAGCTGATAGAAATGATGTAGTGTGCACCAAAAGTTGTCTAAACTGTGCAAATGGCAATAAGAGAAAGATTAGCGGTAAGTCATCAATGTAAAATTCAGAACAAGTCCTGAAATTTGAATTTGAATTTAAGGAACCCATTTCACTGCTGCATTGTTATGGCAAATTTTCAACCAATCATGCATGGACGCATGGTGGGCAGAATGGAGTTAAACTAAGCATAAGACCCCAAGTACGCATTGCGGACCTATTTTTTTAGATGATATCAATTTTCCCGCGGATAATGTCACCGCGCGCGTTACGTGGAAGTTTCTCGGATTTCAAAATTGGAGTGTCATGCCGGATAAAATTCATTGTCTGTAAGATACAGGTTTCAAACTTATATCCTTGGAATTGCGAACAAGCAGCAAGGCAGATAAACTGGCCCTTGTTGTTCGCTCCTCTGGTGAGCTGTGAAGAGAAATGGCAAGTCTTCCAGGACGTCATACATTCAGGCCTTGATACCATCATGCCTGTCAAGTCAGTCAAGATCTGCACGGCCGACGTCCCTTGGATGAACGAGAGTTTGAAATCTCTTATTATGAAGAGACAAAAGGCGTTCAGCGCATATGGCTCTGACTCAGCTCATTTTAAATATTTTCGTAACCTTGTCAACCGAGAGAGGAAAACCTGCAGAGGGAAATACTATGAGTCGAAGATCCAGCACCTAAAAGGAGAAAATCCGAAAAGGTGGTGGGATGAAACAAAACGCCTGTGCGGCCTTAAGACCTCCCACAGCGATTTGGCTAGCCACCTTAACATCGAAGGATTATCAGAACTGCCTTTCAAAGAGCAAGCCAATGCCATCAATTCCGCTCTCCTCAAACCGCTCGAGGAGTATAAACTACCAGCTCCTCTTGAGCGGGTTCCTCTCGAGTCCGACTCGCCCGAGATCTTAAGGGTAACCGAGCAGCGCGTACAAAGAGCACTGGAAGTCCTCAATCCATCGAAGGCCTGCGGACCGGACAGAACACCCAACTGCCTGCTGAAAGAATACTGTGATTTGGTGGCCTATCCCATCACGGAAATTCTGAACGCCTCCTACGCCGAACAGCGTCTTCCTACCATCTGGAAAATGGCTGACGTGACCCCCCTTCCCAAAAAGAAACCAGTGGTCGACATCAAAAAGGAATTGAGACCGATATCCCTGACCCCCTGTATTTCTAAAGTGGCGGAGGAGTTCGTCGTGGATGGTTTCGTGAAACCTGCGGTCATGAGCGTCCTTGATCACAACCAGTACGGAGCCATCCCAAATTCTTCAACCACAATGGCGCTAATCAGCATGCTGCACAGCTGGTCCTTAGGTACGGACGGAAACGGAGCCATCGTAAGAACATTATTATTGGACTACCGTAAAGCGTTTGATTTGGTAGATCATAACTTATTCGTTAGAAAGTTGCGTAACCAGTGTAAATTACCAA
>OX421451.1:33579432-33589432 GCA_949126865.1 Montipora capitata
ACATCATGGAAATCGGTTTACTGTGTAATTCAAACTGATAACAATTTTACGATTGTCTAATGTTGGAAACCGTGTTAAATAATTGTGAAAGAAGGTCGAGCAAAATTTAACACGCGTGCGTTGCAAATTGACGATCTTACGGTTTCAAAAATTTTTATCGCGCGGTCAATTGAAATTTTCCTGTCATGTGTGGCACCGTTTGAAAGCGTTCGCTGTCTAATTTATGAATATCATAGAATTAAGTCACCATAGTTTAAGTCCGCTAAGAAAATCGAGAACGCGTTGACTAAGTAAGGAATATGTCACTTGGTGACTGTAGTCTGCAATATTTCATTGTCTAAAAAAATTCTGTCGCCTATAAAACTCGATCCTTTCAAGATACAAGATGCAAAATATATCATTCAAATCGCTTAACTGTGTTGTTTACAATGGCACCAATTTCAACACTGTCCAATGTACGAAAACCGAGTTTAATAATTTTGAAAGATGCAGGTATAATTAACAATTATTCCATGAGCGCGCGTTGGATATGAGATGATAGATAGCCAACGAGGTGCGTCCAGTAGCTCCGAGTTGGCTATAATCATCTCATATCCAACAAGCGCCAGTGGAATAATTGTTTTATTAAAAACGCCCCCAAAATATAGAAAACTAGACTACAATAAAAATAAAAAGGCCCAAAAAATCACGCATATGCTTGCCGTGTTTGTAGATCATGGTATAATGGCTCTTATTTCAAAAAAGAGAAAAAAAAAACATTTCAACGCGAAATCATCTTCACTTACAGTGGCAAAACGACAACTGGCAGCCATTTTGTCCGTCGAGGTGATTATCGGCTGATAATCCGAGATAGCGAGCCAATGAGAGCGCGCGATTTTGTATAATCACCTGTGTGTTTTTTATACTAAATATATTTAACATGCATGCTTTGCAAATTGACTTCCATCCCATACCGCAGGTTCAAAAGTTTTTATCGCACTGTCTGTTCAAGTTTTCCTTTCATGTTTGGTACAGTTGTAAAGATCTATCTGTCCACTTTACGAATATCTAAATGAGGGATTCTCTGTTGCATGCTTACGTTGTCGTCAAAATCTCAAATTTGGTTATTTCAAGTCGTCGTTATGCAGAGGAACCCTAAGATACTTGCTACAATCCGTGCTGCACGTGCAGCACGATTGTTTATGCTCTTGTAACCAATGATATTACTGTTTTGTGGCGATGTCGTAGTCGTAGCCGTCGCCGTTTCTTAAATTCCCAAATAACTTAACTCTTTGTCTAATTACTACTTTCCAAATATGGCCGTGCGAAGTCAGCCATCACAAAAAATGTTTTTTTTTCGCAAAAAGTATTTTCAGTAAGAGGGATGACGATGGGAATAGGGCCACTATTAGGGATTACTTCTCTTACCTTCATGATCTCTTGTTTCCAGTTTGTAAGTTCGATGGATGGAAAAAATGTACATCAAATACTTTTTAAACATAAGATGTAACGCTGAAAGGGCATTTATTGTTGAAATAACACTATAATAATGATACTATTCCAAGAAATTAAACTATATGGAGTCTTTCTCTGATATTCCTCACCGTAGTTTTGCGCGCTTTCAAACCAATTTTTTCCTTTTTTTCAAGCAATTTGCTTCCTCAACAAATTTTTCTTTGTTTTCAGGAGCCTTATGGCTGTTTGAAGTACAGTGACAAAAAGAAAAAAGTTTCACTGGGATCCCATTCGTAAATAAACAGACAACCAACAAGCGGATCTCTTGACATGTTTTCAAGCGAGCAAGACGGGTCAAAGTTCCCTGAAAATCGTGTCAGTTCTATTACGCACGAAACATTTTACACCAGCAAGTAAATAATGTCTCACGTCGATGGATAAGAGTCCAGTGATAACCACATTTTAAGCCTTTGTCAAAAATGTCATTACGCTCCCCCGGAAAAGCCTTTATTGGGGATATGCTGATTGCTATACTCTTGTATGAGTTTTATTGATTCGAAACCGGCAGGTATTTTTACGGGTCACAGTTCAGGTTTACAGGTCACTGTTGTAAAAGTGATAAAACGACCCTAACCCTTTATTAATGCTAACCGTAGCTCTAAAAACTATTATTTTGGCCTAAGTTTACATTAGGAGACTCCGAATTCAACACGCAGATTGATTCTAAAAATAAAACCTTCGACTTTTGGACCTATTTTTACTATGTTTGACACTTTGATAAGTGTATTGACTGTTTCCTTGTTCGGGAGAAAATATATGAACACTGAAGCTGCTTGGATGAGGAATCAGGTCGTTCATTAAGACCGGGAAATACGATGCGAGGAAGTAACTTGCGTGACCAAATCGTAAAGGGGAAGGCGTGACAGTTGGAGAATGTATATCCTGTCTGTCTCTTGAAAGTACTGCAAACATTTCCAATTTTGTACTTATTTTGGTGTACTTACTCACGATTCATGTAATAGCGGGTGCCGTTGAAAAAATAGTGTGCAAGAAATAACTCACGTACAAACATAAACAAACAGGTCCGAGCATTAAAAACTGCGAAAAAAAATTAAAGCATTCGGCGATACGTCAAAGAGAGAGGATATTTTGGGTTGAAAGATAAAAGGAATGTTTTAAGCTCTTTCAACTTGTTCAAATAACTCGAAAATATTTTATTAAAAGTTTGTTGAAGCATGACAAAGATCAAAATATCATGAAATGTAATGACACATGGACACAAACTATCAGGTGTTAAAAGCAGAGAATAATTTTCAAGGAATAATCTCAAGGAAATAAGAGTATTTGAATCACACCATTGAAAGATTTGCTTCACGATGCGCCCTGTCAGGTAGCCTCCCACGCAAACGTTCTTACGGGTTCGTCACGCAATCATGATTGCGATGTTTACTGTGCAACTTGTGCAACTGTTCAAAGCGTTATGTGCCAAGAGTGTAACACAACACCATCCCGCCCGACTACATACTGCGATATTATTGGTGGTTTTCTTTTCCCAAAGCTCAAGTGAGTGCTTGTTCAAATATTTCGCATGCCATGCCACGTACATGCTCATACAGAAGAGCCGAGTTGAAATCTTCGCAGATCGAACGGCTTTTTCAAAAAGCATTGTTTTCGTGCGAGTTGCCTAAAGCTGTTTAAGTATTAAAGAAATATGGAGAGTTGGGCGAGCGAAGATATTGCCCTGGATAACCACCAGCCAGGGGCAGCAAAAGATCAACCGACCGTCGTAACGCTCGACGAAAAGACCCATCTTTTAGGACGACGACAAAGACGTTCTTCTTCAGGAATCCTAGGAGCAAGTCTTTCGCCAGGGTTCTCTCACAGCATTCAAAAGCTGAAGTCAGCTACAATGACTGTTTCTTTGTTGGAGAAGCCTTCCGATGATCGTCGCGCTTCTGCGTTTCTTGCAGGGTGGAACGTGACAAACCTCATTCAGGGAACCGGTATTTTAGGAGTACCGTATGCTGTGCGTATGGGCGGTTGGGCAGCTGTTGCTGCAAACGCCCTGGTAGCGTTTTTGTGCTGTTACACTGGAAAGTTGTTGATCGAGTGTTTATATGAAACATCCAAGCGTACTGGTCAGAAAAAACGCGTCCGAGTCAATTACCCGGAAGTCGGGGAAGCCGTATGGCCCCGGTGGGGAAACCAGATTGTGAGCCTGGTGCAGTGCTGTGAGATGTTTGGAGGTGTAGTTACTTACCTCGTTCTACTGGGAACTATATTTAGTGACATTCTTCACAAGTTTGCTCCATTTGATATCTACACATGGTCAGCAATCAGTGCCTGTATTGCCCTGCCAGGATTTTTCATCCGTCGGGTGTCAGTGATCGCCTGGATAAGTATGATCTCAGTGTTTGGTTTAATGTCGTCTATTCTTACAATAATCATCTACTCTATAACTCAGTACAAAGATATGTCATTTGACAAAATTCCACCTTTCGACATCAATAACTTTCCTATTGGCTTTGGTGTGATTGTATTCAGTTACACTGCGCATGCTGTGTTCCCTGGTGTCGAGGGAAGCATGAAACACCCTGAACAGTATCCCATGATGATGAATGTTGCATTTCTAATAGCTGTCGTAGTCAAGGTTGCGTTTGGTCTCCTTCCAGTTCTGCGATTTGGCATTCGCACGAATCAAGCCGTTACGCTCAATCTCAAGACAAGCCCAGAATTCTACATACTTGCCAATGTTTTGGTTGTGACCAATGTGTTTACAGCATTCCCTATTGTAAGCTACATTGTTTTGGAGACATTTGACCAGAAAATGCTGCCCTATTTTCCTCATGTTCAGAAGGACAAGAAATGTCATTGGTTTTGGATCGTTGTGTCACGCCCACTAGTGCTTTCCTTCGGCCTTCTTCTTGCTATTATTGTTCCACATTTTGGTTTGGTCATGGGTCTTGTGGGTAGCTTCACGGGAACATGTCTTTGTTTTGTGTTTCCTTGTGTTTTCCACATGGTGCTCAAATGGAAAGAACTCAAGTGGTATAACATTGTTGTCAGGATTTTGGTGTCAATTTTTGGCATAATTTGTGGGGTACTTGGTATAGTATTTACAGCAAAAGAACTCGTTAAGGTCTCACATGGTTTCTAATTTACCAGAAACATTTTTGTGTGTGTTGTGGGGGAGGGGGGGGGGGCAGAGCTCTTAAGTCTTATGCATCAAGGGGGGCGTGAGTCTCACACATTTCAATGCAATCTCACGCAGCCTCTCACACCGACACAAGCATTTTTTACACATTGGCACTCTTTTGGTAGGTAACTCTACCTTTAAAGCTTTCAGTAGTGCTCATGAATTCTGAATTTGTTCCCTCACTGGCACTGAACTTTGGCCAATGTTCAATCTGTTTGTGTGCAACCAGCAACCAATTTTCTTGTTTCTTCAGCACATTCACCCGTTAATATGTGAAGTATAGGCTGATATGGTAACTCAGGCTGACCATAATATCATGGGCTCTCTTAGCAAGCAGCATGAAAAAACCAGAATGGCAGACTCAACAGGGCATTTCCAGGGATTTGAGATGTTCAAATTTCACAATTTTCCAGGGGAACACCCTTGTAGAATTTTTCGGCGCCTACGGCACAAGGAACACAGGACACTTGTGCCTTTGTTGCATTCTCCAGCAAGCATCTCACTCCTTGGAAACTTGAGAAGACTTGAGAGCTCGGGGGGTTTCAAATGGTGGATAATGCTGTCCACTGGATAAATCATTGCCAGAAGATAATGTGAGTGATTTAATAAGGTTATCGATTTGATAGGGTGGATAGTCATCTATCTGCCCCTAGTTGTTCAAGGGCCTGATAACGTAATCCAGTGGATAAGCCACTATCTAACAGTTTCATTCTGCGCATAGATTTTTGTATTTGACCATGTAACCATGAATATATAGCACATCTACTTAGAGGCATGCACAAAGACTTTGGCCCATCCTTTAACAGGTATAGTGACTGATCAACAACCCCATTCCCAGGGTCTTTCTCCTCATCTCCTTACCTTAGAGGGAGTGAAGGAAGAAAGACTGGGTCCAGTATGGCTAGTACTACTAACAATTTTAAAGAATTTTGAAGCCAAAGAACATAAATTTCTATGTGGTAAAGAGAATTTCAATAACAATAATCCCTTGATTCTCAGACTGTAGCACATCAATACAAAATTTGTTGTTTATAATCAGGAAGGTGTGCTTTACAGAACCGAAAGGAGTTGTAGGAATTCCATGCTTATCTAGACTTGCTGGAGATCTTGACTACAAATTCCAAAAACTTGACAAACTAGCTTACAAAGGTACCTCGTAAACAAGCATCAGTCTGCTGATCTCTTCTATGTTAACAGGCCAAAGGGCAAAAATGTGTATAATTTACATGTAAGTAATACTCAATCATTGAACAGTGATTATGTTTATGGTCATGACTAAACTGAGGGTCATGACCTGTACTAAGGCCCAGGGGAAGGGGGGGAGGGCTCCCATATAAAAAGAATGGGGGTGCTCATCAGAAATTTGGAAAAGAACCCCTAAGAGGTATGAAAATGCTGTCTTCTGGGCGTGGCATGAGTTTCTTTTCAACCCCAAGAGGTACCAAATTATGGGTTTTAATTAGACAAAATTAAAAATAAGTTAATTGTCAAATGTCTCCAGTCATAATTTTTTGGCTCAACACCCTAAAAGGTACCGCTAAAGCTCCCGCCGTGGACCTTTTGAGGCTGAATGCCCTAGCAGCCCTGTCCTTTTTATATGGGAGCCCCCTCCCCCCTTCCTAATTGTCAATGACTTTGTTAAATTTTTCAATGTTATGTAGTGATTAAGTTACCGACTATTTTTTTTGCATTGAAAATGGATAAAATGTTCATTACTGTAGCGGCTCTTTTAACCTGCTATTGTTTGCTATATTTGTAAGCAGCTTCTATTATCAGCAGATCAATTCAGGGGCACCCAGCAATAATCTTCGGTGAAATATGTGTTTGGAAGAGTCAAAATGTTCAAAAAATTGTGGTTCTACATTGCCAAACAGTTATAGATTTCTTTTGTAAAACATCACCTTAAAGATTCGCAACCACGGAAGAGTAGTCCCTTACGTTTTCGGAAAAGATATTTTTGCAATTTTTGGCACTTTAAAAAGGTCCTAGCAGTTTCGGATGAGAAAATGGTTCGCTGGGAAGTTATCAGAAGGTAACTTGCTGAAATGAAATTTTCATTCCCTAAAATTTTTGGACACTTAAATTTTCAGCTAAGATATCCGAATAGATCAAATTGTTCTAGGTGATAAAAACATCTCTTAGGCAGTCTATATATATGTATAAAGGAGTCTTGATTTGTCTCTTATGGCCTTTGGCTTAATTTGCTCGTTGGGTGCCCTTGATCAATTATTTGCTGAAGCCGCGAAGACCTCTAAAAAGATAAGAGTTGGCTCTGCATGTTTTAGCTGCCTGGGATTTTCCCAGTGGATATGAGCAGCCTCTTTTAGCAACAATTCCATTATTCCAATTATTGGAAACAATTAGGTGCTGTATCTAAAATGGAAAAGCAACTCTCATGACAGTCTTCGACATTCCTCAGACTGCTGCAAATGTTGGAAAATGGGAGAAGTCCTGTCCCTTCCCAGATGCTCACAGGTGCGTGTCAAAATTTGTTGGGATGTTTCCCCATCTTAATAGGCAGTGGATCTTTCACACTGAACATGTTGCAGATTTAAGGAGGCTCAGACTTGTTTTAAAACTTTCAACAAACTACTATTTGGAAGGACTGGATATACCAAATTTTTTCACTTAACAAAAGTAATGTTATGATGCCATATGAAAGACCACTTGATGCTTAACGAAATGCACTCGTAAATGTGACGTAACGTTAAGGTCTCACATGGTTTCTAATTTACCAGTAACATTTTTGTGTGTGTTGTGGGGGGGGGGGGGGGGGCAGAGCTCTTAAGTCTTATGCATCAAGGGGGGCGCTAGTCTCACACATTTCAATGCAATCTCACGCAGCCTCTCTCACCGACACGAGCATTTTTTACACATTGGCACTCTTTTGGTAGGTAACTCTACCTTTAAAGCTTTCAGTAGTGCTCATGAAGAGAATTTTTTTTTTAAACTTTGCAGAGATATAAGCCCTTGGTTCTTTTGTTGCCATGGTAATTTATTATGTCACATTAATGTGTGCATCTTGTTAAGCAATTCTTGGTGTTTCATATGGTACCATAACATTGCCATTATGTGAAACAGTGTTGTAGAGTTGATCTTTCTAATAACACATTCCCTCCAAAATGTTGAAACCGGTATGAGCCACCTTAAATGAAGAAAGGGCGAGCTTAATGCCTAAATCGATGAAAAAACGCTGAACTAGTTTATATGTAATCTTCTCTATGCTTCTGTTGAAAAGGAAGCTACGTAAGGTAACTTTAAAATACTTTACTGAAACAGAGGATTGGACTTGGTTGCCATTAGTTGAATTTGTCTCCTACAACATTCTTTGTTGCGTGACAATGAAAGCGATCTCGTACACAACACTAATGCACAATACTCGCCCTAGTTTTTCGCGTTTTAAAGCGAAAGATTGGGGTTAGTGTTGAGCGTGGGCAAAAACAATAGCTTTGTGCGCCATGCACAATAATTGCATTTTTCATTTTTGTCCATTTCTTTGCCGTTGTCAGTAAAACAACAACATGAAATAGCCAAATTTGAGGTTTTGTGGAGAACGTCGGCACTTGGAGATAAATAATTTTTCATTTTCTCCCCGAAATTAAGCGCCACTCATAACGGTTTCATTCCTGAGGACTGACACACCTTTGTCTTATTACAAAGCTTGGAATAATCGCGAAGTGATTGCAATAACACGAATTTATGTTTTGAGATCAGACAGATGTTGTCGTTGCTGTTCCCGTCATCGTTGCTAAAGGTCCCTAATAACTTTTGCAGCAGATAAGAAGAGACCGAGATTGCGTGACCCTTCAACTAAAATATATATTGCGTATCAAACAATGTGACAGTTTAGGCCTCAGTCTGCATTTTAAACCCAATCTGCAATCTGTAGTTTTTAGTCTGAAGTGTGCATTTTATACTGAGGGTTGTCAAAATCTAAATAGGGAGTTAAGAAACCACGACGGCCCATCCGGGCAACGAAAAATGTCACTTCAAAATATAAGTTTGAGCTTTTTTAAGTATTTCATGATTATTCCATCTTGTTTATATTATACAATATGGTCAAAGTTTCCAATAAGTTTCCTTTGATTCTTCACTTGATCTGTTTTCATCAGTGTTGCATCCCATCCATTGAAGCTAAATGCTTGTGCCGTGAATTTTTATCTTTTTGATGTGTCGGAATATTAGCTGTCAAGTTACTCCAGCTTGCATTTGCTGTGCAGAATGTGAGATATATTAATCACCCACTTTTTACTGCCCAATCACTAAGCTCGCAAGGAAGTATAAAGTTGCCTTCCCAGAAATCCTAAAATTCACTATTTCCTGATTATATTTTTTCCTTCCACCTGCTGGTTTTTGGTATTTTCAACAAAGTAAAGTTACATTATGTCACGTTTCTTACCTGCAAGGGTAAATGGCAAATGCACTGGAGCGACATCCCCACCCCAACTTTTGTCTGCTCACGTTTGTACAAAAGTAGAAATTGAAGAAAGAAAATTGTATTCCCCTTATTGGCAAACTATACTATACGGAAAGCATTGGAGAAACACAGCGGAGGGGTTGGCGCAGTGGTAAGATCTCTGCCTTCCAACCCTAAGGTCCCGGGTTCCATTCCCGGTTCTGCCGAGACTGGAATATTTGGCGACATTCTTTCCCGCTAAAGTTCACTCAGCTTTCCATCCTTCCGAGGTCGGTAAAATGAGTACCTGCATGCATGGACTGCTTAGAAGCGGCTGCAATTTGCGCCTGTATATGCTTCCAGTCCGCTGGGGGTAAATTGATCATTGTAAAGCGCCTTTGAGACGTTTGTGATAAAGGCGCTATATAAGGGAACCGGTCAAAACTACTATACTCGAACAGGACCCACCTTTGGGGTAGGGGGATTCTCAAAGACACCACCCATCTTCGAACTTATCACATGAACATTACCGACAACATTTTATTGGCTTTTAAAATTGAATTGACACAGGAATATTCAGCTAGCAAGAGTCGGCATTACTAGACAAACAAGAAAAGTGAGGTTTGAATCTCACTGTAATCTTTTACTGCTGGATAGAGGGGTGGCTATGCAATATAGACACCATCTTTTGACGTTAAGCAAGGGGGGTGCAGACGACACCACCTTCTATTTTGTGGTTTGGTGGGTCCTGTTCGAGTATAGTAGTTTTGACCACTTCCCTAAATGCACCACTTTACTTACTTTACTTTTTCCTACAGTGTTGATTTTTGGCTTGATCAAAGACTTGGTAATTTACAATACTCGTACATATACCAAAAGCGGTCAGTATAAAATGCAGACTGCAGACTGCAATCTTGGACAAAACTCTTGGGAAAAATTCTAGCTTAAGCATCATTTGGCACGCACTCACAAAA
>OX421451.1:33594432-33604432 GCA_949126865.1 Montipora capitata
AATATCGTTGTTGATAAGAGTACAGACAACACTGAACCACTTTTGATTTGTTCATTTGACAATGACAACAGTTGGTTACTCTATTCAAACCAGCCGTCAACTGGAGGGTGTAAACTTCAGGTTGCAGGTCATTATTTCACAGCCGTTGGCAAAAGCCAGACCGGATCGGACTGAATCGGACTGGATTGGATTGGATCGGATTGACAAAACTCTGACCAGATCAATAACAAAATTCCTGCCAAAAGTAGACACATGAAATCCCTTAGTCACCAGTCAAGGTTACTTCCCACCCTCGTGGATGTCGTTGGGGAAAAAGTTCGTACGTGTGCTGGTGTTTTAATAAAATCCTAACAAACTATACATCAGAAGAAAGCTTTATAAATGTAGTTTACGATAAAAATATAGTTTAAGCGAGGTTTCGTTTTAGTAAGTGTCAGGAGCTAGTAAGACATGAAACCACAGAGGGTTCTTCTATTGAATTTATCGGGTATCGGATTGTTAGATCCAAACGCCTGCTTATTAGCGGGGTTGCATTCCTCTCTTGGGAATGCAGTTGTCAGTCTTTTAATCAGGAATTTAGTGCTTAATTTATTCGTTCTCTTAGAGGTATTTAAGGCTTAATTTAGTCATTTCTAGGGTTCTCGATCAGTCATTTTCGGTTGTGAGTAGTTCTTGTAGTTTCGCTTTTTGCAGTTTGTTACTTTCTTCGCTTCAAGCAGTCAATATTTAGTTTCCAGCTCCTAACAAATGTAAGTGTATCTTTTCATCGAGTTTCTGTTTACGATTAGTTCATTTTACTAAGTAATTTTTGTATCTGTTTGTTTTCTAGTCTTAACCGCTTTTCGCTTTCACCGCATGGGTTGAGTTCGCGCTGTCATAGGCAGTTGAATGAAGAATAAAGCGCGTTTGAATTTTATCGCTGGAGTTTTGTAGACGTAAGAAGATCACACGGATGCTGCAGCATGAGCAAAATGACTGCACACAGTGTTATTCACAAGGCATCAATCAACAAAATTGTGTCGGGAAATTCCAATATTTAAAATAATTTTTCTGTGGCGTCCATTTACACAAAACGTCTTGCATATTTTTAGCTACTCCAACCTTATATGGGGATATCAAGACAGCCAACCAGAATATCCAAAAAGCCTGACACTATTTTGTTGATTGATGGCTTGTGAATAACGCTGTGCAGTCATTTTGCTCGTGCTGCAGCATCTGATACCTGATAAATTCAACAGAAGAAGCCTTGGTGGTTTCACGTCTTACCGGCTCCTGACACTTACTAAACGGAAAACTCGGTTAAACTATATTTTCTATCGTAAACTAGAATTATTAATCTTTCTTCGGATGTATAATTTGTTAGGATTTTATTGAAACTAGCGTGCATACGAACTTCCTTGAAGGACGCCTGCCTTAACTGGTAACCCAGGAATTTCAGGTGTCTAATTTTGTTACTGATCCAGTCCAAGTTTTGTCAATCCGATCCAATCCGGTCTGGTCTGGTCTGATCCGGTTTGATCAGGGTTTTGCCAACGGTCTTATTTCACCATAGCTGAAACAACTTAAACCTTTACTAATGCTAATATCAGGCATATGCACTATGCTTTAGATGTAATTGTTAAAAGTGTAAGGTTAGCATTTTTGTAAAGGTTGGCGTTCTTTCTGTTAGGTAAAAAAGTTAACTGCAATCCTCACCTGCAAACTGCACTTTACAACCTTCAGCCATCAGCTTCCAATTTTATTGAGCATATACATTGTACTGATGCTTGATGGTGTGACCAGTTACTACTCAGCCATGACATGTAAAATTGTTCAATTTGGAAGTGGACCACAAGTGCAGATTGAAGGATTTTATTGCAGCACAAGTATTATTACAATCGGATACAGGGCCCCGAGTTAAAAACAATTTTGTTTTGTTTATACTAGGTCCAAAATAGAACAGTCATATGCTGACAATTTAAACAAGTTGGCTCAAAAGGCTCAAAAAACATCAAAGGATGTTCTTGGGTAGGTTTATATTATTTAGGTAGTTTCAGTTATTGTAATGTTGTATTCCACAAAAGGTATGCTCAGCCTGGTAAAAAAAGGTAAAGTGTGCTTACGAGCCAGGTGGCCCATTAGGCCGGAGCTTATCCTGGTTTCTGTGGCATAAAGCGCCTATAGGAGTATTTCTACTCCCCCCTGGATGGGATGCCAGTCCATTGCAGCATTACCCCCGGCATTAAATTCGCCGGTACCCATTCATGCACCTGGGTGGAGAGAGGCACTGTGAGAGTTAAGTGTCTTTCCCAAGAACACAACACAATGTCCCCTGCCAGGGCCTGAACCCAGACCACTCGAGGTATGCCACAAAGGCTTTAAAACATGGCCTTAAAACATAGAACTTAATCCAACAAACAAGTATACAATTCCTCACTTTTCCATTTCTCTCCAGTAATACAAAATTTCGTGGATATATGACAGTTTACCACTGGCCTAATATACTACAGCCATTGAGAAACAGAAAAGTTCATGGTACAAATTAAAACAGAAGATTAGTGGTTCCTGTGAAGATCTGACTATCATTGAATTCATAAGCTGAATAGACTACCTGTTCATTAGGGGGCCCAGTCTGCATTACATGCAAATGATTAATTAAGGAAAGGAAAGGAAAGGAACTTTATTTAAATGTCTAGTTGTTCTAGTGCTGGAGCACTAATTAGGAACACTGTAAACTGAAATTAACAATGAACACAAATCAAGTCAAATGTTGGTTATTGTTGGTTCTTGTTCTTTCTTTGGAGATACATGTAAATATTTGTTTTTGCACTACAGTGTAGTTCAAGTTTTAAAATGTTTCAGATTTCCTTCTTTCCCAATTTCGATATATTAAAATTCAGTCCTAAACAAAAGTCATGATTTCGAAGCTCTGGGGAAAAAAATTAATTTAAGGATTTGTATGAGTTTATTCCCCAGAGCCTCGAGATGATGTTTGTTTAGGACTGAATTTTAATATATCGAAAGTGGACTACAGTATTTCATCTCTTCTCTCCATTGCCGCTTCTGTATTTTTTGTCTTGGAAACTAGCTTTCAACCTCTCTGTGAGCTTCAAGTGCAATGATTGAGCTATACTGTACATGCCAACAATGGCTTAAATAGCATGATGCAACTCCGCTATTGTTTATAAAGGTAAAGTCTGCTTATGAGCCTAAAAGGCCCATCAGGCCGGCGCTTATCTCCGGTTTCTGTAGCATGAAGCGACTAGGAGTATTTCTACTCCCCCCTGGATGGGATGCCAGTCCATCGCAAGGTTACCCCTGGCATTAAATTCGCCGGTACCGATTTATACACCTGGGTGGAGAGAGGCACCGTGGGAGTAAAGTGTCTTGCCCAAGAACACAGCACAATGTCCCTGGCCAGGCCCCGAACCCGGACCACTCGATCCGGAGTTGACCGCACTAACCATGAGGCCACCACGCCTCCCGCTATTGTTTATATTTTAGGCAAATATTTAACAATTATTCGCCGAAGGCGAAGTGATTATCGGTGAATATTCACTGAGACGAAGTCGAGGTGAATATTCACCGATAATCACTGAGCCTGAGGCGAATAATTGTTTTAGTATAAATACACAGGTGATTATTTCAAAAAAGAGAAAAAAAACATTTCAACGCTAAAATCATCTTCACTTACAGTGGCAAAACGACTACTGGCAGCCATTTTGTCCGTCGAGGTGATTATCGGCTGATAATCCGAGATAGCGAGCCAATGAGAGCGCGCGATTTTGTATAATCACCTGTGTATTTATACTAAAAGCTATTGTTTATATTTGCCTAAAATTTTGTTTTGGAGGCACATTTTCATTCACCCCTGACACTAGTATCACAATTCTCATAATTCTCATATAGTAATTTTGTTTGTCCACCAGGACTCTTAAGTCATCTTGGGAAAGTACCATTCATGAAATGGAAAATGAAGCTGAAATACACAGGTACTGTATTTGTATAGGCAGGTGAAGTAGTACCAAGGTGGGGGATTGCAGAAAACCACCTTGCACCTCATTATAAACAAAAGAACTCATAATTATTTATTTGTGTCCTCATTAACCCTTTGACGTCCAAACCGGCCCAAACTAGCCAAACTTAGTATTTTACTCTGTCTAACGCCAGACGATTTTACTCGTCAATCGGGAACCCCTGGGAGTCAATGAGTTAAAAAATTTGCCGCAATCCGGCACCTCATTCTCAAGAACATTATTATTTTTAAGTCTTATGTACATCTGTTATAAGAGTAATGATGTTAGTTCAATTTAGAGGGCAAAGCTAAAGCTATCATCATGGTGGTTGTAGTACATGTATTTAGCCCTATTTCACCAGGCATGTATTTAAAAAGCAATGAGAACAGGTGCTTCAAGGTCATGTGAGCTTCTGGTTCTGTTAATTGCCGACGAGTTGGTTGACAGTTGGTTGAGCACCAGGCTGCCTGGTCGGACCAACACTTGGGGTCTTTTAATACTGAGGAGAAAGTGCTTCCTTTGTAATAAGCTATTTCCGAGTTCATGTCTCCTCCTCTTCAACGCGAGTCTAAGGGCAAAGATTTTTTTATGGTAATTAGTTCTACTTTACATAATTATGAATGTAAACTAATTTTCATAAGAAAAACTTCGCACTTAGACTCACTTTGAAGAGGAGGCAAAGATGAACTTGGAAATGGCCTACTACAATCTGTATGGCGCATGCTTACACTAAAGTTCAAGGGCCGGTTGCTGGAAGCACTAACCTTTTCGTTAAGAGGTATCAAAACCTATGGGTTTCCATGGTATTTAACTCTGGTCAGTGCTAACCATGCTTCAAGTAACCCGGGCCAAGTCTTCCATAGGCCCCATCTCACAACCATTGTTCGTAAACCAGTTAATATAAAATGCAGACTGCAGATCGTAGATTGCAGATTGCAGATTGGGTTTAAAATGCAGACTAGGTACACAGGGATGTCGCTAAGCGCCGGCTGCCGAATTGATTGAGAAGATCGCAAATTATTCTCTACAAACTAGATTAAAAGTCATTTGATGTGTTTAATAACAAAAAAAAATTGAGTATTTGTTAGTATCCGGAATTATCACTAGAATGTTGTTATTGGAAATGAAATAAAAGCGTTGTTTTAAGTAATGTTGTGTGTATATTCTCTTTCCCCGAATTTGCCATCTTGAAGAATGCTGGTTGTTGCGAGAAACTGGGAAAAATCTTGTTACCAGGTCTCTTTGATGCACAGAGCTTGCTGTTTCAATAGAACCTCCAACCGGATGAATTTATTCTTATCTACATCCTTGGGTACAGAATACAGACTGCAGACTGAGGCGTAAACACTGGCACTCAACACATGGCTTTCACAGTGATGCCATTAAATTCTGAGATTAAAATCACATTTTTTTTAGAATTATCTATATCAGGTTGAAGATGACCTAGAAATAAATCTTTTTCCAATTTTCTAGTTCCGTAACGTCTTTTGTTTCGGAATTGTCACCTGCGCATGACACTAGAAAGCTATTTGGTTGGAAAAAAAAAAAGTTTATCTCTACGAATCTCAGCAGTTTGAGCGTTTCAAGTACATTAGGAGATGTGGTCATTTATGTGTATCTTATCTTATGAGCGAACAGTACGCCATTTCATCACAAAGTGAACTGCAGATGTTCTTGTTGATTGCTGCGGGCACCAAAAGGTGTACAAAGGTGGTAGATGGTGGCTGATCCATAAAAAGCTCTCCATAAAGTTGCGTGAAAGGCTTCGCCAAATAACGATTTACCCCACAGACCTATAAATTAGAGAGGTGATTTATGAATTTGTCTCCTACAACATTTCAAGTTTTTGACTTTTTTCATTCAATGAGAAAGACTGGGGTGAGTGCAGCATATACAAATGAGTGTTGAATGAGAATGAGGTTATTTGGACAAGGAAATAGACCTACGTAGTAGGAAATTTTCCCGGCAGATAAGATGAGATTGATATTGCGTGACACTTCATCATCATCAATCCAATGTTGATCCGGGTTTATCCCTGTAAACGGGGGTGGCTGGATTTACCCCACTTTTTCAGCAATCTTTCAAACTCCCACTCTCCATCTTGCTCAATTCATGGCGTCCGTTTTCTCCAAACCAACACTCTTGCTCTCCTTCTCCACTTCGGTCTTCCACATCTTCTTTGGTGGTCCTCCCTTCCTCTTGCCCTTCACTTCAAACTCCAATGCTTTTCTCAGAACATGCCCATCATCCCTCTTCAACACATGCCCGTACCATCTCACTCCATTTGCCTTTGCCATCTGAACCATTGTTTCCTTCAATCCCAACATCTCCATCAGGTCCTCTGTCCTCTTTTTCTCCATCACACCACACATTGCTCTCACCATTGCTCTTTGAGTCCTTCTCAAAATTGCTATCTCATTTTCCCTCAGACACCATGTCTCACTCTCATATAACATCACTTGAACTCGAAAATATATTGCGTATCAAACGATGTGACAGTTTAGGCGGCAGTCTGCATTTTAAACCCAGTCTGCAGTCCGCATTTTGTACCTAGTCTGCATTTTAAACCCACTCTGCAGTCTGTAGTCATCATTTTATACTGACTGGTTCATGAGAAACTATGTGGGATGTTAAAGATCCCACATGCTATTTGGATAATAGCAGTGGACAAAATTCTCAGTGTTTTGGGTTTGGCCTGAATGTGTTCCTGATTAGCATCATAAGGCACTAGAATGCCTATACACAAAAATAAAGATTGATTGTTGTTTTCCACTTAAATCATTCAGAAGCTTTGGTGCTCAACTTCATGATGAAGTGTCGAAACAAGTGAAAGCTTTTGTAGAGACGCAATCAAAGACAAGAAAAGCAGTATGTACCACACTTGTTTATTTACTAAAGCTGGACAGCATTGAGGATCAAATTCAATTTTCAGTCAACACAATTTGTTTTTCCCAAGACTGAAACTAATAATATTACGAAAATCTTGCAGTGGACTTAAAGTGCCTATGAAGTAAAAATAATTATCTTTTGCTTACTTTAAAGACCTTTCAAAATGATGAAGAATGGTGTTTGGAATATCTTCTCTCATTCCAGAGATATTCAAGTTTTTGTTCAAAAATTGATGTCATAAACTGTACATGACTGCAATAAATTACAAAATTGAGAATATCTCCAAAAATGTTGGGATTGGTGTTGTTCTAACTTTGCAGCGGTAGTCTACATCAGTAATGCACAAAATGTATACCTGCTACGCTGTTGCCACAACCATTTTTTGCTGCTTGGACTATTTAACGCAGGATTGATTATATCGTGTATTGTCGTAATAAGACTCACTCTTGGTAAGCTTATACAGAGATGTAAAGCATCATGATTTTAAGTCTGACCCATCTGCCTGTACTTATCTGTTCAAAATCTGAGATATTTGGTTAATTACAGAGAGTGACTGGAAACGAGAGTGTTGCCATGAAATTTTGGGATTTATTACTGGCATGTGTTCAGTTTGTGACTTGAATATCTCAGAAACGAAAGAAGATAATATTCCAGAATAGAAAATACCATTCTTCATCATTTTTCATTTTTCTCTTGGATGACAACCGAAGAGAACATTAATTTTTGCATGCCAGGACAGTGGTGTCTCCCAGATTTTTATACTAATCATCTCTAAATATGGAGAAAAGATACTTGTCAATATAAATGTGCTTGTGTGAAGACAAGTTAAAAGGGAAAACAGCTCACTTCTCAAAAACGTGCATGCGTAAGTTTCCTTTTATCAAGCCAGGGGAATCCCCTTTGGACAGCAGGTTGTACCTGAGCTGAACTGCTTGCATTTTTACACTCTCTTTTTATTTCAAGGTTGAAGCTGTTGTAGACAAGGCTTACAAGAATTTCTCAGACAAAATGAACGATGCTCTTAAGGTACATAAATTATACAGCTGTACATCACTTTATAACAATAGTAGCCTGCAAGCAAGCAGGCTCTCTCTTCGCGGTGGGACACTGCGAAAAGAAAGCCTGCTCTCTATCTGTCTCCCACTTCATTGCAGTACACATGTTTACTTAACATGTGTACTCAAATTTTTTTGCAGCCCTTTCTACTAGTTAATAATTTTATAATTATAGTACCTTTAGTTAGTGAAAGTAAAGAGCCTGCCAAGCGGAGCACCATACTCATAGGAAACCATGAGTTGCCTTTCTCATGGGAATCATGGCTTGCGGTATTGCTTGTGGGCGTGTACGCACTACAATGACGACAAAGTTACCCAATAATTAATAATGTTCTAACAATAATAATAATAATAATAATAATAATAATAATAATAATAATAATAATAATAATAATAATAATGAATAATGCCCAACATGGCAGCTATTTTACAGCGTACATCTTATTGGACATCCATGTCATGGCCAATGATACCTGTCAAAACAAGGTATCTGCTGACCAGTATCACATGATCATATCGTGGGCTCAAGTTTAGAGCTCATCGATATCAGGTACCAGTTACTGGTTTTCGATTGGATCGCAGGGTCAAGCCAGATTAACTTATAAGAATAAATAAGCCGGGAGCTCTGCTTTTACGCTTGGCTAAATCTACGTATAACCCATTGACTCCTGGGGGTTCCCCATTGACAAGTAAAAGTATTAGTCTAGCCACTTTTGGCCAGTTCAGGCGTCAAAGGGTTAAGTATTCAAGATGCCCTGTGGTATGGAGGTGGCTGTAAACAAGGTCTTTCCATTTCATTTTATTTCATTTCCTTTTGAGAGGTTGTGAATTCTGAGCTTGAGCCAGTTTTGTACCTAAATTACTCATGGCTTAATTTAAGGGAGTTTAGTGGAGTGGTGGATGGTTTTTCAGTGTGACACAGATGACTGTGGGCTCTCTCAGGTTTCCGTGGACACCTATAATGCTTTATGCAAGAATCCACCTTTACCCAAGGCACCTTCTCACACTGTCTTCTCCAGATCCAGGCTTATCCATTAGTGATAAGTGTAACTCTTCAAACAGATGAACCTACATGTAGCTAAACTAAAGATTTAGTTGTCCTTTCTATTTCTAATCGAATTTTTGATAATATGTATTGTTGTATTGTGCTGAATAATGTGCTTAATTTGCTCTAGGCAAAGCGAAGCTCCTATGGAAAGTGTAAAGAAGCAGAGGCTGCATTTGAACAGCTTGAAGAGGCAAAAAGTGGCAGAGGGACCAAAGCTCTATCTGAAAAAGATATCGCAAAAGTATGTTTGTGGCTTGTGACCTTTTCAATACCACTTTGCTTACCATTCAATTTTTCTCTTTTCTGTCTGTTGTATTAACTTTCTATCTACACAACCTTCATTAACATTATTTTAGTATTGAACTACCTAACACTTTGCGAAAAAGGTGATAGAACTTGTCGTCCAGAATGTTCACTGTCTTACTTTGAATTGAGTTGTGCTGTACTTGTGTATAACTTGAGCGGTGCATAGCAGCATTTTGATAATAATGATTTATAATTTGAGCAATCATTAATTTTTTTTATTTGTGTTGCTTTTACACATATGCAGTATTTTTAGGGAAGCTTGTAGTTTAATAAATATGGTTGTATTTTGTTAATTCTAGCTGGATGCCAAGAGCAAGAAATTGGCTGACAGTGCCTTAAAAGCAGGTTAAGTAGAAGGTCATCAGTGTTTATCAATCTCTGTCGATCTGCCATAATTGTAGTGTTGATATATGAGATTTAATATATTATCTTGGAAAGTGCTAAGTTGACATGTGATCATCAAATAGAGTATTCATAGTAGTTGAACTTCATTATCCTGTATCATATGCAAAAGATTTTTAATTAGTCTTTTTCTTCTTTTCCTCCCCCTGCTCCTTCTCCACTTACCGGTACAGTGCTCTACTTTCAAAAAAAAACCTAGGGGCCAGCTGCATGGCCCCTAAGTTTTCAGATTTGGTTGCCAGCTCAAGTATTTGAGTTGCCAAAAAATTCTGGCGCTTCACCGATCAGACCTTATACTTTTCAAC
>OX421451.1:33609432-33619432 GCA_949126865.1 Montipora capitata
TGAAAAAATAAATTTGAGGCACATAAAAAAACTGACCTACAGATTTTGTTGAATTTTAAATATTTTAGAGATTGTTTCTAACATTATCTGGACAAAAAAAAAACAATTTATCTTGATTTTAAGGCTCAATAAAAGGCCTTATATCGTTGCCATGGTAACGTTATTTTAGAGGAAAATGTGATGTGAGAAATCTATAATAAGTACTTAATAACCTGGCCAAATTTCGTCTTGATACAATGTATGATTACCCGCTAACTGTATCTAAGGCCAGAATATGTTTATTTGTTTTGAAAACAAGAGAAACTATTTCGAGCCTCCTTAAATGCAATGATCTGAAGGAAAGTTTTATTGATGGTGGAATCTCGATGCTAGACCTGTTTACCAGTATCAGGTTTCTCAGCTGTTCCATCCAACTTTTGATACCTCGAGTTGGGAGTTCGTATAAGGGCAACATGTTTTTGTAAATAACATTTCCCCAATTAACCTGATCCCAGTGACTGTTGATTTTTCTTGTAAGGGAATAAGCAAATAAGCCCCCCCCCCCCCCCCCCCCGGGGAACTCGGGGTCTTGAGCGAGTCATCGTGGAATAGTTTTACGTTCACAGAAACAGTTTTTTGTAAATCTGAAACACATACTGTACGTGTACAGAAGAGGACATTTGTTTCCAGAAACGTCTGCTACTGCAGCGTTACTGATTACATGTATCCAGTAAGGTCTACGGAGTAAACTTGAAATGTCAAGTATATGCTTCGATCATACGGACAAAGAATAATTATCTCCTCCGAAATCGCACAGAATACATGAATGTAGTTGCAAAAGACTTTCCTCTCTCGAAATACTACGGAAGTAATTTTCACTAACAAGCTACATCATACGTTACAGCTAAATTGTTAGGTGGATCGCGCTGTTGATTAGAAGCCTACGGGGTAAACTTGAAATACCACGCCGGTCCGATAGTGTCGAAAACTGTTTACAGTCTGTGTGATTGTTGAGTATGCGTCGATCATATGGCCGAAGAATAATTATCTCCTCCGCAATCGCACCGTGAATAGTGTCGTTTGTTGTGATTTTTTCCCAATTTCAGCAACCGGATTCAAAAGTGGGCTAAACTCGCTCGGTTTTCTGCATTACTCCCGAACAACATTTTCTTCGAGAAAAGTGGCAGGCTTTTTTGTTATTCATATTCCCAGTTGCGTTTGCGCTATTAGTCTGTTGAGGAATCAGTCAAGCGACCAGCTCATTAAATTCTCGAGGATTGATCCGAGAATCGAGACTCGAAAGAGATTGTCAACTTACTTTTGCACGGTACTGTAATTAGTCTTCTAGCCAAAGAATTAACACACAAACGCAAACAGACTAAAACACCAATTTTTGGATAATATGGGATTGGGTCGGTCGAACGACGTCATATTAAAAAAGTAAAGTAAAGTAACCATATTTAACATCGGTAACTCGTAACAGTAATTCAACTGACAAACCTGAGGTCGACGGTGCGCTCATCCCCTCTCCATCAGTGCTCCGTTTTACGGGTATTTAAAGCTACTTAGCTACACGGAAAGGAAAGAAGTCGAAACAAGGATGCGATATCCGGGAATCGAACTCAGGACCTCTTGCACCAAGGCTGCGCACTGTGCCATCCTTGCTCCTCTATATTGATCTCTATATTGATCTTTATTAACTTGACTCTATAAACAACATACAAAAAAATGATTAAATCTGCAGAAGACTACAATATGAAAAACTGGAAATAATTCCTGAAGGTGCCTGGGAGTCCAGAAAAAACCTAACCAAAAAAGCCCTAGAGGAAAAATGTGGAAATCTGGGTCAGGACCAAGGCGACCTTCAATTCTCCCGACAGGAATTACAAACCAAGAGATTAGGAAACGCCTAACAAATCTCGGTTGGAATACTTGACATTCTATGTTTATTCGAGGCACATCACCAACCAGCATGCCTATCTATCAAGCTTCCATCTATTGTAAGATCCGACAACCAGGGTTTGAGGCTGTTCTGAATTTATAGAGATCCTCAACTAAGGGCTTGATATGACTCTTAAACTCCTCCCAAATCCGAAACGACAAAATGCCTAGTGAGGCGTGAAAATATTCCCTAGACTTTGACTTAACTATACGTTTAATGAGAGGGCTGTTGGGACTGGACCCTTGGAGGCAGTTGAGCAACCTCACAGTAATCGATACTGGACATGTAGATTTGCCTGATATAGCTAACAAGATCGTGTGAGCCTCTTGATATTGATCATTTTTATGCCTAGAAATGTAGGTAGACATGTGATCACAAAGGAGAACTATGAGCCAATCCGATCGAATACACGGCAGCCTCGAGCACAAAAACGCCCATTTCCTTCTCCATGGCTGATATGCAAAGCTCAGTTAGAAACAGAGCCACGTGGAGCAGATGGGCCAGAACAACTGGGATACCGGTTTTGGACATAACCCACAAACGCCATTTATTCCAGCCGGAAACATATTTTGAAACTGTGGAAGTGGACGTGGAGCAGAGTTGAAGCTCCATCAAGTCAGGCGTCAACCTGCAAGGTTCACATCATGAAGCGAAACAGACTGCGATTGGACCAAATGCCAACACTGAAAACTTCTGAAAAACCCTACTAACTACCATTTGCATCCATCCTTGAAGCGTGACGAATTTGCACAAAGTTTTACTTTTAATGGTTAACGTTAATGGTTTGTCCGGTCATGACCAATGAAACGGTGGCGATTATGTCGTGAAATGGACAACGTTTTTGGCGGCATACTAGCATGTTTTGTTTACATGCTCTCAAATTTTCAGGTTTTTCGTGAGAGCGGAAATATTAAAAAAGTTTATGAATCTACCTCGGAGTCTTGAAGAGTTATAAACCCGTGAGTTTTCATATATCGAGTTTGGTATACTTTATCAAAATGACGAAGGCGAGCATGTCGTGTTGAACGGCAATCCCAGTGTACCTCAGAATTGCCTTTTCTTCAGTCCTCAAAATGTATCGAAGGAATAGATATTTCTCGATTAAAGTTACAACTGTGCGAGGGGTCGTCATCTACCTTAGCCATCTAAATGGCGGCCACTCGAAGAGGGCAAACCTAAGTGGTAAAAGACGGGCCAAACTCTCTGCATTGGGAGATCAACAAAGTGGACATAAGACAAAAAGGAATGACTGCACAAATGCAAACCTTGATAAAAGAAACTAAAACATGGCCTACGCTGTGTTATGCGCAGAACAGGATGCGCAGTGCAATGCTAGGGAATCATCCTAAGGACAATAATTTATACGAATTCTTTTAGGGACGTGCGTTACTCATTAGGTATCCAGCACTTTTCATGAAGTCCTTGGCATCCCCAGCAATCATATCTTTTGTATAAACCCAACACCACCACCCATATCAAGCTGTCCAAGCCATTTCTGCAGTCCTCTTGGGAGTGTTCCTGGAACCCGAGTTATGACTGTTATGATCTTAGCATCTTTTCACTTCCAAATCCTCTTTAACCCTTTCGCCCCTAGACCGGCCATACCAGAGTATTTTACTTTGTCCAAGGCCAGATGATTTTACTCGTCAATGGGGAACCCCCAGGAGTCAATGGGTGAAAGTCCTTTAAGGTCCTGATGCTTCTCAATCTTCTCTGTCTCCATGCTGCTTATCCTGTCGTCCAATAGGAAGGCAACATCTATGATGTAGCATTTTCTGGTCACCTTGTTCATGTATGTGTACTGTACTACAATGTTAAGCCTGTTAGCCCTGATTGGTTGGTCTGTTTGGATGTTGAAGTCCCAACTGATGGAATTCAAGAACCAGTTTTGATATGTGGTTACCACCACAAATCCTTGCTCATAAAGCCAAGTTTATGGCAAGGCCACCAGTGGATCACCTGAAACACCTTATTGTGTTTCCAGTTCTTTTAATGCTTTTGTGCGAGCATCTTGCATTCCACCATCGTCTCCTGCATCCTACATGCAGATGGCACTAGTCTTCTTGCTGGTCAATTGTGTGTTTCACACTGTTGGTAAGTAATGCTTGATCCTGTGCTGCTGTAAGCAACCCTTCTGTCTCCTTCATTAATTTCCCTTTCTTCAGCCACTTTGAGGATTTCATCATCATTATCATCATCATCATCATCATCACATTCTACAATTATGTATTGTATTCATTATTTTTTAAAAACAATATTGTAAAATTGTGAAAACTTTATGTTCATAATATTCTGTATGAGTTAAATAAAAATTGACTTCAAGATTGACTAATGACTTGACTACACAGGTTTGAGTGCCAGCTATCAGCCTACACTTGTATAAATTAATTGGTCACTTGGCGGTGTTAGTTAAATTTCTTATGTTTATCTTTTTTTCTTAAATAATTTTATACTCACATGGTATCTTTGACTGTGATACACAGGAAGAAGACTTGGAAATGCCCATGAACTATGACAGAAGAAGAAATGGGTTAGAGACAAAGATAAAGATGCTGTCAGATACCCTGGAGAAACAAAAGAAAACAAAGGCTGGTATGCCACAAAGCCTTGTCAATAAAGTTAATGAACCTTCCAAATGCAGTACATGGATCTTTAAGCCAAATTTGTTAATCAATGATTTTATATTCACTAGTATGCCCATTCAAAGAACCTTTGTAAAAAAAAACATTGGATTTTTCAGTACTGGGATTGTTCAAAGACAATGCTAAATTGATGCTAACTTAATAAGTACCTGGAACTTAGTCTGTCAGTTGCATTAATAATTGTGTTTTTTTTTAGTGTGATGTTTCATCACAGTACTTTTAATACCATGTTTTCTTCAGGCACTCAAAAAATTAACATAAATTATTGTTGCTATATAATTTGCTAAAAGATGATGTTGATTGAAATGTGTGTTTGACTGTTACCATCGAGGGATAGAGGGGATTTTTTTCAATGGCAGGCTGATGATTGTTTGATCTAATGGCAGTTTTTGCTGGCTTGATAAAAATGTTTTAAATTGACATTTTTATTTTCAGGTGTAGAATCCCTTTTTGAAGCATACTCTGAAACTCCTGATTATTGTAGTGAAGAAGGACAACAAGATGTAGCCACACAGCTTGAGCATGTAATTTCTTAATAAGCTTTGCTCTTTAAATTCTTTAACTAATGACCATCAGAGTGTTTTTTGGCTTCTTCAAAGGCCAATGAGGCTTAACATCTGAAAATAAATAAATAAATAAATAAACACTTAATGACTGGTCCCTCGGGAAACATTTAATTTTAATTGTTTCCCGAGAATCTCAATGTTTCCATGAGGCGCAGCTGAGGGAGACATTGAGATTCGAGTGAAACAATAAGCACTTAATGACTGGCCCCAAGGGACACAGTGAGTTTTGTTTCCCCGAGACCCTCAATGTTCCCCAAGGCGAAGCCGAGGAAAACATTGAGGTCGAGGGGAAACAAAACTCACTGTTTCCCGAGGGGCCAGTCATTAAGTGTTTTGTCATACCTCCCAACTCAAAATAGAACAATACACAGATAAAAATTATTTGCTTGACGTCGGCTGGCGTACAGATTTGCCGCCGTTTCAAAGGTGCACGACCTGATCACGTGTGAGTCGAAAGTTCAAGTTGTTGTTGCCCTAGGGCGTCATGAAGTTTTGACCAATGACACGTGACATGTTCTCCTCCAATCAGAAAATGTATTTGAGTTGGGAGGTATAACAAATTAAATTAACTGTTTCCCGAGGGACCAGTCATTAAGTGATTTGTTATATAGCACAAAAAGAAAAACGTGCAACGGCAACACAACGGCGGTCGGCGGTCAACATTCGAGGGTAACAGCACACTGTTACCCTCTGACGTCATAGATTTTGCACTATTGCCCGCTAAGAGACCTTTGGGGGGAAACAGTTTTATTGTTAGATGTCATGTGACCACGAAGTAACCACTGAGAACACGCGCTGCTGGGGGAAAAGCTCAGCTATATATTAACAACTTCAATTATAATTATTCAGGGAAACAAAAATACTAAGTATCTTAATTTTGTTAACCCCTTCACCTCTAAATAGGCCCCCATCATAATTTACAATAATTATCATTGTTATCTTGGTGGCCTATATGGCAGGTTTTTGCTGAAAATTAAGGAGAGCATTGTCAGCGGTGATATTAAGATCTAAGATGCCGACGTTGATGAAAACGTCACTTGAAAAATATAACTTTGCAATATCGTTAAGTCCTTCGCGATTATTTTTCTCATTCACATCGTACGACGTGGACAAAGTATCCTAAGACTAAATTGGTACGAGCAGTTTCACAGTAAAAATAGAGAATGAAAGATTCACATTTGTACGCTCGCGTTGTCGTTAAAACCTCAAATTGGGTGATTTCACGTTGTTTTTGCGAAGAGTACCACACAAATTTGTGCTAAAATGCATGCTGCATGTGCGGCATGATTACCTAAGTTCCTCTTTTAACCAATGATATTGTTGTTTAGTGGTATTCTCGTTGACGATCGCGTTGTAGATTTTAAAGTCCCTATTTGTTGATGGTTCCTTGGCGCCAGTGACTCAGTTGGTCGAGCACTGGGCTTCCATGCAGGAGGTTGTGAGTTCAACTCCAGCCGAAGTGCTGCCTTTGTAATGACATCTGCAAAATGGTTAGACTCTCTAGTCTTCTTGGATTAAAGGACAGTAAACCATAGGTCCTGTCTTGCAACCCTTCAATGTTCATAAACCTGTGGGACGTAAAAGAACCCACACACTATTTGCAAAGAGTAGGGCATGTAGTTTCAGGTGTTATTACTGTTATCTGTGGTGTATCATGGTTGGGAGGGTAAATGCTCGCAGATACTAGCTACATCAAGCTACCCGGTACTCTAATTGATCTGAGGGTAAATAAAGATAATTATGATGATGATGATGAAGTTCTAAGCACTTTGCTGCTTTCGGTAGTCCTTACAAGGGAGTGAACTGATTGTCTCCTTTTCAGATCTTTACTTGTGCTGATATCAATGTTATGAAAGTTATTTGTGGATGTCTTAAATAAATTAATAGGTAGTCTTTCTCGTGTCACTCTCCCAGATTTGTGGTGTTTTCATGTTACTTTTTCTTGTTTTTAAAATACATGTACTGTCTTTGGGCTTATGTCACTTGTTGGCTTCACTCTTAAAATGGATAAAATTTATGGACAGCATTTTTTATTATCATTTTCATCTTTTCCTTTGGCTTGTATATTAAGTTAAGTGTCACAGTGAGATACAGCTGTAGAGTTAACAGTCTTTGGCTAGACGAGAGGTTTCTGGTAGCTTCATGTTGTGGTCCTTAAGTGCTTCTCTGAATCAGTCTACACAATAAGCTAAACCTTCAGGGGGTTTTAACTCCACTCAGGTATACATGTGGCTGTAGTGGATGGCAGGCATCTTTCTAACTACTGAGGAGAAGTCTGGCAACTGTTTCCAGAGTTTACCACATTTCAAAATTGAAAACGATTTGAAAAGAATTCTATCGGAAACAATGTTTAAACTAATTAACCCTTTCACTCCTGTGGGTTCCCCATTGATGAGTAAAATCGTCTGGCGTTAGACACAGTAAAATCTTTAAGCCACAGTTACATTGGCCCTTACAGGAGTGAAAGGGTTAATTAATTAAAACACACAGTGAAGTGCCATATTGAACTCAACTTGTTTAACGTATTATCTTGCAGAGTAAATTTCAAACATGTGCACAGTGTATTAGTTATGTTAATATGCGGTTGTGGTTAAAATGGGTGATGCCAATATAACTTTGATGTACATGTAGGTAGTTTTCTCCAATGATATCACGTGAATATCATTCTCCTCACAATTTAATTTTCTGAAGCTTATCTGTTGGATTTTTGTAGGCAAACGCCATCATCAATAGTTTAACTGCAAGTTTATGTAAGGTTCAGGGTGCACTTGCTGGTTTAAATGGCCAAAGCAAACCACATGTGTGGCTCATGACCTATATACAGACCACAAAGGACAAACAGGTAGGCTGGAAAGGTTGCCATTTTAATTAAACAAAGCTATTTTACTTTCTGCTAAATAAAAGTGTGATACAATGTAATCATTAACTGCAATACATGTAGGTTGGGCTTCACAGGGTAAGCTATTGACAATGTTATTATAATAATTAATTGCTTTGTAAGTGTGGTCTCAGATCTAAGGAAAAGTGTTTTATCATAATATTATGACAAGGCAAAGGATACAATCCCCATGTAATTATTAATAAATAAAAATAAAAAAATAAAAAAATAGTAGTAGTAGTGATAATAATAATAATAATAATAATAATAATAATAATAATAATAATAATAATAATAATAATAATAGTAATAATAATAATAATAATAATAATAATAATAATAATAATAAAAGCAGCACAAATACACAGACCTAAGAGCTGGCCTGAAGAGACTTTACCCTAGATTTAGTGTTACTCAAATGAACATTTTGATTTCCTAGCAGGTTATAATAAACAGCTTGTAATTGACTTGGATAAAATGGGTATAAAGGACAAAAACAATCGAATAGACAATGCCGGAAATGGGTAATCTCACAGAACTGCGAGATTGTGAAAGCAGTCTATTCATTCAACTGACTTTCCACACATAAGAGACACTGTCCATCTTAAGTCAAGAATATCGCTTTGAATTGTAAATTCCGCATATTCTTTGTAAAATTTGAACTACTGAAAGTTTAGGAGAAACAAAATAATAATAATAATAATAATAATAATAGCAACAATTATTGTTGTTGTTATTATTATTATTATTATTATTATTATTATTATAATGCTTTATTTATATAGCGCTATTTCCCTTTAGCCCAATAGCGCTTTACAATAATCACAATCCAAAATAGGAAAATTTACAAGTAGCAATAGGATGGATTTTTACAATTTTCGGATAAAAACTATATTAAAAACTATTTTAAGATATTAAAATTATATTTCCAGGTAAAAAGATTATTATTATTATCATTATTATTATTATTATTATTATTATAATTATGATTGAGAGAGTTAATGCCAGTTAACAAGCTGAGCAGGTAGGTCTGGTTGGCATTTCAATGACCAATGAGTTGCATAATTTATTTCATCCCAACACAGGGGTTTCAATAACTGTTGAAGTGGACACCTGGGCCCGGTTGTTCAAAAGCCGATTAACGCTAACCCCATATTAAAAATTAACCACAGTGTTTATTTCTCTACTCCTAAAATGCTGTTCAACGCTGATATTCGGCAGAACTTTACAATAGAAGAAGTCAATCTTGTAAAACAAAAATAAGCAAACTAAACTTTCACCAAGAAGTTGTAAACATGAAACAAAAGTTTACGCTAATCCTGGATTAAGTTAATCGGCTTTCCAACAACCGGGCCCAGGGCAATTCATTGTAAGCGATACTTACTCTTGTCTTTCACAAGAGTTTGAGTGAAAATCAAGGCAGAGTATAGCCAGCAGTGAGAGGCAGATTTCTGACAAACAGACGGCGGTATACTGCTGGTGACCTGCTTCTAATGAATCTTGTGTACAGTCGAACCTCGATTATCCGGACTCGTTGGGAGTAGACGAAATAGTCCGGATAATCGAGGGTCTGGATAATCGAGAATATGAATATTAATGAGGAACAAAAACTGATTACATTAAGAAAGCGACATTTAATCGTGAAACAAAACATTTGCAAATCGTTTGGAAAACAATATTTTCCATTTTGGAGCGCTGCTATATTTTGCTTTTTGAAAGAGAAACAAACTCGCGTTTACCTTACTTTTCAACGCTGTAGTTTTAAAAAGAATATGGCTAGGGATCTTGATGATGACTAATAAATATTCATGACAAAATTGGGACCAGAGAAAAAGTCCGGATAATCGAGAAATCGGGATAATTGAGGTCCAGATAATCGAGGTTCAACTGTAATATGCACATGTACAAAGTTTAAAATGAACCCATTCACACCTCAAACACCGCAGGGTGCCCCTCTCCCCCCCTCCCCCCCCCCCGCCCCCCATTGACGAGT
>OX421451.1:33624432-33654432 GCA_949126865.1 Montipora capitata
GAACATTGTGCCAGCAGCTATACCTGCCTTGCAATACAGGCATGAGGCACCCCCTCGGCTTGGTGCCGAGGCCCTTCATCCTGTGTTCCATACGGGCGGGCTACACCATGTATAGATTCATGAATATGATATGGACCGTGGTTACTATACGGGCCTTGCCAATACATTTCCTGCACCCTCGTTTACATTCAATTTGTGTCTGTTGTTGTTTTTACTGCGCATCGTAGGTAAATGACCACTCCCCATTGGGGCTTTTCAGGGCCAATGAAACACAATTATAACGGAATGACAGGACGGAACAACAACAACAGTGTTAAGAATCTCAACTAGCTGGAGGCAAACCAGTTGCAGGGATACATGTAGGTATATACTCCATGGGAGAATGCCATGGATGCACCCAGATAAGGATGGTACTGCAGTGGAGAGAGCATTTTGCCCTCCAGTGGCTGGCATTTGATTCCCAGACATGTGGGTTGAGTTTGTTGGTTCTCTTCTCTGTTTTGTGAGGTTTTTCCTCTCTCCTAAAATACCAACCTTCGATTTGTTTTGATTTCTGCACAGTGACCCCAATTAGTACCTTGGCACTAAATACCGGTACACTTGACGCTTAAATAAAGTTCATCATCGTCATTTACAAGTGCAGTTGAGAGGTTAAACCAGGGACTACCAGGATCAAGTTCAACAAGTGGTCAGAATAGGTCTTGAATCTGAGAAGATCCCTGACTGGCCCACATTGCCTCCAAGAAAACCTTGTTAGCTATGGCACTAGTAAATGTTGTGGGCACTGTCTATCCGTCTAAACTTTGGTTTTCGGTATGCTCTGCATCCCCGTGGTGTGAGAGTGTTACCAGTTTTTCTGCACAGGAATTTTGCTCTTTCAAGTCTGTTGTCATCTGTGACTAGAGTGGTTTGTTTACTGTAATGGCCAGGGTCTTTTGACTGGACAATTGCTTCCAGTACCATTTTGCCACTTCCTCAATAGGCCATTTCCGAGTTCATGTCTCCCTCATCTTCAAAGCGAGTCTAAGTGCGAAGTTTTTCTTATGAAAATTAGTTTTCATTCATGTGTAAAACAGAACTAATTACCATCACAAAAACTTCGCACTTAGACTCGCTTTGAAGATGAGGGAGACATGAACTCGGAAATGGCCTATTTCTGATGAAATTTGAAAAGTGCCCTTCCTTACGAGATTCAATCTCTAGCCAAAGGTGAAATGAAATCAAATGTGACGCACTATTAACCACATGATTTGTGTTTTATTTCAATGTCAGCTCACTACTAGACGTTCATGTAAGGCCAAGCTTTGGTTAACTTGTCATGCCTTCACTTCAACCCCTCTCTCCTCCCCACTCAGTGTTAATGTTGTTACTGGTTTGAAGACCAGCTGCAGCAAAAATCTCAGCAGGCTAATAATTATTTTTTCCAAATTCGAACAGATGCACAGGTATGTGTATTGATAGATCTATCCTTTCAGGTAGGTACCAAGCTTTGATTTGAAAGCAGTTTGAATTTCCTTGATCCAGATACTGTAAAAGCCATGTCCAGAGTCAAAAACCCCACTAACTGAAGAAGTGGGAGCATATTTTCTTGAAAGTCCCAGAAGCCCTTGGGAACAATTTGCAGACCATTTATCTCTCTGTGTCTTCAAGCCAAGATGGTTTTGAGGCATGAAAATTTGTGATTGTTGCTGTTTTTTGGAAGGAGGGGTGGGGGGTTCAGTGGAATGGAACATATGTATGGATGTCCCTTCTTCAGTTTACTGGGCAATGGGTTTCAATGTCTTGTCAGAGACCCCTGAAAACATTCTCCTTTATAGGTTTCATGATTGAAGTGAGGAGAGGCGAAGTTCAAAGCTCTATTGAACCAGCCAACCATCAATTTGACCCTCGCAGCATTAGCCTGTGTACAGCCGCCCATTTTTTTTTGCGGAGAGTGGGCGGCTGTACACAGGCTATCGCAGCATAAAATTCATTTGAAAATGGTTGGTTACAGCAGCTGTTACTTTTGGGGGCTTAAACTGATCAGGCATGTTTTCTGCTGCCAGCATCAAAGTGGACTGGTCATGTTATAAAAGTCCCAGGCATTACTGCATTTGAATGGATAACTGTTAGGAAGAAGTTTCGTTGGGAAAACGTCAACCCCTTCCAAGTTACATTCAAACCAGTTGCATTATATTAAATGGTTATAAATTCCAAAACAACTGAAACAAAGAGAAACTGTACAGGCTTCATCCTATCTAATGTTACATGATAAAAAAGGAAATCCTATTAAGCTTGTAAAAAATGAAATCGCTATGCTCTCTGCAACTGCTGAACTAAAAGGCTTTGCTCTTGGTGGGTGCTTTCGTAGTTTTTTTGAACCCTTTCCTCATGGATCTAACAAACTTAGAAAAGTTGTTTGTAGCATTGAGCTGATGTATCATGTCCTCCATTCCTTCAACCTCTGGTATGCATTTTGTCACTGAAAAGGAACAAAGTGTTTCTAGTGTATCACGTATTGCAATACATGTACATCCTACCAACAAACCGTTTAAGCTGAGTGCAATATCATGAGAGATGCAAGGGTGAATTCTTTTATTACTTAATGCATGCACAATCCTTCCATTGTGGAGTCAAGCAGGGGTTGGTTGTCAAAAAGTTGAACGTTCTATAGGCTGCAAAGACCGTAGACAGCCCAAGCTCGCGTCACTACAGACAGCCGTTGAGAATTTAAACGAGTTATAAGACTTTGTATGGGAAATAAAATACAGTCGATTATGAAGCCTAAAAAATGCTCAGTTTAACCTTCATTCAATAAAATGAATCAAAATGACTAAGACAAAGTCTTAGAACATTGTAAACATTGAAAACACTGAAAACACAGAATTCCCGAAACGTTGTAATAAGCTCCAAAAGGTACAGGAATACACCAGAGGTGAGTCATTTTGATTCATTTTATTGAATGAACGTTAAACTGAGCATTTTTTAGGCTTCATAATCGACTGTATTTTATTTCCCATACAAAGTCTTATAACTCGTTTAAATTCTCAACGGCTGTCTGTAGTGACGCGAGCTTGGGCTGCCTATGCAAAGACTTGATGTCCATTGTCACAGATTTCCCCAAAAATTTTAAGTCAAAGAAAAATGTTATTTAGGGATCGAACCTTCTCCACTCCGACTGACGAATATGGTGATAATTATTTTAAACTGAACAAAGTTATATATTTTTCAATCAAATTTGCTCGACAGTTTTCTTCGAAAAAGTGTTTGTACTGACAGAAGAAAAAAAATGAATTTTAGAACCACTTGTTTTCACACTTGTAAAACAAAAGCTCTTAATGTGTGAAATCAATCAGGACATCCAGAACATGCCACAATTATTGTTCAAGATGACAGCACCTGGGAAATTTGAAAACCAAAACAATTATTGTTTCTGAAATTCATTTATTTCAGATACAAGCGCTTTCACTGGAAAAACTTCGAACATTTATTTTTTTTATAAACATTATGCTCCGTGGTTTAAAGTTATTTTAATTCTTGTTTTAGTGGAGATTTCCTTTAAGCAAACTTAACTTGCAGCACCTTGATTGAGAAATGCTGTGCACTTGCGTTTGATACCAATTGTCTCACTCAAAAAAAAAGGGGAGCACTCCAAAATAATTATTACCTGAATACTTATTTTGAGCTGTAATGGCCACAGTAAACACAAACAGCTTTTCTTCATCCTCTGGGTCTATGTACTTGAAGACAAACTGTAAGTTTTCATCTGGGGAGTATAAAAGGCAGTGCATGTTAGATAGAGAGCATTTTTGTCACCAAAAGACCTTTCATACTGTCTTGTGTAAATTAAGTCATGACAGTTACACTGTAGGTACTGTTGTATCTGACATTTAATAATATGTACTTCATGCAAAAATCAAAGACAATTTAATTTTTAATAACTGACTTAACCTTGCAATGAATTGTTAGCACCAGAAAGCTACCATTGTACATGTAAACATTAACAGCATAATTATGTTATATGTGTTTAACTTTGATCAGTGGTAATTTGACGTTGAAAAGTCGGTCCAGGGTTATATACAATGTACACTGTAGTTAACAACTTCTTGGAGAAACTCCTATATGGAAAAAGTTAAGAACTTCAAACTTTTGATTCATTCGGGCCACTTGCAAGTTTATTTGTGCACTAGTGTTAACGAATTTGTTTTCCCTAAAAAGGACATACCTCAAGAAAAGTGGTCACTGTGACAAATTTCCTTTTGTTTGAATTACATGTAAAACAAGAAAAGAAAGCTTCAATAATTACCATCAACTTTTTTGAAGGCTAATCCCAGCCTTTCTTTGAAGTGTTCTGTCCCTTTATTGAACTGTTGCATTTTGTTAGAGGTACTCTGTTCCTTTGCTAAAATTTCTAAAAATTAATGCAACATCCATTTAACTATATCATATCATACATGTAGGCAAGAGATAACAAAACACCAAGTATCGAAGAGTTAGTTTACACAAACCTAATAAACATCTCCCCATGAGAGAACAATAATATAACAGTCTTCTAGTTTTCAGTTCTTTTAATATTATATGAACAATCTCCCTTAAATGCCATTACTGCATTCTGCTCCAAATAGCTCACACTTTTCTGATGTGCCTGATCAAATAGTAAGGACTCCTGTACAAGGGACAGAGCAGTAGGAAGGGTATATCACAAGGGATAGGTACAAGACATAGTACTTTATTATGCCCCCTGACTCCTGACCCCCACCCCATCCCCTGTTGGGAGGTAACAAGTTTCAAAGGAGAGGAGGATTGTGAAGATTGAAAGTATAAAAACAAATGGTGAGGTGCTTCATTAAGCTTTCCCAATGCCACAAGTGCATCCACATTTACTTTTAACGGTTATGGAATTTGATTCCACCAACATGTTGGCCTGAACACGTTGTGGACTGTGAAAATGACATGTTGTGGTTTATAATACCTTTCTGTTGTTTTTGTACACAACAATGGGTTTCTTCAAGCTGTTTTTGTGTTTCATTCCTTCTTTCTGCCAAATGCTGGCCTGTGATCTGTAACTCACGAAGCTCTTTCTCAAGATTTGCAACTTCCTCTGCCCTTTGTCGCAAAGCTATAAAAGGGTGATGAAGAGACACTATCAGTGACCCACAGCTTATTTGCTAATGGATGAGGACTCCCACTAGCACTGTTAACAATGGTGTTACAACGCTATCAAGCTGTTTCAAGTGGGACCGGCTGCTTTCCTAAGATTATTGTCAGAAATTTTTGCCAACGCAACCCGGCAAAATCAAAGCATATTTACAACGAAGTTTTCATCTCTGAAAGCACAGTTTATCTGGTGTACGATCTAATCTATTTAAGATCGACCAATCATTTAAGCAGACCCCAGTTTGATGCCAGCCAGGAGGTCATGTTAACAACATTAAGTGTAACCTAGCACAACTTGATCTAGTGTTACACTGGTGTGAACAGCAGCTAGGAAAAACATGTTGTAATAATGGCGTCAAGCATTAGTGGGACCTCAGTCATTGTAGATGACTCCAGTGTTGTTATGTGATTATGGCATTATGAAAATTATGTAAGCAACAATAGATGCAGACACAGACGCCAATTTACAGTCGTTACGGAACCAAATCGGAACTTCTTCCAGTGTTAACTACGGTATCCCACAAGGTTCTGTTCTAGGACCAACTATATTCATGCTTTTTACTAACAATCTTCCATCATTGGTAAAATCAGGAGAACTTTTTATATATGCTGATGATTCAGCTATTTACTGTATTGGAGAGAATGTAGATCAAGCAGTGGGTCAGCTGAACAAAGGACTTCTGACTAAGAATAATATAATAATAATAATAATAATAATAATTATCATTATTATTATTATTATTATTATTATTACTTATATTGCCCTTTTTCCATGAGAATAATCAAAAGCATTAGATAAGTTCACACAAACTTTATACATGGTGCCTGAATAACCCCTTAACACCACACCCGAAAAAGTGTCAGACATTTTTTATATCCAGGTCTAGCTTCATCGAGCCTATTTTACCAGTCAGGATAGGCGATTTTCTTGTTAATCAAGTCAGCAAATCCTGATTACTTGGCACTGTGGTGGGCAATAAGCTTAACTGGACAACTCACTTGATGGATCTAAAGAAACACTTTGCCATAAAGTTAGCCATGTTAAAGAGGTGCAAATTCTGACCTAAGAATGTTTTAGAAGCATTTTATCTTACTGTTATCCTACCGACTGTCACGTATGGCTTAGCTTTGTGGGGTTGTCATGGTAACCAGGAACTCTTTAATTCAATAGAAAAGCTACACAGTAAAGCTGCAGAGGTAGTTTTTAATTTACGAACAGACACCCTGCATAGAGGCCTTAAAAATTGCAAACTGGCATCCAATATGTTACAAATACAAGACTGCATTATTAAAAATGATGCACAAGGCTCATTGGGAAATCTACCTTTGCCATTATGTGACAGTATATAATCTGTAGAAGAACATCAACATATCTGTCTAGGACACCTAACTCAGTTTCTTTACCTCGTTTCAACTCAAAATTTGTACAGTTCTTGATTAGATACATGTATAGAGGCGCAACTCTATGGAATAACACCTTGGCCGATGATTATTCAATTGTAGATGTGAGTTGTAAATCTTTGCCAACCAAGTTGAAAGATAATGCAATGGTCAAATCAAAGCTTCACTGTTCCATAAGGCATACCCCAGGGATATGACTAGAGGTTGGGAATTGAACAGAAACAGCCTCCCAGGGGGGAGGAAATTTGATCATTGCAAGGGGTGTCTTAAAAACAAAGACCCCTAAGACCCTAAGACTCGAAAACGAAGAAAGTAACCCAAAACCCTCAATTTGACTAAGCCTACGCCTAAAAACCAACTTTAGGCCTATTTAGGCTAGGGTTAGCCAAATTGAGTGTTTTAGGTTACATCCTTTGTTTTTGAGTCTTTGGGGTCTTTGTTTTCAAGATAACCTGATTGCAAGGGAGGTGGTTGGCGAAGGAGTCGCTGTTTTTATTGGCAAATATCGCTTTACTCTGCATTATCATTGTTACAATCAGCTTTGTTCATATAGTTTAGTTTCCTTGTTCTTTTATGTCAAACTTAGTGGACAGCAACTCGGCTTAAAGGAGCAAAATAAACTGAACATCGAAACGTTAGATCTCCCTAAGGCCCTGTTTACAAGTAGATAAGGTAACACTTGTGCTAGGGCTACCCTAGCAAGAGGGTTACCCTAGCACTCACACATTTCTTCTTTTTTCATCGACGTGTTTACAAGGCAGCTAGGGTTACCCTAGCGCTAGGGTAACCCCCTACCCGCTTGTAAACAGGGCCTTGATTAATGGCCAGAATAGGAGGTTTTCACGTGACGTTATTGCCGCCATGTTGGTGGACAAAAACAAAAGATCTCTCATTAGCTTCTTTTGTTCGTCCACCAGAAGTCGTACATTTCTCTGTTGTTATTGGTGTCCCTAGCCCAGAGGTTGGTTAAAAACGTCTTATTTTGCAACATCTTACCTTCTAAATTCTGTTCGCTTTGAATTTGTTTTCTGCTAATAGACTGCTCCAGCTCTTGTATTCGCTCTAAAAAGCCAAAGGAATTTCAGTTTGACTGAAGATCAACTCAAATTTATGTTCACGATCATTTCATTTCTGAAGTATAAAACACACGCAGCTACACACCTTTTCTGTCCAGTAAGTTTTTTTCGTGGTTTTGCTTGCCCTCCAAGAGCGATTTCTTCAGGGAATCCCCAGTCCATTGTAAAAACTTCTCTTGCACCTTTTTCAAATTAAGAGTCAATTTATTAAGTTCTGACTCAGCCGATCCCATTTTCACAGCTTTTTTATGTTTTTAGAGATAGAGCAATAAATTTCGCGGTGAAAGTTCAATTTTTTTATATTATCCAATCAAACTTCGCCATGAGATCACGTGATATATATACACCGCTGTTCAAATATATCGCTCACACTTTCACTTTTTGTGTTCTTCCTCGTACTTTGAACTTTTATAAAATTATTACTCGAAATAGTAATTTTCTGTTTCTAATGGGCATGGAAAGCTTCCCCGAACTCCCTGTAAGACGAAGAATCTCCGTTGTTTGACGATCCGTTGAAAATGAGCTCAGCAAAGTGGCGGGTTTTATGGTCTCCTTGCCTCCATGATAGGTTTATCTCTTTCGGAAATGAGATTTGCTTGTACCAGGTCACCAAAACACAGGTGAGCATGAGATGGCGAGCATACGGTTAAAATATTAACATGAATAAGGCTGTTTGATTTGCTTTTGACGAAGAATTGCTTCGAAGGATGCACTTCCTGCATGTGTCTGTACTAAACGTTAATTGGCCACTGTATGCTTTACTCGTTCTGACGTGACAATTGTACGTATAGTACATGTACTGCAATCCAGTGGAATACAGAGTTCTTAGATCTAAATCTTTTGGGTGGAAATGATACTGACTGAAGCTCGGCCCACGTACAAGCAGTAATTGTAAATGACAAGAAATGTGCCTTGCAGGTTACCTACATTTAGGAGGTGTGGTTACCACTACACCATTCGGAATTCCCCAATTGGACATAATTGCAAGTTCCAACATTAGCAAACATAGGTTTGGATTCGATATATGATAGCCTTGCAAGTATGTCCAACTTAAAAAGAAAGTACTCTCAGTATTGTCAATAACTACATTGTGTGGAGTGTGCTTCTGAGGTTAATGTTTCAGTAGAAGCCAGCAACCAGCTACTCCTTAAGTTATCGCCGCCTACTTTTTCGAGAAGCTTGAATTACCAGTACATGATTCTTACCGTTTCACTCCGATCCACTTCAAGCATTTGGGGTCATTGTCTAAAGGACACATTACCGCATTCACTATGTCATTCTGGTTTTCTGGAAACACAACTAGAAGCGCCCAGCTGGAGGCAATATTTTGTTGTATTTCAATGAGATTGCGAGTGCCAAAAAATTGTCCTCTAACTTGGCCATGTGCAGCTTTGTGTTAGTAAATATTTGTGACTGATGTTGATGCCCAGGTTGCTGGAAATGCTCCAGATTTCAAGATTTTTTTGGGGAGCATGCCCCAGACCTTCCTAGGGAAAAGGAACCTTAACGCCCCCTTTCTTGCCACAGCCACCTACTTCACAAAACCAGCCATTTACTGAAAAACGTATTGAAACCCCTGGTGCTTTAAACTGTAGTGGATTTCGCTTGCGGACTGCATCCAAGCGCTCCGGGTTCGAATCCCAGCTCTTGCCCTCCAAAGTTCACTCAGCTTTCTATCCATTTGTGATGTGTAAAATGAGTACCAGTATGACTGGGGACAAGTTTTGCATGTGACAGGATCTAGGAGTAGTGCCCGCCCTTATCGTAAGTTACAGAAGAAGCTAAAGAAAAAGGGTTCTTCAGGTTCCCTTTGACTGTAGTCGGCCTTCCTGTCTTGTCTATCTACATTAGAAAAACAAAGTGTATATAAGCTATGTGTACATCCCGAAGGGATTCCCTGTTAACTAGTAAAATCTTGTGACATTAGAATTAAATTTTTAAGTGGCTATTTTAGGCAAGGAAGGGTTAAGGAATTGCATATTTAGGTCCTGTTTGTTTAGCTTCTTAACATTACACTGTAGAATTGTGATGCATGTGGAAACTAACTGAATTTGATTGTAAGGATTTGCTTCCTACTTGCATATTAATAATACAATTTTTTTCCTTCGTAGGAAACTCTACCAAAAGCTGCTGGCATAAGGAGCCAAGGTACCCTAATATTTAGTAAATAAACCCCTTGCGACGGCTGGTATATCGGAGGATAATGTCCAAGGCTGAAAGATTGTCCAAAAAATGAACAGTTGGCCGATATACCAGCAAGCCGGAAAGGGGTTTATTTATTTTATAACTCTCCGATTAATTTCTCAAGAAGAACGCACTGAACGCACTTAGATCCAAAAGATCTAAGTGCGTTCTAAAATTGGAATCTAAAATCCAATCTAAAATTGGTTGAAAATTATATACCGTAGTAGCTTGGTAAGTAGACTATTGTCACAAAAAAATGTAACTAACCTTTAGTTTGTTTATACACAAAAACGTTGAGAGCATAATTTGTGGACTTTTTCTTGTTGCCTGCATTGTCAACCAGCTTTGTAATTTCTCCCTCACGGGCTTCTGCAGAAAGAATTTTTGTGTCTTTCATGACCAATCAAACGTTTAGCTTGAACGTTTGCTCATTTCCTGGTTTTCTTTCTTACAAATAAAATCAGAGGACGGATATCAAATCAGACGACGGATATTCTCTGATAACCATCGTCCGATTTGTATCACGCGATCAGTTTTATCCCATGAGAGCCCGCAAAAATTAATCGGTGGGTTATAATACGTATTATGCACATAATTGCACATACGCTCTGCTCATCTCGAGGTACTCTGTTTCCTAAGGGTGGTGCTTACTAATACAGGGATATTTTTGCGCAGTACTATGCGGAGAAAGAAGAACTTATCAAGTGCCGTTTGTTTCCAAAAAGAAAATTGGGGGTAACTGCAACAAACAGAGTTATCCCTTAACCTTGTATGGGGGAAGATGGGGATTCGAAAGTAGGAGATTTATATAGCATTATAAATAAATTGTTTACTAAGAGAGAAAATTGTCTCAACAACTTTGTCCAGGGTTGTACATGTGTAGGGTGAAACAACTTGATCCAGGTTGAAACAGGTTGACCTCGGTTGAAACAAAATGACCTAGTTTGGTTGCAAATTAACCTAAGAAACAAAATGACCTGCAACATAACCATGCATTTTTTCAGAGATAATTAAGCTTCAGTTTGGAAAAGAATGCCATACGTGGCTTTGTATTTTAAGATTTTTTTACAAATATTGTGTGGTTACCCCCAATTTTTTCTTTTGTGGATTTCAATAACACTTATTCAGATCTGCTTTTCCAGTCTGGAGTATTCATAAACCACACAAAAATTAGTAAATTAATTAAATTAGTAGGCACCATACTATGGTACTTTAAATATATTGCAAGCAGAAATAGGCCTGTCACTATGTTGGTACTAAAAAACCCCTTGATAAGAGTTAAACAAAACTCCATATTTGTATGTCCTGGAATCAGACCTGGAACACATTGGTGGAAGGCAAGTGCTCTCACCTATGGGCCAACCCTTTCCGTTAACTGAAAGTTGGTGCTTCCTTCAAGGCTGCTGCCTGACAGTAACCCAGTCGCCTGGGGCACCTTACTTGGGAGCATGGTGAATGAGTAGCCCAAACGGGTGCCTAACTTTTAATTTATTAATTCTGGGTGCTTGAAAAATTTACTAGGGCTACTAACTTTTAATGTTGGAAGCCCGAAGGGCTCCTGAAAATTTTTCTTAGGCAGCAGCCTTGTCCTTGTGTGCAATTATTATGGTTTGGAAAGCCCATGAACCTTTCCTGTCCTGGAGAATGAGACTTTTTTGCTCTGGCTAATGCCGACAATTTTACTCGGCGAATGGGGACGCTTTACTTTTCTCACTCCTGTGCTAGTCATACTATCTCTGCCTTTTCTGTAAACTATTTGTGTAATGTTCTCTCTTAAAATGAGTGGACAGCCTAAGCAAGTAAAACAGAACAAGATGTGTTTTTTCTCTTTTATCTTTCAAAGTGATTCAACTATCTGACGAAACATGTGCCTCACTTGTGTCTGTTATGACGGAGATACAGTATCTGAAGGTAAGTACTTTCATCTTCTGAATGAACAAACAACTGTTACATTGCTTCTTCATCTTACTAGAGTGAGAACAGACATCAGCATTTAAGATACTGAATTTGTCTGGAAAGCTTGGCGAGGGATGTTATGGTCGTGTGTGGCTGATAAAAATACCTTGTTGTTTATTATTGTTTTAGTGCGTGGCCTGGTACCCAAGAGCTGAACCAGAGAACTTATTAGCTGTGGGGCAGGCAAATGGAAGAGTCCTGCTTACATGGTAAATCTTGCAATAATAGCTTGTGTCAGTAGATTTATATTACTTTAAACAGAGGGAGTCCATAGTATCTGTGGCAATCAATATTGCTCATTGGTAGCCAGCTTCTAGATAGGGCCGCTCCCACGGCTGGCAAATCCTGGCAACCCGGCCTTAAGCCCCCATGCCAAGCTGGAGGATCTCCGGGCTCAAGCAATTGGCCCAGAGAAAAGGGGTATCATGGCTGGGAAGCCAGAGCTCTAACAAAATAATGCCCAGAATCTGACAGCACCCAAGATAGCACCAATGCCTCAAGTAATAAAACAGAACATCTACCTGCTACTCAAGTCTTCCGGTAACTTGAAGGATGGTGTCTGCGGGAGTACACACATACAGTAAATACGCTTCACTGAACCAATGACCCACAGTCTAATGATGGAAGGTCTTTCTGAGCAGCGATAGTGGCAGCTGTAATTCGGAAGCTATGACCGGAATAACTTTCCTGGGATACCTGCCAACTGTAGAGTGGTTTGCAAGAATGAAGAGAGGTGTGTCCTTGAAAGGCATGTGCCAGCCTGGAAAAGAAAGAAAGCAAGTTCCTGGCCCTGGTCCCCAGATAATGAGGTAATTTGTCATGGAAACCACCAGACAGAAAGGGAAGGAACCATGACTAAGGAAGATGAAGCAGCCCCTGCAGAAAGGGTCCATCTTCAAGCACTTGATGAACACACAAACGAGCCATGTGCTGTAAATTCACCAGCTCTTGGGAAACCAAAGGTGTCTAGGCAGCTGGTTGCCCAAAGCATTACATTGTCAGGATTGCTGAAGTCCAATGGCCTTTGAAGAACTGCCATCTTTTGTCACCAGATGACACTGAGAGACATTTGAACCCTGATGTTGTTTAATTCGCCATAAGAGACGTTGGATTTAAAGACAGGACGCAAGAGGGTCAGGGAAGCCATAGTCAATAGGCAAAGAATGAACTGCGGAGAAATAGTAAAGTTAATCAGCCAGGTGGGTGCAAAGCACATTAATGTACATCTGCTCATGGGCAGGAGAGGCTGACTCGAATGAAAGGGCATGTCCTGGCTGCAAGATTCTAGGAATTGTCGCTTAGCAGAGCTGTAGACTTGACAAGTGGAAGGAGCCAGGCCATTCGCAAGGTAAAAATGGATTTTGGGATCAAACTACTCAAAATCAAAACAGGATAAGGCATTAGCTACACAATTGTCATGGCCACATCTGTGGATGCAGTTAAGGGGAACGACTGACCAGCTGCAACCAGGGACAAGTGATGGAGAAGTACCATCATGTTTGGATCCCTTGAGGAGCCCAAATGCAGCACACAGACCACCGCCACATTGCCAGAACAGAACTCCACCTGCCTTGAAGCCCATTGGTAGCCCCATAGATGAGCCACCACCACTACTGGAAATAATTCTCTGTAAACAATGGACAAGGGTCGTTGAACACAAGACCATTAGCCCATGAACTCCTCATCATCAAAGATGGCTCCATACCCCTGTGCACCTGCTGTGTCTAATGAGATATGAAAATCGAGTAAGGAAGCCCATTGTGGAGAAGAGAAAACTAATGTCATCTCAGGAGTGGAAAACTTCCCTCCACCAGGTGAGGTATACCTGAAAATTGCTCATTAAGTCGAATAGGGTGGTCATCATGAGGAAAAGCAGGCAACGGATCGATCATGCAGCGCAGGAAAGTCCGACCTGGATTACTTTACAGGCATGATGGAGATTGCTGATCAGAGATTCCAATTCCTTCATGGTGCAGTGCTGTTTGCCAGATCAGGATTCCAGAAGGGCAGTTATGTGATCAGACTTGTCCTTTGGAAGGCAGGCTGAACCACCATGAAGTCCAATTCAATACCAAGCACAGTTAGGCAAGTGAAGGGACCCTCTTGAAAGCTTTAATTTGTGGATAAAGGGGAATATTCCCCATTCCAGGATCTGACAGCTGCATGTTTCCAGATTCTGTTGACAGATACAGTGTAAGAGAACCAGGTGGGCTGAGAGTATGAAAGTAGTCCAAATAAAGGCAACAGAAAAGCAATGCCATAACTGTGTTTGAGTATCCACTTGATCAAATCTGCAGTGGAAGAAAAAAATGAATGGAGCAGAACATAGCCCAAAGGGGAGGGTTAAATCGACAAAGTACCGGTATTTATTCTGCCATCTCATGCCTAATAGATAATGATCGTGAGAGTGAACTGGTTCCATAGGTATTACTAACATCGTCCACCTTCATGTACTGCACTGGGAATTAATGGTTCTTTTAGGAATACCATCATTAAAAGGAGAAATTTACATGTATTTCTTTCCTGAAGAATTGAAGGGGAAATTACACAAGTGTGTATTGATGTCTTTGAAAGTTCTTAAATTGCAATCACATAAACACCATGCAGTAAAAAAGGGGCTCCTTCATGTACATTTTTGTTTAAATCCATTAATTATATAACCCATTGACCCCTGAAAGTGAGACTTAACAGATTTTACTGTCTAACACCAGATGATTTTACTTGTCAACTGGGAATGTCCTAGGGCGTTTGAGGTGTTGATGGGTCCCTGCCATTAAAGCACAACTGATAATCCAAGATGGCGATCAATAAACAGCAAAAAAGACGGAACCCTTAAAAAGGATATTTTCAGGGTGAAAAACGTGAATGGGGATTTTAAAGCAAGAATGACAGATAACATCTTATAACATTTATACAGACATATTCTTGTTAGGGACTTTACTGTTTTCTTTCTGTACAAATGGTAAACGCCCCAAGTTTACCTTGGAATGCTATACAAAAGTTTTTAAAATTGGATTCACTTCAGCCTCTTTTCCCGCCTTTCGACACTGCAGATGCAGCCGGCATTTTGATTTGTCAACCTGTCATTGTTTTTTTCTAGCCACAAGAGACAAATCAAAATGGCAGCTGCATCTGCAGCGTCGAAAGGCGGGAAAAGAGGCCGAAGTGAACGGGGTCGAGTGGGAGTTTATAAATGGTACAGCATTTTCCCAAACATTTCGGTTGGAACGGGAAAAGAGGAATGCGTCTGAGGATTTCCATCTTTTTGGGAACTTTCCAGTGGAATGAGCTGTACCATTTGAATTTCCAGCCGGAATTTTTGCTTTTTGTTGACAAATGGTAGACGCTCTGACTTGCTGTTGTTAAACTCCTTAAAATTCTTATGATTGTTTTTCAGTATTGGAAAGGAAAACAATTCCTCAAATTTTGGTATTGCTAGAGAATTTGGTAAGATTCTTTTGTGCAAAAAACAGTATATTCTTTTCTCACACACAACTGGTAGCCATGCCAAGCCGAACCATGCAGCCTGACCTTTATGAATCACAGATTACCTCAATGAAAGAACAAATTTGAAAGAGTACATTCATAACAGGACAAACAAACTATTCAGGAAAAATAATTTGAAAACTGCAGTAACTCAAAGACTGAATACAAATAAATCTCCCCACAACAAACAGGAAATGGAAAAACTATCTTCCAGGAAAAAACTCCAAAAAACTAGAAGGGTGGGTGGGCGGGAGGTCAGGCAATGACGAATGGCATCAAGAAAAGTGGGAAATCTCATAAGCCATGTGACCTATACCCCCTGCACACTAGCACCCAGACTCCCAGATGTGTGTGAGAAACTTTCGTGCCTCAGCCAGCAGAAAACAACACTTATCACATGTTTGGCTACTTTCCAGTGTACGTTGATTAGTATATTTAAGCAATAGAGGATGTTTTCTGTGTTTCCATAGCCTCTTCTATACATTAGGGGGAGTTGGGAGAACTCAAGACAGTTATGCAAATCTGAGACGCAGTCGAAGGTTTGCATAACTGTCGAGAATTCTTCCAACTCCCCTGAGTGTTTAGATGAGGCTATGAAAACATGGAAAAAAGTCCTGTATTGCTTTTATAAAATATTTCTCAAAGATAATTCGACAAATGAACTGGAAAATGCTGGTTTTTTTTACTTCTAGATTGCAACAGATTTTCTTGATACATGCTCATATTTCCTACCAGCCAATCAAAATGCGAGACTGACAACATAACCAATCAAAATTCGTGTGATGTCACAGCTGTGTTTCCATACTCTCTTCTAAACACAGCCATCGACCAGTGAGAGTGTGCGTACTATCCTAATTATTTTATAACTGACTATTTTATTTTTCAAGTTCCCAGACATTCAAGGCAATGCAATAGCCTTGCTTGGAATCCAGTGGAAACTAATTTGGTAAGGACAACTGATTAACATACTGTAACTGGTGAGATCATTTCCTTGTGTGATATTTTTATCATTATTAATTTTCATTTGTTTACACTTCAAATTTTCCCTATACATCTAAGCTGTGCATCCAAACTACTATACCTATCTATGCTAAACACAGAACATCTAAACTACGCTACACATGCATCCAAGCATGTGTGCATTTCCACTAAGCCGAAAAAAAAAACAAAACAAAACAAAACAAAACTTGAAACTACATGTATACACACTACAGCATACTACAACATAATATTACAATACAACATTAGTTTTAGTTGGGAGTTAGAGGTGATAGCTCATGCGCCATTATGAGTAAAAAGTGATCCCATTTTTTATTATGAAAGTGGAGTTTGTTATTTTTCCTTGCAACGAAATGCTCAATTTTAATGCATTGGTTTGCATTTTGATACTAATACAGGCCACCTTGTGTGGTATTTGATATTTATCTCTGGAGCCATTAAAGTTGTGGTTGTATTTGCAGAGTTGTATTAATTTTACAGAGTGTACAGAAATTCAAATTTTTTTCAGCTTGCAGCAGGATTAGATAAAGCCAGGAATGATGTTTCTCTGCTTGTTTGGGACATAAATGTCCAACTGAGTAAGTAGTAAACTGTTTTTTGAACTTCTTTTGCAAGTTAATTTTGACAGTATACACTGTAAATTATCATCGACCTGTGGGGAATATAATTAGCTAGCGGCCCAGACCTTCACATGTTCATCAGCTTTGCTTATTAAATAATTTGCAATTATAGACTTTACGACCCTATTACAGACATTTTCTCTTGCAGATTTAAACACAAAGTCACTTAGCAGTAAAACAAGATTGACATCATTTTAAAACACCTGTCTATCTGAGCCAACATTTTCCTCTCATGTAAACGGTCTGCTATGTTTTGTAAGCTAGGAAATTTAGGAAAAGTTGACTCACTCAGGGAAGCTCAGGTAGGCGGGTGACCCTTCTACCCAGGACAAGTTTTTTCACCATATAAATGGGTCCTAAGTCTGACTACTAGGAGTCAGTGGGTTAAACTCTGTAAATAATGATCTGGTTGCTTTCTACTGGTATGCCATGTTTGATTTAAGGAGGCTCAAAATAGTTTCTCCTTTTTTCACACAAATGAACATATTCTGTCCTTTGATATAGTTAGGGTAATCATTATCATCAAGACAAAATTTGGCCAGGGTTTTTAGTACCCATTTTAGATTTCTCTCATCACATTTTCCTCCAAAATACTGTTACCATAGCAATGATATAAGGCATTTCTTATTTCTTTGAACCTTAAAATCAACATATATTTCCTTTTTTTGAAAAAAACGGGACTGTGAAATCTTCCCATACAGCATTACCAGGTAATGTTAGAGATAATCTCTAAAATGTTTAAAATTCAACAAATTCTTTAGGCTAAGTTTTCAGAAAAATCAGGTTTTTTAAAAATATGTTTCTAATTTTTTTTTTTCGTGTACAGAATTTTTTTTTAATTTCAAAGACAAACATTTAAAATTAATTGAAGTTAACATGCAAAAAATGAAAAAAAATCACCATCCAGAAGCAGAGATACGAACAAGAGAGTTGCAAAATTAGGAAAAATGAGGGGTTGACAAGATCAGCATTTATGCATGCATGATGTGAGCAGCTTTAGAATTGCGTGTGTGGCTTACGCGCGCGCACTCAGCTGAAAACCCTTTCGAACCTCCTTAAAATGTTTTTTTTTTTGTTCATTGTTGTGAAGCACATTTGAGCATATCCACCGAAAGGTAAAGGCATTATATTTTTTAAACAGGTGTGAGAGACAGTGGAAATCAAGAAAAAAGGTAAGGAAACAAAGTGCGTTAAAACTTATTATAAACAAAAATTGTTAACCAGTTTGGCATTATGTAATCAATAGTGCAATTGCACAGTTTTTCTCTCTGATGTTTCCATGTGGTATTAAAATGTTGCTTATTAAGTTTTGTTGTCAGTGGTTTTGATTGGGTTTTGGAAGATCCTGCATTCTATTGAGGCAAATCTTAAACAATCCCAGCGGCCACTAAAGCCGGTATTATATGATTATTATTTTCAAGACATTCTGCAGTGCCTGGAGGAAAACAGTCTCCCATCACAGTGGGACCAGGTTTGCAGATGGATCCGTCTGCCACAGGAAACAGGCCACTTGCAGAACTTTGTAAGCTACCATTCAGATACATGTACCAGTATTACCTTTCAGGTACACATGGAAGCACTATTTGCTGTGCGGTCGTGCTTTGGAAAATCACAAACCTTGAATAATTCAGGATTTATTTTTGTGTGCATTGTGTTGCAAGGATTCTAAGAAACCAAAGAGACTGTCAATTTGAGGAAACTAAACTGCAGATGTCTGCAGTTATCTCATGGTCTTCGGGTTTGGTTCCTTGGTGCTGTGACTTAACCCATTGACTCCTGGGGGTTCCCCATTGACAAGTAAAATCGTCTGACGTTAGACAGAATAAAATACTAATTAAGTCTGGCCGGTTAAGACCGGTTTGGGTGTCAAAGGGTTAAGGCACTGCCTTAAGTCAAGATTCTTGAAGTGTAATAAAAAATAGTGAATTCAGTAATAAGGCCATTATTTTCTCGTTTTGAAATCAAAATCAATAGTCCTTGATAAGATCTACCTCAGTAACTTCATAGACATAACCACTGAACAGGCACTATTGTTTACACTTCATTTCTTTTACTGTCAATGCAGCTACCTCTGATCCTACTCTCTCTATGGCATGGTCACCTTATGACCACAATCTGTTGATTTGTGGACAGGCACAAAAGTTCCTCAGAGTCTTTGATATCAGAGGTGGGTAGCAGATTCATTGTACAGGTTTGAGTTATCCCTTAACTGACAAGTATTCCTTCCATTGATTTGTCAGGGTTCTCATAAAGTACCTACCTAGATTCTAATAAGCCACCCAGCTACTCTGTACCCAATTATTATTATTAAAGGCATTCGACTTTTATTAGCAGTCTGTCTTAATGCGGCTATAGCTTGGTTGGTTTGAGGCTGTCAAACGTTTGTAGTCAAATCTGCGGAATGGAAGGCTTTGAGTTTATCCCTTTGATCATTATTTTTCTCTAACGGGTGATAAATGGATTTTTCTCTGGATACCGGTAATGCCAGTGAATATTTCACTGGCAATAATTATTGTTTGCATAATTGGGCCTCTCTAAAGGATGAAGTGCAGATCTATGGGCCGGAGCATCTTTTTGTTACACATTTTTTTGGTGAAACACTGAAATGCAAATGTTGCAAGTCCACCAGATGATACTGGTATTTCATCTCCTTCAAGTGGAAAGGGGTTAATGAACTATTGCACACGATTGTATTAACCACTTTAATTTTTTGGTGTTTTAGCCCAAGGTAATTTTGTTGCAAAACGGAGAATTAATTATAAGGGAGGAAATTAAAAGCAATCTGGCTAAGTGTCCAAGATCCATTGTGAGAATTCAAGATTAATTAAAGAGGCTGAGCATCTTATTTTTACAGATACAACACGTCCTTATGTTGCTGCTGTTACAAAAGCTGTGTATGGTGTCTGTGTTGATCCTCATGTGGAACACAGAATTGCTTCATTTTCAGAGGTTAGATATGTGGCATTCATAAAAAGGCTCTTACGATATACTGGCACATTTAAAATCCGGAAGCAGCCTAGTCTTGCTGGGATTTTCAAACACTCGCTGATTGTAGCTTACAAGAAGGGAAAATTTTTGTTAAGGACGTATCCTAATCCGCTCAAAAATCCTTCTATACCTAACCAACAATCACAGCAACACAGGAAGGCAATTTCATACACTTGACAGAGTCCCCTGACTAATAAATAATTAATGGTAATAGGACTGAGTGGAGTCCAATTTGTGATTAACAAAATCTGACGACTGTGTAGCTGGAGGTTGCTTTGTTTAATCACAAGTATGATTATGTAGAGACCAAATTGGAAGACACAAAGTCCTGTTACCAATTATTAATTATAACCATTACAATTTCCGAGAAAACAAAATTAATGCATTCCTTCTTCACTGTCTGATGTTACAAATTTGTCCATTTTGGAAAATCCCCAGTTTGGTATGGTAAGTGGTTGTTGCTATCATGGTTGTTGTGGTAAATTCTGTGATTGGTAGATTAAGCTGAGTGCACTTACCGTAATATGGTTGGCTGATGTAACCGTACGATTTCAATCCGATTTGAGCCATTACTTTCAATTTCACTGTCCGATTTCAACCCTACACAACAGTTAGTGAAAAATAAAGCAGTTAATGCACCATTCAAATTTGAGAAAATTGTAATGGTTATGATTAGCCTAGTAATTATCCGCTCCCTTATAGTGTTCTTATCCAGGAATACTAAACCAGCGAGCACATAAAACCATCGCTAGACAGGTCTATAGGATCACACTAAGGCAAACATAGAAGCTGAGGACGAGAGGTCTTTATTAAAAGTTATTGCTTTAGTATACTAAACTCTGTTATTTGCATAAACAGCCAAACATAAGTGTTCCAGTAGTCAGGTAAACTTAGCATTAAAAGTATTGGTTTTTGATGAGGGTGGAAATTAAGCCATATAGTGGAGAAAAACAAGACATCTGTTGAAAATAACTACTCTGAGACTCTCTAATATGCCGATCCTGCCCACAATGAAAAATAATGATTCCTTCAAATCTGTTGCTGTTGTAGTGCAATTAAAATACAAATAAATGATTAATTTTTATAGTGCTCTTCTTTTGTGCAGGCTCCTGGTATTGTATGTATATGGGATGACAGGAATTTTGAGAAACCTGTATCCTTTAATATTTTCATTTTGCTGAACGTTTTTATGTATACTAATAAGACAAGCCAAATCTTCATAGTGTGGCAACAGCAATAAGTAGTATTTCAAAGCTCGCATTGTTGATTGGAGTGGATTGCAAATCTGTACAGTATCCCATTCCCAAACATACCTTACCCTGAACTCCTGAGAATTTTGCAATGGTCAAATTACAGCATCATCTTTCACTAGCTTGTATATCCAAGGGACAACTGACCTCTGCTATTGTATGGTACATTAAAAGTGAAATCTAGCAGTGAAAATTATACTGGCATGTACATGTATATGCTGAAGGTCAAGAGGTTTATCTCAGTCGGTAATGAAAAATATTTACCCACTGTGAAGGAAATGGAGTGGACTGGTTGAAGGCTAGTCATGAGTTAATTCAGGTTTTATAGATTTTAGCAAAAGCTTTGTGAAGTAAATTCCTTAACAGAAATATTAGTTGATGACTATGACGCAGCCACCTCCTGTGACGGCCATTACAGCCATTTCATGGAGCCCAAGCAGATCAGGTTTACTAGCAACCATTGGAAAAGAAAGCCCTATTGTACAGCTGTATGACATTCAGCATACTTCAGTAGGTACTGATGATTCTGTCTTTTCTTCATATGTTTATGGCCTGCAATTAAAAGGAGCATAATGTCTTGCAGTATGATCTTGTGAAGCTATGAAGCTATGATCTTCGCAGTTATGAGCGCAATTTTTGCAATTGCGTAGACAAGCCTGAAAAATTCAGGACTTCAACGGGGTTTGAACCCGTGATCTCGTGATTCCGGTGCGACGCTCTAACCAACTGAGCTATGAAGCCACTGACGTTGGAAGCTGGTCATTTGTGGGTTCTAATGGTCCCGTGAGGAATGAATCAATGATGAAATGGTATATGAAATGAATCATATATGAACTGCGGATATGAAATCAAGTGAAGCTATGATCTTCGCAGTTATGAGCGCAATTTTTGCAATTGCGTAGAGAAGCCTGAAAAATTCAGGACTTCAATGGGGTTTGAACCCGTTTCATGTACCATTTCATCATCGTATGATCTTCTGTTGTGGTAAAGACTGCATGTATTTCTACTTTGATTGTGCTGTTGTCAGAGCTTTGGCTTGCTGGCGAGGTTCACCCCTAGGCCTTGGACCTGCTGGATCCCAGCAGATTGTCACTCCAGTACATACATTTGTAGGAGCAAGGATGGAACAGTCGGTTAGTGTGCGGCCTTGGTGCAAGAGGTCCCGAGTTCAATCCCGAGATCTCACATCCTTGTTTCAACTTCTTTCCTTTCAGTGTAGCTTAAAGTAGCTTTAAATACCCTTAAAATGGATGAAAGAGGGGGGATAAAATGAGCGCACCGTCCAACATCCAAGGAAAATATTTGGGCCACTTTGTTTGAAGCATACTAAGTACTAAGCACTGGTTAACCTATCTGATGTCCTGATATTTAACGGATGCTTTGAGCAACTCAGCCCTGAGATGTAAGTTTTATTCAGATTGTTTCTTTTGTGAAAAAAAAAAAAGTTTGAAGCTATAAGTTAAACTTAATATGCAGAAGTTATATAAGACATCCATGGCCGTCATCACGTTTTAATGTAATGCTCTCAATGCAATCTTTAAGTAATAACCATTATCTCACTTGGCCAGTCTCCAAAAATTATTATTGAAACAGGTTATTAATATTCAGTTTTCTTATCATTAATATCTTTTAGCTTCACCAGTTTATGGCGTTGGATATGAAACAGAACCATCCTTTATAGAAAGGAGTGTACAACGTAAGATCTCCCTTCTCTTGTACATCAAGTAATATAATAATAATAATTATTAAAAATTATGTGACCACTCCCCTTGAATGAAGTATCCAAGTTATGCAATGATTGAAATCAGCAAGGCAGATCAGTTTGTCAAGCCAGGAAGTTGAACTTGGAGTGCTTTAATTCAAACCTTGATTTTTCGTTAATTCATTGACACCTCAAATGCCCTAAAACACCCCCAGTTGACGAGTAAAATTGTGTCTCTCTTAGGGGTCAATGGGTTAATAAGCTTAATGGTTTGTGATGATAATCTTGAATTTCTTATAAATTTAGTTCCCCTAATCTGTTTGTGTGTTTGACAATGTTTAACTTAGTGTTGAGAAACTTGACAGTACACACACACACACCTATCAGGCAACCACTTCCCATTAATTTTAGTTAGTGTCCACTGTCCAGCAAGAATAACAAAACAATTGTTTTATTCTTGCTGGACAGTGGACACTAATTAAAATTAATGGGAAGTGGTTGCCTGACAGGTGTGTGTGTGTGTGTGTGTGTGTGTGTGTACTGTCAAGTATCTCAACATTAAGTTGTACATTTTGTATTTTGTAATTTGATAGCCTCACAAACAGCTGTTTCCTCCTTTTCATGGCATCCTTCTCAGGAAAATCATTTGCTTACAATATCTCCTTCAGGTGAGTTCTAAAATCATCATTAAATGGAGAGTTGTGTTACAACAAGTGTTGTCTGCAAGAAAATTGTCCTCTGAGATTAACTTGGCTTTGTGCAGCTTCGTGCTAGTGTTTTACATTCAGTTAAGTTTAGCTTATAGTTTTGTTTTTGTTATCAGGTAATTTTTTTTAACCCAGCTGTGTCAGGGAATAGTCCTTGTAAAAATTAATTATTATATAATTATTGTTTCTCATATTTAATAGGTCACATACAAGATTGTACAATATTTGAAAGAATATCAGTTGTGAGTTAGCCTTTTTGTTGTGAATTAGCATTGCTCTTGTGGTAACGATTAGTGATGCCTACATTGCACAATGGCTGTTCAATCTCATTCCCAGGGTCCTCTCTCTTCCTTTCTTGAGAAAGTACCCTAACTGGTTATGTCTGATCACAGGTCTGCTTTTTTGCAGATTCCAGAAAGATAATTGAAGGGAGGGGCAGGATGGTTAAATTTTTGTCTCCATGGATCTCATCTACTTAGCCCAATAGGGAATGGAGATTAAGGATTGCTTGGTGTGGGAATGACGTCTATTAGTCTACAACAAATTTTGAAAAAGACCTGTAAATCCTCTGTGCCCGTGGATATCAGGTCATGCCGTGATTGGAGTCTTAAGAATGTGAGTGACATTTGGTAACGAAATTAAGTTAAGGACGGTGCCTACTAATTAAAGATATTTTTGCCCCGGTGTGTGATTATGCAGGAAACGTAGATCTTAACAAGTGTTATTGAAATCCAAAAAGAAAATTGGGGGTAACCAAGCATTTTTCAAAGATAATTCATGAATAATATTTGTAAAAAGCTTTAAAATACAAAGCAATGTATGGCGTTCTTTCTCAAATTGAAGCTTAATTATCTCTCAAAAATGCATGGTTACCCCCAATTTTCTTTTTGGATACCAAGAGTACTTACTAAGATCTACTTTCTCCAGAGAGTTTTAAACCGCACAAAAATATCCCTGTATTATTAAGCATCGGCGATAGGAAACCCGAGTATCTGGAGATGCACAGAACGTATGCGCAATAACAATAGCAGACACCGTCCTTAATGACCCACCCTTAGTGCAGATTTGAGTTTTGGTCCGGCTGCAACCAGGGTACATTTTCAAGGGAGGAAGAGAGAGGACCCTGGGAACGAGGTTGAATGGCTGCATAATTATATGTTTTAATTCTTATAATTATTAATGCTGCAATAAATGGAACTTTGAATACCTTGCAGGCTTGGTCCCCCAGCTCTCATTTAACTTGGGGATGTGGGAAACATTTATTAGAATGTTCTCAAAAGGTTAGTTTTTTTAGACGATAAAGGCAGACCTTTTTGACTTTTATTACTAGCTGGTATGTTGTAAGGGAATTTGGACAATTCAAAGCTTTCTCTTTGCAAATGATTGCAAGCCTGTTGCCAAAGACGTTTTCAAAATTACTGGGTTTGTGGCTAATCATTTCTGCACGCACCTTCTACTAGTCAACTTCAGCACAATGTTGTGCCAGTTTTGGTTGAACTTATCAGAGAAGAAAAATACCACATAAATGTACATGTAACATCAATAATTATTTATAGCTGCATAAATGGAAGTGGACTGAAATCTTATCTGACTCTAAGGAAAAATCTGTTTGCTGTTCAAATTATCATTAAGGAGGATGAGGGTGTGGCCCAGTGGTTTGGTCTTTGAATTTGCATCATGTGCTTTCAGGTCAAAAAATCGGCTGTGTACTTAGAGGTTACCTTTATTGTCGTAGGCATCAGTTCCTGCATCCAGTTGGGTTTCTTTCATTTCTTACCTCGTGTTTATGCATTGCATCACAAGCCATCAGCTAAATGGAGATTGTAACTTTATACTTTACTCTTTGTCATCTGTCACTTGATGCGGAGTTGCTTAAGCACTCACTGAAAAACTACATGTATGTCCCCATTAACCCTTTGATGTCCAAACCGGCAGAAACCGGCCAGACTTAGTATTTTACTCTGTCTAACGCCAGAGTATTTTACTCTGTCTAACGCCAGACGATTTTACTCGTCAATGGGGAACCCCTGGGAGTCAATAGGTTAATAATTTACCAGAAGATTTAACTAACTCATGCTGACAGTGACTGCTAGGAGAATTAAGTCATAACTGCATGGTATTTGTCTTACAGCCTGCAGAGTCTGCCTTGGAGGAAGACATCTGTTTGAAAATGAAAAGAAGGGCTCTTGCTGGCTATGGCATTGAACATCAAGAGGTGAAAAAGAAACTGTTTTACTGTGCAATGAACCGTAGAGTTTTTGAAGTGCTTCCCGTCTCATTCTTCTTCTTCTTCAAAAAGAGAAACTGACAATGCAAACAATTTTTTGACATCACAAAGTGCAATGTGGCCCTGCAATTAAGAAGTAACTTTTCATGTTGTGTCTCCCACTCTTTTAAAATTACTTGCAGGTACAAGACATAGCAAAAATTACAAGAGATCCAAAGCTCATTAAGTTGTGGAGATGGATTTCTCGTATCCATTTGAATAACTATCTTTAGTTTCAAGTGTTGTTGCAAGGTTTTACCAATTACACTGTGATGATATTAGTTCTTTCTAATGTTGAGGAACAACATGTCTGCAATGGTTGTAGTAATGATTATGCGTGATGCATCACACTCCTTGCCCCTGATGTCTGCTCACTCAGCTTGAACAAGAAATCGCATGACTCGCTGTCTCGCAGATGCCCAGCCCCTAGCTGATACAACACAATGACTGAAGTTTAAGCATTAGCCCTTTGTCAGAGCAGACTCAGACTATTTACTTGATTGCTGTGATGTTTAATTAATTGACATGCTAAGTTTTTTTTTAGCACTTTGCCACAATGTAATGGATTATCTGTTGAGTGTCACTTTCTGTTCTTACAATGTAGATTTAGTAAATGTGGTTACCCTTGACTATTTCTTAGGCGTGAAATCTTTGAGGGAGCAAGGTACGGCAAAATCATGTTTTGGTCAATTTAGTCTATCAAACTTGTCGAACCATTTTCTTCTCTTATTTAGTCCTAAATAAAATTGGCAGTCTGCATTTATTTGCAGTTCAACTGGAAAGCCGAGATCACCTGAAATATGTCAGGAATGTTGCATGTTTCTGTCCAATCACTCATACGAAATCCACTCACTAAACCCCAGAGTGTTTACTGTTGTTTGTGCAGCAAGAATTGTGTTGCCTTTATATTTTCTGGGTAATTGGTTTCATTTGAGCTAATTCTGGTCATTTTTACAAGCTCTGAGATTACTGAATAGATAAAGAAACAGAACCGTACATGTATTTGTCTTTTCACCGATCACGGATGCTCCGAAGCAATTGTTGCTTTCAATGTGTGGCACCGTCAGGAAAACCTGTATTTTATAACAGTCATTCAGTTTGCAGTTTTGGTGCATAAAGTTCTTAAACATGATTGGCTTCAAACGATGTTAGGTTTTTCCTGTTTTTCCAGTCACACTGTGATGGCCAATATTCTTTTCTTTCGCTAGTTGTTCTTACCGGTAGGTAAGGTAGTTATTCAGCCTTAAATTAGTATGAAGACAAACAAGAATAATTTGCTGGTAATCGTTTATGCACATTTTTTAATATCATAAGAAAATATTGTTCTTCGTTTTTTTCACTATTAATTATTAAAGTTACAGTACTTGTGATGTCAAAATTATCAGGCAATAATACTTTTCAAATCTAATTGTTGTTGAACCCAAGACATGGAAATCAGAAAAACATTAAATTTAGCAATACATGTAACAATAATTTACAATAATATTATTGCTTTTTATTTAAGCTGTAATTAAGTTCTTTTACCAATACTAAAGTGATACAGTAAAAGTATTTACATAAATGTTGCCTTCTTCACTAGTGTTCAAAATTTAGTTGTACATTTTCATCTGTATATAATATTATATAGATAAATCAAGAAGTCTTTTAAAATATGATGGGATCAAGTCTATAATAAGTGGAGACAACAGCGCTGGTGCAGGAGGTATGGTTTTATTACTTTTGATATCCCTTCTAAAAATAAGACCCTAATAGTGAAAAAGACGAAGTTTCCTAATGTTAGTTGTTCAAAGTTATACTACAACAACATAAACAGCTTTATTTGTACTCTCAACAAGCCTTAGATCACTTTCCTTTGTTAGAACTGGCCGGCCAGACGCACCAGTTTGCAAAGGCAAATCCAACAATACTATTTAAAGGAACACTTGCATGGTATTATCCCTAGCTGTCATTCTTCTGGAGGAGAATATATCATCCAGGGCCGGGTTCCTGAAAGGTGTAATAACTCTATTCCAGGGATAAATGTGCCTTATTCCAGGCACATTTATCCTTGGAATAGGGTTATTACACCTTTCAGGAACTGGCCCCAGGTTAAAGTGTGTTAATTTGAAGACGTTATAGACTCAGATAGTCCTTCCAAATGCCTAGTCTGGCTGGACAGTTCTGTCAAGTGGAAAGCATTCTTAGTTATAATGATCAATGTACAGCTTTTTCATACAGTCTAGAAACAAAGGAGTACTGGGTGGCTGGAATACATGTAACCATTGGTACAAGTAGAACCATGTAATTAAATTTTAATGTTTTTATGAAATGCACAGTTATTATTGTCTTAATGTTTGCATGTATGTGCAATGTTGCTTTGACTCACATCATTTCCATTAATTGTAATAATGCACTTACTTATGGAGGATCTTTAAAAATTTTGTGACTCCTGCATTCTTACCAGTACATGTAAGTAATAACTTATCCCTATATCTTATATTAACAGCTCTTTGTGCAAGAAGCAAGTCTGACTTATACCAAGAACGTCTTGTAGCTCCTGCATATTCTAGTGATGAGAGGTGAGCAAATGCCAAATGGCATTTTGATAGTTCATTTTTTTTCTCTCAATCTGGCATAAACATTCTGGTTTTTTTTTTTCAATCTTAATTTTCAGCAGTATATAGATTTTAACCCAGCTATTGCACCTTAAAGTGGCTGATTGGCCAGTAAAATTGTCTGGCTTTAGGCGCAGTAAAATCTATCATAAAATTATGCTGTTTTAGGAGGGAATTAGGGTCAAAAATAAGCCTTGTGAATATGTCACCATTTTGGATGTGTTTTTCCCACAAACAGGAAAGGTAACAAGTCATGCAGTGCATATTAATGGTGGGCAAATTTCATAAACAAAAAAGATGGCTGAAGACAAAATGCATCAATTAAACCTAAATGTCTCAAAAAGTAGGGCAAAAATAAAAAAATAAGCTTTGGGGACTATGTTTCCAGTTTTGTTTTAAAAGTGTTGACTGTGGTTGTGAACATTCATCTATGTTTATCTATGTTCCATGATTGCTTATCTTAGTTTGGACGTTATAACCAACTCAAGAATAACTGCAAAATATTGTAACCTGCCTCTGAACAAACAGCTGTCAATCTGGACCAATTGGTTGCAAATGCCTCAACTGTCTCAGACCTTTCACAGCTTCATGTACAATCGTTATTGAAAGTATTGAGACGCCACTGACGAGTGACCACACTCTCTTACTCTTCTATTCCTTCCCCTGTTATTCCCCACCACCTCCCCCCCCTCTTGACAATGTTAGGATTTTAGTGTAACAGAATCAGTCCATAAAGTCAACATTGAATAGGGAGCATGGATTTTCTTTCAGGTTAAAGTAACAAATGCTTGACATAATGCTACTGTTTTAACTTGATAATAATTAAAGGTTCTCAAATACCTTTGTGGAATAATTACAAGCTTAATTGCCATGCTTGCTACAGTAGTTGCCCATGGTAGTACAAAGGATTGTTGTTGCATTAATTTTGTAGAAAGCTGGCTCTTTCTCTCTGTGGATGGGATTTCGAGAGTGCTGGAGTATCTTTGATGGAATTCCTTGAAGAGTAAGGAAACTTTATTTTAAAGTGCAAGATATCTACCGGTATTCTTGGTTTTCACTCACGAGATCAGCAGCAGTGTTTATCAGCCAAAATAAAAGAAAACGTTTCCATAGGAGCATAGATCAATTCTTGGAGTTATAGTAATAATTATAGTATGTTTGACCTTGTGGAGAATTTAATAATGATAATAAACCTTCTTTATTTTCACACCACATTTCAAGCCATGAATAGCTTGTGGGGTAGTAGTGCACAAATCAAACTAGTAATAGTTTTCACTACATCTGTCCCGGCCTAAGATAGTATGAGAGGCAGTTGGGATACGTTTAAATTATATGCTGAACAAGTCGCCCCTGTTTCCGATTTGCGTCTGAAAAATCATCCCCCGTTTCTGAGCCGGGTAACTCGATTTGCATCAGATCTGCTTCAATGTTTGATTTTTCAATCGCTATATAAACCCGAACAGCACTTTTGTTCTCCTTGCGAGTTTCTAATTCGTGACTCCCTAAAACACCTCTGTCTTTTAGAACAATACCAATACCACTTATTAATTGCGTGCCCGTTTAAGCAATATCAATATACCACCTTGCCCTTATCTACCAATTTGTACATTTACCCTTTTTTACGTGGGGACTTCT
>OX421451.1:33664432-33666932 GCA_949126865.1 Montipora capitata
TCATCCAGATCTGGGAGCGGGTGGTGAACATTTTTTGCTTTTTTATAGACAACAGATGTCCAAACAGCGAGTTTAGTCATTGTTAATTGTGTCCCTCATATATCAAGTGAAGTCTTGAAAGATGTAAGAGTTTCGGCATGGATAGAAAAGTGAGTAATTTAATTGTCTACTGTTTCCGATACACAGGTTTAGGAGTGTAAGAAATTAGGATGTCTCTGGCAGTGCACTAGACATAAAAATAAAATTATTGGTTTTAATGAAGAAAAGGATAATATTGTTTACTGCATGTATACTACATGTGTGGCATGCATTTACATGTAAGTATCAGTAAATTTCTCTGCCATACTCAGCTCAAAAAGAGACATTTTAGCTGCAAATAGTCTGAGTGAGGATCTTTCATTCTTCATTCTTTTCTTCAAAACTGTCAGTACTAATATTTTCATCGCATTGTACAAGGTGAGCCTTTTTAAGATAACGTGAAGTCACATTTTCAAAGTAATTTTTTATGTTGTGGCCATGGTCAATGCTTGAACTTACCGTTACTATGATCAATACTCATTTTCACTGTTGTAATGGGGGAGATGTTAATATTGTTAACCCTCGTGAATGAAATGAAGAAGTTTTTTTTTTCATTCATGGTTAATCAGGTGCTCTGCCAATGAGCTGTAGGAGACTTGCGGTAACTAGGCCATTAACTTAGATTGAGCTCCTTCTACACTGCCACTGGATTCAAATGTTGTCATCTCCTTCATTACAACAATGACGATTTCAAAGGATTTCCACCACTTATATATACTCTCAGACATTTCGATAGTACTAATAATCATCCTTATCAGGACAAGATTAATGTTTCTTGGTATAGGTGGATGAATACAAATGGAAAAATCTAAAACACAGTCCTTATCCTTTAATTAATATGTTGTTTTGAAGTAAGGGATATTCATTCAAGCCTCATTTTTATAATGCTTGAAACTTCAGTTATAGAAATCTATTGGATATGTGGAGACTGTGGCATCAGAGGTAGGAAACTAAATAAATGCTGTTTAAGGTTTCTGCTCCAAAGCAGCCATTTTAGTTTGAACCATAAAATTTGGAAAGTCATGCAAAAATGTTCAATACGTAGTTCACATTAATTGCATGATTTTGTGAACATTTATAGGAATCTATTGATTTTAAGTTCACCACCATACTTACCACTCACGGGTCATTGTCATTCCTCTTGTCATCTTGTCATGGTTTTCATTATCACCATTGCAATACCCTTTGGTTGAAATAATATTAATTTTCATTTCTACTTTTAAATAAATTTGCAACTTGGCCTCTGGTCACAAGGAGGTATCTTTGCCTGTGAAAACTGAAGCATAGTTTAAATAAATTTGCAACTTAGCCCCTGGTCACCAAGGAGGTATCTTTGCCTGTGAAAACTGAGGCATAGTTTGAGTTAAGTGTGGTTTAGTTCATTAAGTGCATGCAGGTTAATATTTCAAGAGATTTAGCATTGCATCCATGTGAAACTGTAAATGGGAAGAGACTGGCTTAAGTTGTTATAAGTCAGAGCATGAAAATAAAATTACTGAGAATCAACTGATTATTTGTTGGATGGGTCTGTCAGTGTTATGCTGCCTTATAAAATATTTGAACATTTTGGTGTTGTATGGTTATGGTATGTCAATAATGCTGTGATATACATCATCATTATTATTATTATTATTATTATTATTATTATTATTATTATTATTATTATTATACATTACTTTCCTTGCTGCATCCACAAATTGTCCTATGGACAAAAAAACATTCATTTATTATTATAATAATAGTTATTGACACAGTTATATATAAGGTCTCGCTAAAGGTAAAATTGGGCATCTTGCTCAAATTTTTTTGTTTTTGCAAATCTTGAATCGGTGGGTTGTGAAGAATGTTTTCCTGAAAAAATTTCTGAAAAATTAATTTTAAAACCGTTATAGTCGCCTTTCTTTGTTTCCACCTGCAGTCACACATGAAAGGATTGGGTGTCAATTGACAGCCTTCACGTGCGATCTGCTACTTAGCACGTGCCTGAATGCTGATTAGCTCAGCATAATTGGCTTTCAAGAAGGGGCGGAGTTATTCAGCAGACCGTGAACAGTACGCAAAATTCTTCAAGCTAAACTTTTTAGGGGTTTATTTTGATGCCAAAATTACAACTTCTGGGACCTCCTGACCTGACAGGTTTTAAGATATCACTTCCAAATTTTCAGTTCTAATGGATGATTGTACTACCCCAAATGCCGTGTGAGGAATTTTTTGTTTGTCTTCAGAGACTGATTTTATGGCACTTTTTCTGCCCAAATTAAGTATGCGATGAGAGTTTCGACTTTGGTGGGTGATATTTCCATCAATACGTAAGATATCAAAAATTTCTCACTCAGTATTGGAGTGCATTTATCTGTGACTAAGATGCAACTAAGTGCGGTTATTTTCACAATAAAGTGAAGGGGCAGGAGCTTCTGCAGCA
>OX421451.1:33676932-33691932 GCA_949126865.1 Montipora capitata
GAATTGAACTTTAACGTCTTTAACCAAATGAAAGCATGTTAGGGTAGTTGTCACTTTTTGCTGCGGCAATGAACGGGCTTAATTAATTCCCTTAATAGTTTCCCCTTTATGTGATAAACATGTAATCGCAATGTGCCCTCATTCAATTACGGATTTCAAAGTTTTACAAATTGCCCTCATTTGCAAAAACAAAAATATGCGTGAAATCAATCCTTATAGCCCTTGGGCCCATGCGATGACATTTACGCATATACATGCACTGCACTGACATTTAAATGCTTGTTTTCAATATATAATTCACGTTGATATTATGCAGTGGTGAGAGCACTAATTGCATGCCTCCCATTAATGTGGCCCAGTTTGCGATTCCCAGACTCTGCGTTATGTGTGGGTTGAGTTTGTTGGTTCTCTGCACCAATAGGTTTTTCTCCGGCCGTACTCTGGTTTCCCCTCTCCTCAAAAACTAACATTTGACTTGATTTGCGTAAATTGTTAAAGTCACTTTACAGTGTCCCCAATTATAGTGCTCCAGCGCTAGAATGACTAGACACTTAAGAAATAAAAGTTCCTTGTCTAGACTGGTTTGAACCAATTTCTTTATTTCCATTTTTCAGATCACTGTTTGATATTCATCGCAATTTGAAGGATCCTAGCCAAAAGCCCCCTCAGCAAGTGTTTGTTACATGTAATTTTTGTGGTAACTCCATACTCACCAATGTGCTGTCGACAGGTCAGACTTTTTTGTAGATTTATCTCTTCTTTATACAATTAATATGGCCATCGTGTGATAGATATCACTTTTATTTAGGGTAGACTTTCATGTACCGGACTAAAGTGGCAGAGGACAAAAGAACCATTGTTATTCCAATTAGGCCTTGATAATTAGGTTGTTATGTTTGCTTTCTTTTTTTGTTTCATATGGACATAAATTATTAATTTGGATCCAGTATATGAAAGACCAGCCTTTATTTATAAGCACCTTTTATAGTGTAAAATTACGCTCTCTTTTTACTAAGAACGACTCATTTAGGAGCTTAGGCTGAACGTTCATATATATTTTTGCGATGTGGCAGAGGCTGTAAACGCTCTTACGATGTTGTTAAATTTCCGTCAGACTTTGTTTCACCTACGACTTTGATTGTGTTGAAGTTATTTTGGAACAAGCATAAATGAGAATGCTCATTATAATTACAAACTGAGATGTGTATCATGCAATAAGAAAACCAATGAATGAAATGATATATGAAATGAATCAGTGGCTTCATACATAAGCTCAGTTGGTTAGAGTGTTGCACTGGTATTGCGAGGTCACAGGTTCAAACCCCGTGGAAGTCCTGAATTTTTCAGGTTCCTCTACATCCATATCTGTGAGAATCATAGCTTTACTTAATAAGAAAACCATTGTTATGTTAAACAAAATATACCCTTTAGTATTTGGGTTAATTTATATTTTATTTACCTTTATTTTATTCTTTCATATAAAAAACAAATGAGCCAAAAAAAAAACGTTCTTTCATCTCTGACAGCCTGAGGAATGTACTTAATATCTTAATTCATCCCAGCCTCAACATTCTTATAAAAAAAAGATTGTAATAACAATCCTATAGCTCCTAGTAAGTAGAACCTTACACCTTGACTGAAGGAGAGTATGTCATATACATGTCAGGCCGGCTTTCACAAGTAGAGCTTAGTCCACTTTTGATTTTGGCTATATTAAAATTTTATTAAGAGCTTTGCAAACCTACTTTTCAAGGGGAGGATTGTCCATTACAGTTACATATTAATTATAAAATTATTGGATACTATTCTCCCAAACTTAACATAATTATGTAAATCAGAGTTGTAATATTTTTGTCAAAGGGAGTGTGTTTGAATTATGAATTACAGTAGCCTGCGTGCAGCCGGACATGTAACTTAAAACTTAGGTATAGTCTGCACAACAGCTCCCAAAAGCTTGTTCTGGTATCTTGCAGTTTTACAGGGATTTTTGTAACCCTGTCCTATTGGCTAGAATCTTACACACTCTGTAATTGGACATTTACTCACTCAACAAATCATTTAATGAAAGGTTGGAAAGAGAGTTCATTGCCCTAAAAGATCAGTTTTAAATTGATTGTCTCCTATCTGAGCAGGAAAATTTCTTGTATATAGAAGTATATTTGTTACTAGCTGTGACAATCCGAAAACCATGAACACTAGAAATATTTATGAATGTTATTGTGTTCAAGTAAAAAGCCAATTAACCTAGTGCAAAAAAAACTAAGCCGCAACCAGTAATGGTAATTAGTTTGTCGCTTCTGACTGGTTGCTGCGCAATGGGAAATGTCAAAATCATATCAACATGTTGACGACTTTTTGGATCCGCACGTGCCACGTCAGATCTTCGATTTTTATTTGTTTGCGATCCATCACAAAAGCAAATTCAAACTCACAATTTCGGTGAGTGTGTCAAACTGTTCCCATCTCATCCCCTTTCATGATTCTTTTCTAAAAGGCAATAACATAAATTGCAATAAAAAAAATAATTTAAAATTTACATCACCTTTTCAGTTTTGACTTTATGGCTGTTGAAATGCAAAGCACTTTTTCTGTCATGCGTGACTTGTCAAGTGAGCGAACGTCGAATCACAAAGCATGTAAGAATCTATCCAATCAGTAAGGATGCAGAAATCCCTGTAAACTCTGAACAAACTTTTCAGAGCCATTGTGCAGACTGACTATACCGGGGGTTAGTCTGTCTGTGATGCAGGCTAGAATTACAGATACTCATATGTAGTTGAAACTATGGCTTTATAATTACTAACTCAGAGTTAATGACCCTCCACATTATTCATTTAAAGGCTTATTTCCTGCAAATCTCTAATAGCTCAGTGGTAAAGAATCTGAAGCAGTAACTTTCTGAAGGACACAAGTTCAACTGCTATTAGGAGCCTTTGGAGTTATTCAGAGTGTTCTGGAGTCTCCATCAAAAAATATTTGTTTTCATTCAGTTGTTGTTGTTGTTGTTGTTGTTGTGTGTTTCAGGATCAAGACCCAAGAGGTTTGCTCAGTACTCTAACCCATCAAACAGAACAAAGGTATCAAATCAGTGGAGAACTTTTTTTCTCTAAACTTAATCTTTCAAAAACCTGGCCATGCTAATATCCCTAGGGTCTGAATCATGAAGGGTGGAACTCAACGAGATCAGTCCAAAAGCATAATATTATTAATGGCTGCACCCAAGGCTGCTTCTCTAAGGCCCATTTATGACACCATGTCTGATGCACGCAGTGTCCCTTTGCTCTTCTCCTCATCTTCAACATTACTAGTTTCTTGGAATATAGACAAATAATGGAACACCACAGAGTGTAAGGATAAACAGCTGCATTTACCCCAAGCTAAAAATAATGCTAACCTTTACCGTTACCTTATTGTTGGAAATAGGGAGCAAAGGTGCAGACTTTAAGGGACACTTTGTGTTAGATGTCAAAATTGAGCTTGCATCTAATAAGGTGCATTTCTGGACATAAGATGCGTGAACTCGTAGCACGTCACCATAACCATATGTAATTAACTGGAAGTAGATTCTGATGAGGGAGGAAAACTGGAATTCCCTGTGAAGAATTCCTTGTGTCAGGTCAAGATCAACTAAAACTCAGCCCATGTACATTGTACTATTGCTTAGGTGATGGGCGTATGGTACCCTGGAGATGAGCCAGTCACTTCAAACTATTGATTGCAAGGCCCAGGATCTGGCAGTCAATCCACTACACCATGCAGTACACTCCGTGACTCTAAAGGACAGTGCCTACTATTGTTATTGCGCAGGCGTTCTGTGCATCTCGAGATACTCGGGTTTCATTTCGGTGATGTTTACTTATACAAGGATATTTTTGTGCAGTGCACTATGTCTTGTTAAGATCTACATTTCCTGCATAATCATAAATCAGGGCAAATAGTATATCTTTGAATTAGTGGGCACCGTCCGTAAGATATTAGCAACATCTTCATTATTAGTTTGAATAGTTAAGCTACAACAACTCTTGCTGTTGCTTGTCACATTTTACAGATAATGGCATGCCCTGGTTGTCGCAAGCCTCTTCCAAGGTGTGCTCTCTGTCTTGTTCACATGGGAACACCTTCATCTCTCTCACAAAAGCAGGCAAACCTAGGTAAGGCTGGCGTGATATTAGTTCGCTCCTCAAAAGTCAAAGTTAAGAAAGAGCTCTCCATTTTGTAAGTGTTTCGATATTATGCATTTAAATTTACAGAAAATAATGTTAGGGGAAAACCTGGCCACCTGACTGAAATGTTACTTCCATTTGCGTCCATCCTTGAAGTGTGGCAAATTTTGCGCGAAGTTTTACTTTTCAAACGTTAACGGTTTGTCCTGTCATGTGTCACTTTTGACCAATAAAACTTTGGCGGTTATGTTTCGAAATTGACCACGTTTTTGATGGCATACCAGCATGTTTTTTTCACGTGCTCTTCAAGTTTTCAGGTTTTCTGTGAGAGCAGAGATATTTATGAATTTGCCTAGGAATCTAGAAGAGTTATAAACATCCATCTCCCATGAGTTTCCAAAGACACAGAATATGGAATTTGGTATACTTTACCAGGAAGAAATATGTCATTCAGCAAGGTACGAGAAAAAAAATACATGAAACCAAAGTGAAACTAGAAAGATCGAGGAGGAAATATTTCTGCGTCTAGGGCATTTTGCGCACACACACTCTTCCGTTGATCACAAGCAACTCCTGGACGGTAATTTACCTCATTCAAACTTGTTGACTTTGAATTTTTTTGTTTCCATTGCAAAACATTAGGGTGGTCACAAAAAAACCTGAAAACTTTGAGAGCATGTGAACAAAACGTGCTGGTATATCGTCAAAAAACGTTGTCAATTTCACAACATAACCTCCAATGTTTCATTGGTCAAAAGTGATACATAACCGGACAAAGCGTTAACGTTTGAAAAGTGAAACTTCGCGCAAAATTTGTCACGCTTCAAGGTTGGACGCAAATGGTAGTATCTAATGGGGAATTCAGGAACATTTCCTTGTGCCTTTGCACAGGGCCCCATTATACAGCCCTCACATTTGCTTTGCTTATAATGGCCTGGCAGTTGGATGTCATTGGCTTTCTGAATCACCAAACTACATGTATGGCCTGACTCAGTATAATTAGGTTTGGTTGTAAGTAACTAGTACTAGCACCAACATTTATTTATGGGACGTTCACTAACCCATAATCCATTGTTGATGAGCTTAATGCATGCGGTTTCCTCTCCTGGCAATTATAGTTAGATTACTCTCTTTCTGTAAATAGACTTTTTTATTTGGGTCATTTTTTAGATCCAAATGCAGAGAAGCCGGAAAACATACGCAGTGTAAATCCATTTAACAATTGGTTCACCTGGTGTCAGTCTTGTCGACATGGTGGTCATTCTAATCATATAGTTGAGTGGTTCAAGTAAGTCATTCACTGTTTGGTCAGCAATTTTAACTGAGATTCTCTGAATAAAACATCCTTGGGAGTAAATTTAAACTCTCACATGTGATTTCAAATCGAACTCCCGCTACGCGCTTGTTCAATTTTGAAATCACACCGCACGTATTATTTCAGACCAAATTGCACTCCACTCAGTTCAATTACCATTATTTATTATCCCTTTGGAATGGAAGGCTCTTTTTAGAAACATGCCAAACAATTTAGCCAACAAACTACTAGTCAGAACTATTTTTCCTGTCAGCCATAAGAACTTATACATTATCGCTCTACATTACTATATGACACCGGATTCAATAATTTGTTTACCCCTTCAATGCCTAAGTGACCATATAGAATCCTTTTAGCAGAGGCAATAGTTGGTTGAAGCGACAATGGAAACAACTTTCTATGATACAAAAGGATCCAATAAAAACTTAATTAGCTGTAGTTTATTGAAATCCAAGGAGTTTTGGTACATGCCTACTAGCTTGCAAGCAGGCTTACTTTTTGCGAGCCAAGGGCAAAAGATGGGAGACTGGCGAAGAGTCAGAGAGCCTGCTTGTAGGCTAGATGCCTACAAGCAGTTGCTCTCTAATGTTGTCCTTTTTTTTTTCTTTTCAGAGGACACACAGAATGCCCTGTTACAGGATGTGGTTGCCATTGTATGAATTTAGATTCCATTGCCATGGCAATGCCAATCAGTGAAGCCAATTCCTCTGAGTAGCCTAGGAAATTCTTACAAATTGAAGATTTTTTAAAGACGTCTCTAAAATCAAGCCTTATCCACACAGACATGTTTTTTGCAATTCTTACGTAATAAGTATACTAGGCATTTTGTCATCTGTATGGGCCAGCGAATGTGCAAAACTAATGTAGCACATAAGTTTAATAAGGAAGAAAATTTCACTAAGGTTACGCATGCTTGCCACAAAAATTGGCGATTAAAATTTGAACAAATTAAAAGAACCAAATTGCCATACCACATTAACTTTGCTTACATGGACGAGGCTTTAGGTAGAAAGAAATTAGGAACATTAATTTGATCCAGAAGCTCATGAATTTGAAGCGTTTAACTCTTGTTCAGAGCTGGGGTTTTTTGAGTTTAAAAATTCCATATTTGGATGTACATGTAACATAGCTCGTGTATTTCCCTGCATGTGCAGCTTCGATCTTATTTTTGTCCATATTTGGGCATCAAATTGGTGACCTAGTAAAATCCCCAGCTTTGTTCTAAGGAATAGTCTCGAGTTGCAGGTTACACGCTTCAAGGTCATGCACTGCTTCTGCTTGATCTCAAATCACTCCCTGTGTAAATTATGTCATATTCCAGAGAATGTGATCATAAATTCTTGAAATTGGTTTAAGTACTTTACAGGGCTGGCTATAGTTAGAAGAGATAGAGTAGGAAATTTCGTGTAGGGGGTGAGCTTTTGTGGTTTATAAAATCATGAGAATTAGGAATTTTTAATACTTCTTTGCTAACCAGGATTGGTTTGTAAAGGAGCTACTTTGCTGGTCAAGGTAACTTCTTTCAACTTCTTTTAATAAAAATGTCCATGGTCTATAAATTAAACATTTTTCTTTGGTCATGGATGGTCAACATGTTACATGCAGCACTGACTTGAGCTTTTGACATGATAACCTAAAAGGAACCACGTGTAAATGTCAGGTATTGATGGAAGGCTAATCTGGGTTACCAGAATGTCAAGGATGTTCTTGTGCACCCAGTCCTCAGGGTTTTGGGTGGCACAGCTTTTTAAACAGCAGGAAAAACAAGTCACTGTGACCTATAGTTGCCCTTTTATTTTTCATTCCAAATTTCCTTTTTTATCAGTATCTGAGAGTGCTTGGAATACAGGGTGAATTTTGTGTAGCCTCAGACACTCCATAAGAGAACCGATTTAAGAATGGAACAAATCAAGTCTTTTGGGAAAAATAATTTATCTTTTGAGATGAAATTGTTGATAGAAAAATGGATAATTTATTTTGTTTGACTTTCCCTGATCAATGACATGTTTTTAATGCAGAAATGTAATCTATAGGAGCACTATTATAATATTATTCTATGATTTGGGCTGCACTGTTGCAACTGCAGTGTACTCTTGGATAAAGTAAAAGCTATCATCTCTTTTTTTTTTTTAATTTTCCTGATTATACGGCTTGGCACAAGTGATCTCTACGGATTCAAATCAAGTTTCAGGAATTAAGGAGAAACTTGAACCACAAAATAGTAATCTTTAAAAATTAGTGTTTCGATCTTCACACAATAAATTATTGCTGTTTTCAATTCAGTCTTGTGTCCCAACCCTGCTACTTCCCCACGCAGATACACAGTCAAAACTGCATAAAACCACAGTGAAACATGAGATGAGTTTGCCAAAAGCCCATCAATCAAACAGTAAATTGGACACAATAAACTTATGGCACGTGAACAAAAAAGTGATTTCTTAGAAAACAATGCATCATTTACCAGATGATTATTCATAAATAATAATTGTATTGGCAATGGCAACCATCAAAGGTAAGAGTTTGTAAGCTAGGTCTACCACAACTTAACACACAATAATTTTCTTTGCCTGTATTTAAGGTCTCCGAAAAATGAGGCAGAAAAATGAAACTCTCATTTCATACTTAATTTGGGCAGAAAAAGCAATGAAATCAGTCTCCGAAGACAAACGAAAAGTTCCTCATGCCGTATTTGGGGTAGTACAATAATCAATAAATTTAGAACTGAAAAACCTGTCGGGACAGGAGGTCCGGCGTCAAAATAAACCCCTTGAAAATTGAGCTTGAAGATTTCGTGTGCAGTTCACAGTCTGCTGAATAACTCCGCCCCTTACTTGAAAGCCAATTATGCTCAGCCAATCAGCGTTCAGGCACATGCTAAGGTAGCAGGTTGCACGTGAAGGCTGTCATTTGACACCCAATCCTTTCACACACAGATTATGGCGGGAAACAAAGAAGCAACTTTTAGCAGTTTCAGTGTTTTGGGAAAATTTAATTCACAGCCCACCAATTCAAGATTTGCAGAAACAAAATTTGAGAGAGACGGCCAAATTTACCTTTACAGAGACTTCAAACTGAACCACGCCTTATATGGCATAATACTGTGTATACACATGAACAAAAATGCAATTAGTACATGTACTTTCAGATTTTCTAAATCCCTAAAATTACAAAATTTTGGAATACATCAGGCAACAAAAGTGACTTTCTAAATATTGAGAGCCATACTGTAGAATACATCCACCTAAAGTAGCCTATCATAGCCCTCATACTATCTAAAGAACTTAATGGAATGTTGACTATTAAAGCTGCTTGGAATTTTCCATGGAATTCTCAAAGCTCATGGTTAATTTTCTATTAACTGTTGAGAACATCAGTAGAAAATAAGTTTGTTCTGTTTCAGTTCTTTTCATTGCATCTCTAAATACTGCACCTATATCTTGGAAAAAGCAAGACATTAGGGCAGTCCTTCAAACATTCTCTGGTAATCAACAAGTCTTGGTAAAGATGTGGAAAGTTTAGCATATTCCTTATTGCAAAGCAATATCAACAAGCATATAATTCTTCTTCTTCCCTATTAATAACCAAATCCATTGGAAACTCGTAAACCAAAGACTTCAGGATGGTTGGAAATAACAGACAAAGCTTCACCATAAAGATTTAAATCTGAAAAAGAAAAGGGAAAAAATCTATAATTTATGACAAAAAAGATAACTAATAGTAATAAATGGTATTAATCCTGCTATTCCCTTTATCCCAGAATGGGTCACACTATTCCCACCCTACAAACACCCCCATCACTGTCCACCTGCAACAGAGCAAAACTGAATAAAAGTACAGTGTACCTGCTATGTAATTTCAACAATCACAACTTGTGTCTGTTAATCTACAAGGCTGCTGCCTAAGAAAATTTTAAAGGGGCCCTCAGAGCTAAACGCGGAGAACTTAGGAGCCCAACATATGAAGTGAAAGGTGTTGCTGTGAAAAATTAAGGAGCCCAGAGCTATTCTTTGGGAGCCCCAGGCTACCGGGCTCCTGTTAGGCAACAGCCTTGATCTAAATCTGACACATGATCGCTGCACTCTCCAAATACACATGTGGAAGGGAAAACACCTACATGAACACATCTCAATGAATAAACCACAATGCAGTCTTCAATCTCTCCTACACAAGAGATAATTTACAATTTAGGGAAGTAGGGATGGCACAGTGGTGAGAGCGCTTGCCTCCCAACAATGAGGCCCCAGGTACCTGAGGTTTTTCTTCACTCTCCATGAAAACCAACATCTCTATATTCTAATTCAATCCATATGGACAAAGGACCTCCATGAAAACCACCTCTGGGTGAATGGAGCTTCCTGGGTAAATAATTATTTACAGTATCATAATAGCTCACCAAAATCAACACTGTATGGTACAATTCTTTGACCTGACAGAGAAAAGTCACGCTCGACTTTTCCAATAACCTCCACAGCCCCTTGAAGCTGCTCATCAAGCTGCAAAAACAGGTTACAAGAGAGGAAATTGCTAAAATAACGCAAGGTATCTACACGTGTTATTATCTTACTAATCCATTCACTTCATTTCCCTCTCTATCTGTATACCTACTTCGAACCTACTACACATACTGGTATTTATCAAGAGACTGTAAAATGCACAATGAATGGTAAGACATTCCAGTTTCATGAAGATCAATACCAACAGTTATGGTGTAAATAGAATTTTTGAGGCTAAATTCAATTCACTAATACCATGAACAACGCCTCTGCAACTGGCACAATTTTATATTTCTAGCACAATTGAGCATGGGGTTCATGAATTATTAATTAATGAATGTACAAACCAGGGCAAGGTTGGAAATACCCAAGGAAAGCAAAATTTTAGTTACTTGCACAGATTCAAATATTTTTTTCGAGCCCTGACACATGTAGGTAAACATTTTTCTCTGTTTTTGCCAATGAAAACATATCTGTAAAGTCCCTGATAACAGAAGAGGTAAAACCTTGGGTAAAGTAATAATATTTTTGTGTTGATGGTCATCCAGAAATCAAACCTACAGGATCAGCCAGGTTAACTCTTACAATCTTCTGGTCACTGGTCATCAACTTAATTTCTCTGCCAGTTGAACTAATCTGGAAAACAAAACATAACAATATTGATGTAAGAATACATCCTCAAATTGCAGCATCCAAGTAATAAGGCAGGACTACATCAGCATATTCATCATGTCTATGAATGATCTCAGTTGTTTATTGGGAGGGGATGTGGCTCAGTTCCTAGGGTACCACATTTAAATGAGGATCCTAAATTCAACTTCACCTTGCATTATAAAGCAAGCTACTTGTATCCCTACTGTTGTGGTTTTTTAAATTCTGTTGTGCATTTGACCTGTTACTTTCACAAATTTCGCAGTATTGTGGTAGCTTAATTATAAGTACTCTCTCCAGTGAACTTGGTCGGCAGTAAAAACTAAAAGAGGACTTAAAGTGGAACTGAAGGAAAAAAATTAGCATTTTTTATTTACATTTTAGACAGTGCACAATAATGTTTTCAACTTTTATTCTGGCACATGTGTCGTTTTTCCACCTAAAAAAATGTTTTCATTCCGATTTTGGGCATCAGTATTACGGCTCAGAATGGAGGAGTCAGCAGTCATTTTTGCAGCTTATGACGTGTGATATGGGGTAGCATTGTTTTGACTGATGTTTGTCATGAAAATTGAGTCCATGAAGAAACATTTCCGACAAATAAGGTAAACAAAAGCCTTTAAAGAGTTCTCATTCTCTGTTCCCCATATCATATGTCACAGCAGGCTGCTGATTTAGTACTTGAGCCTGCACTGAAAAGGCTGAAAAAGCGGGAAAAGCCCAACTTTGAACATAATTTTCTTGCAAAAACAGGAAACAAGAAGTAAGTCCACAACTTAACTTTACTTATGTTAGGCTCTCCAAACAAAATGTTGGAAAACTTGCTGATTTTGGCCTTCAGTTCTTCCTTCTTCTTTCAGTTGATATATTGAGATAAAGTTAGTTAGAAGTCGTCTTCGCTGGATGGGCCACCTCTGTGGCATGGGTGATGACACACCTGCCAAACAACTGCTTTACTCTGAACTGGTAAATGGATCATGCCCAGTCCACCGTCCTAAACTGCACTTTTTTAAGGACACTTTGAAAACAACTCACAAACTATGTTTCACAGTGCTGATTAACAGGAAGGATGGTGAGATGGGGCCTACGGTTTATAGTGCTTGTCCAAGAGTACTTGAAGTCTAAAAAGGAAGCACTTTTTCCTAGTTATTTTTAAGACCCTGAGTGTTGGTCCACCTGTGGTCAACTGCAGGAAAGACCAGTGCACAACCAAAGGAGTCACCAGTTATAGAAGAGATACTACTCTACACTGGATGAAATATAATTAACTCCATATACTCTGTTATTAATCCTCCTAATTCTCTTGCACATGTTCACTACCCATGATACAACACTTATCAGGGGACGTGGGAACAGTGAGTTAGTAAGCATACTACAACTTGAACCCCTGGGAAATGATGGAAACAGAGTTGAAAATTCAAATTCCTTGGAAGATTTGTACCAAAGGTCTAGTGAGGTCTAAATTCACCAGAATGCCCCGGTTATGGACACAGGTTGCACAATATTGTAGAATTAACCCTAAACCAGCCCAAACCGGCCATACTTACATGTAGTATTTTACTGTCTAACGCCACAGGATTTTACTTGTCAATGGGTAAAGTCAATGATGACATCCACATTTTTCAGTACCTCCCCAACCCCACGTTGTTCCATTTTTTATCTGCACCCCCCCCACCCCCTTCCCTTCCACAAGGATAGTGGGCTTTTGCAATGGGGTCTTCTGATATTTTCTTCAAAGAAACAGACAAAATTTGAACCCCTCGAACATTTTTTCAAAGGTACCAACAAAAAATTGAGAGAACGGATTTCTGCCATCCTTAGGGGGGGTCGGGATAAAGAATGGAACCCCCCCCTTCGGCCCATGTTTTCTGGCAACATTTCTTTACTCCTGGTTCTATCAAACATTCAGCACTTCAGTGAATGTTGGTTTATATTAGTGAATTCAGCACTTCTTTATGGTAATTTATATCCCATCGTATTAACCAGCCTTCTTCCAGACCTGCGTCAGTGATATAACTCTTTTGTTCTTTCCGCGGCAACAATTTATACTGAAGCAAACTCAGGCCATTTTTAGGACGTAAAGCCTTAATATCAATACGACATGGATGGGACGGAGGTCTCCTTGTGAAGAAGACGAAATGTCTGAATATCATACCTCTGTAACGTTTCCCACAAGACAAACGAGCCTTCCCGAATACTGCGAAAGCATCGAAGCATTGACTCTTGGCGCCTCCATCACAAATTCTTGGGAAAAATATCTCAAATATCGAACTACTCAATAAGCAATAAATCTTCGCGCTAAATTTTGCAAAACTTTGTCGCCTGTGACATCTCCTCCCCAGTCTTCCTTCCAAAGATCAATCCGTTCGTTCCCAGTGTTATGATTGAGTTGTCGGTTGTCTCTTTGATTCTTGGAAATTAATCGTCGTCATTTATCTAAGGATGTAGAAATGCTCTGGTGTTTTGGTAGCAGAAATGAATTTTTTAACGGACATATATTCCAAAGTTCTAGGAACAAACTCGAAAAAACTGGTTAAAGGCAGTTTAGATGGATCAGGGTTCACTGAGGATTTCGACAACGAGGGAGGATTTGTGCTGTATAGTACCACAGAAAGCAAGCGCTATAAGGTAAAGAGGATCTTTTTGTGTGGGTGAAATATACTCAAACGTGCTACAAAATAGCTGAAATAATGGGAAGCGTTATTATAGAGACGATCTTTGGGAGCTAGTCAAGTTTATTTATATTAAGTTAACTCTTGGTAGGTACCTTCTAATGTTATTCAGTTGCACATTCTTGCAAGACATGTTTGATTGCAAGTTTTGGCATATATGCAAACATGGGCCCCGGTAATTGTAGCCAACATGCTAGTATTTGGACAATTTCACATTAATTAGCCTAAACTACAAAATATCCAGGCAGGTCGAAGCTACAAAGAGCTTAAAGTAACTCCAAAAAGACGATGTACCAGGCTACAGGGCTACATGGCAAAAGAACCTCTCCCCTCGTGAGGAGCAGCAGGTGCCAAGCTACACCATGCTGCACCAAGCTGCCCTATTCTAGGCACATTTATCCCTGGAATAGAGTTATTACACCTTTCAGGAACCAGCCCCTGGTATTCTACACATTTCCTGTATATTATGACAATTTTTTCTGCTTTAACTATCTGTGTACTTTAAATTGTTAATTGACCACAATGTTTTGCAGTGCAGGTGACGTCGATGGGATAAAAGTAAACTTCATCATTGTATAACTTTGTGAATAGATGAGTCTTATTCTGATTTCATCTCATTTATTTTTGTGTAATTTGTTTACTGCTTGTTACCATGGAAATGGCCTTTTACTAAAGTAAACACTAAATGTGTGACAACAACCAATAAAATTATCAAAAACAGTGTCTAGCTTTATCAAATATTATTATACATTGGTGTCACCAGCTCGATTTTGATTGGCTATAAGCACGCTGCTAATTCTTGCGTGCTCTGTTTCTCTTATGTCATACCTACAGACAATAGATTTTATATATGAAGAATTGATGTCATACCTACAGACAATAGTTTTATGGGCCCAGGAATATGCATAATAGAACAATTATTATTTGATTCAATTTTCGCACGATAGCGATAATTATCAAGGCCAAAGTTTGTGTTATGCTCAACCTCATCCAATAATAATTATTGTTAGTATCACCCAACTAGTGGACTATTAGTAATAGTCCTCGAGTAGCGAAAAGCGTGATGCTTTCTTTCGTTTTATTCCCAAATAAATATTTCTTCAACTTGCATTTGCCAACTTTATTATTGCCTTTTCTGTCCGACAAGTTAGTTGGGTGATACTAAAACAATTAGACCCTTCGCCCTCATGGGCTATTGACCCGTAGCCCGCAAGGACTACGGGTCTAATTGTTAATTAATTGTTAATCCTCCAAAATCAACCATTCTGTTTCTTGAGTAAATAATTCACATCTTAATCCATTCACTCCTTAGGTGTCCTAGGATGCTCCCAGTTGACGAGTAAAATCGTCTGGCATTTTAGACAGAGTAAAATCTGTTAAGTCTCGCTCCCTGGAATCAATGAGTTAATTTACTGTCTATCTTTATTCCTTAATCAGGCAGCTGATTCTAACTCTACCATTAACAACTGCATATCTTATGAGAATTTTCAGCAAAGTTCCACATACTCTCCTGCAGGTGAATTTAATTTTCTGTTGGTACAGTAATAGTACAGTAATAATTATTTTTAGTGGACTATGGCAGCCGAGTTCCAATGACTTGAACCTTAATGAAAAAGTCTCATGGCTCAAGACTAACTTTTTAGCTCACTAGCCTGGTGGCTAGTATCAGGTCTGATTTCACTAGCCAAATCTAAATTCACACTAGC
>OX421451.1:33696932-33734432 GCA_949126865.1 Montipora capitata
TGCGGCGTAATCCACAGTGATCTTGACTGATTAGTTTTGTCATCAAAGTAATATAATTCACGTCATTTAGGCTAAATGGGCCTGTTCCTAAGTTGTCACTGTGGTTTTACTATCTTAGAGGAAAAAAATCTGTTCAGTGCCAAACTTTTTTTTTAATATTCAGATATGCCAGGGGCACCCAACGTCAATTTTCGGAAAATAACTGTTCGGAAGACGATTTTAGATCTAGAATTTTCGAAACCTTTGTTGTAAAATTTCCTTGCTTGCTTGCCTGCCTGTCCTAGGATTTTCGAACATCTAAAAGATGGTATAATTGCCCACTTTTAATGGATTTTTTTACCCTAAAAAGGTCACCTAGAATTTTCGGGAGCTTTTTTCTGGCTGAAATTTTCGAAAAGGTAAGTTTTGATCCCTATAATTTTCGGATCACTAGACTTTCAGCTAGGAAATCCGAAAAGATGAAAAATTTTTAGGGGATAAAAATATGCCTATATCTACCGTTTAAATACTAAAATACGTTTAACAATGCTATGTTTAGTGGTTTTGAACTATATTCTCGTTGGGTGCCCGTGATATGCCGATGTCTGGAACAGATGAATCTTTGTTTCGGCACCAACGAAATCTTTCCTGTGTTACGTTTTGTAAACTGATGTAAACTTTCCGTTCCGGCGTACAAGAGTTTACTCAAGCGTATTGCATTTCTCGTGGTTAGGGTCCGGTCTCATATAGGATCTTTTTAGGGTTCCTTTAATTTCGCTCCCTGTCGCGTTCAGTTAAATTTTTACTTCCAAGATTGTCATATTATCTCCGCCTAAAAAGAGATGAAAAACATACTTTATTGAAACCTGTTATAAAATCGTAACGCAAAGTCTCGCATAAATATTAAGAATTTTCCACCGCAATTTTCGATACATTTAATTTGTTACTTGGCAGTTTGTTTTACCAAGTTTCAAGGTAATCTAGACTGCACTTCGGCTTTTCGTCAGCCTATGCATAAGGCTTATGTATCCTTTGTAGGGGAGGGTGAGGAGGTGGGCGGGAGGTGGATGCAATTTTTTTGATGGCTTGGGTTATCAGCTTTGCCTTTGGGACGGTGGTGGGGGGGGGGGGGGGAGAGAGAAAAAGCTTAGATAGCCCTTCCTCTTCCCTCTCAGCACCACTCCCACAACCCCCTCATCATAAGACTCAAATTTAAAGTCTGGTAAAATTTTGTAGAGCTTTGGAAAAATCGAGTCGCGCTTTCTTTTTCTGAAAACGATAACGTGTTCAAAGTTGGGGAGGGGGGGGAGGGGGTCTCGTTGTCTGCGCGAAGAACGCAACACCCACCTCAAATGCGAGTTGCCCATATACCAGCCCATGATTGCGAAATCGGCGGGCATTCATTATCACTGAGGATTCTTGGAGCCAGTAAGTAGATGATCCCTTACCCCAACACTTACACACGGGTATGAGATACATCAGTCTACATCATAACACAGGACGCCTCGAAATTATTTTTCAGTCCTTGCAGTAAAGCCGAACAATTGTCACCTACAGTTTAAATCGCAGAGTTCCCACAAGTCCCTATAAAACTCAAATGTAGAATATCTCTGTTTATAGCAATCGGAAGGTCATCTGTTCGACTCCCGTTTGGCGCAAGCGGAATTTTTTGCCGAGTATCCACGCCTAAGCATCGGAATAAATACGCTATCATGATCGGCCATGGTCAGTCCGTATAGAGAAAAACTTTGCTCGAGACGGCTCATGATCACAAACGTGCATTGAACAACAAGGGATTGCCAAATTAAGATCTCTTACATTTTTCCCTCTTTAAAGACTCTTCGAGTCTTTCATTTCAATATTTTCGTCAACTGGAAAGGTAAAGGTAGAAAACGTTTTCTTGACAGGAGTGTTAGATCAGAATTGCTGGGCACAAATAGAAAGGCTACCTACCTATGATGAGAATTGTTCCCCGTCAGTTATAGCCAAATTTGAAGTTATTCACTGACATACGCGTGCAATGCCTCCATTTGTTTGAGAAAAGCCATCATCAGCCTTTTTATATTTTATTGACAAAAACTGCGCGCATCGAAGTTGGAAAATTGAGGAAGAGATCCTTAAAGCTTACATTTTCATTTCCTTTTTGCATTCATCTTATTGGACGGCTTGAAAGAGAGATGAAGGAATAAGTACTCGATCACTTTACTATAGACCCCATTTACGTTCAGCCAACAATATATCCACAGCATATTAAAACCTGACATTCAAACATGAAATAAAAATGATCTGATGAGATCCGGATATTACATTGAATCTTGCACAACGGCTGACATATACTTAAAATTTCTCATTAAATTTTGAAAAAAAAAATTTTTCTTACATAAATCTTTTTCTCATTTTGACGCGAAACGTGAAAAAATGCTATATTGTGAACTGTGCCCTGCTACTTCCGGTTACAAAGTTCAAGGTGATGTGAAAACTTAGATTGACATCCTCATTGCACTGTCAACAGCTGGAAATCTCTTCACTTCACTGCCTCGTGTTTTGAGGACGACAAGTTTTCCTTAGCATTGACAGAAAAGAATGTCAAAATCTTGATCTCTAGCAATCATTTTCAAGAAATTCATGAGCTTTTTCCGAAGTAGAAATCCTTTTAATTTGTATACATAAATATGACCAGGCTCACATGTGATTGGTCCATTTTGATCTCCCATGACGTAGTATAACTTATGAATGGGTTCTGGTCGAGTGTCGCTAAATTAGACGCTCGCACTCCACCTGACTGCTGTGATTGTCGTTACAAATTTTTCCTACTCATTGACATATTCGAAAAAGCTGACAAGTTTGATTCAGCCAGTGACAGCTTGGGTTTGGTCGATAATCGGTGAACAACAGAGCAAAATATTTGGTTAACGCTTGGGAAATCGACAAGGTAAAAGAATTTACTCTTTTGTTACTACAACATTTGGTGTATATGATTTAACATGATCGAATAATTTTTCACCGTAGTGTATATCGCCTCAAGTTTGAAAACTTGTTCGATGGTAAAGTGACAGTGTTTTGAGGTAATTTTTTGTCACCAAGAATTCATAGATGAGCGTGAAAGAAATGAAAGATATACACAGATCTGTCATGTCGAGTATACACGAATTTCATGAACAATTTGTTCTTTTATGCTAATTTATCCTAGTAACGTAACACTGATAATACATTTTCACTGTGACCGATGTTTTCGTTGGTAGGTTTCGGGGTTTTTTCGGCTTTCGTTGGAGTCTTCTAAAGAGTTTTACATGATCTCCTCAAAAAGACTCGATGGTTCTGTTAGGCAACCATGTGAAATAAATGTTTTTTTTTTCTATGAAAAGAATTTTGCTTCGAACTGACGAAAGTATTAATTGTGGTGACGTCAGAAAACGTTTCGATCCAGATGTCCATTCAGAGGGATTTTTTAAAATCTCGTTAGTGCGGAAAACTGAAAATCAGAAACAGCATATAATAACAATAATAATAATAATAATAATAATAATAATAATAATAATAATAAAAATGTATTTACAAGTAAAAAAGTGTCGGCAAGACATAGTAATAAAAACAATTGTCATAGTAATAATAATATGGAGAAACAACCTGACAAAAAAGAAATAGATAATATTATTAATTATTATTATTATTATTATTATTATTATTAATTTATTAATTTATTTATTTATTTATTACAATTTAATGGCAAAAAATAATATAATAATAATAATAATAATAATAGATAAATATTCAGAAATGATTCATTTCATCCGTACCTCACATTTCTGTGTAGAAATGTTAGGCCATGACTACAAGTCTGCCCATATAATGGAAGTCTTGTTGCGGATCTGAAGTTAATTGTCTTTATTGGCTGCCTTGGCTGAGTCATCTTGCGCGACGAATATCTTTGAAAGAGGCGGGAGGGAAACTACTGTCTTACTTTCATCTCACTTGCTTTGCAAATGAACTCCTTGGCTTCAAATATACATACACATGCGTCCAACATCGCAGAGGTCATGGGTTCAAATACCGTTGAAGCCAGCTGAGTTTTTCAGGTGTTTGTAAGAGACTGAATTGCTTAAATTATCCAGATAAGTTCGACCATCACTTCCACCTTTCAAACTTGCCTTTATTGGTTCGTTGCACAATGAGGTGAGTATAGATGCCGCCTATGTGGATTGGTAGTGCACCAAGGATCATGTGAAATGTTACCAGTGAGATATTGTTACTACTTCGAGGGTTGTACGACGATCTTTGTCCAACAAAGGTCGTCAAATTCTCTGTAAGTCCCTGCGAGCACATATTCCCGGCTGGTGGTTGCTTATATATCCAGAGTCGGGCAAAAATGGTGTTCAAATGCCCTACCCTGTCGTCGGATTTGTCTGTCATACCCTACTAAAGAACCGTCGTCGTCGGCTCCTCCTATCTCTAATAAAGACCTTTTGAAGACCTTTTTTGTAAGCCAATCGCTCACAAATGCTACATCTATTTCTTTAAACTCTTCCATCTCGCCCAAACACGTGTTTTATAGCTGTTAGCAACTTCGGCGCCCGAAAAAAAAATCATTTGAAACCTGACACTTCCTGTTCAATTTTTTTCCGTCAAATTCCCCACTCAAATGCACGGGGTTTGCCCGAGAGTAGGGATGTTGGTCGGCGCATAACTCACTACAAATCAGTGCGTTTCAGGCCGGTTGAGAACGGCACAGTGCGTGCATGCAAATGTTGATTGCCTTTGTCGGGTTAATGATTTGGAAAAATAAAGAATTTACAGCTTTTGTGCCGAGTGTTTTGCCTCTTAGCCAATGAACACACAATACAACAAATTACGTTACACATTCACACATGAATGATGAAAAAGAGGACAGGAATCTAACAAAATCAAGTTCGAGACTTTACGTTACAGTTCTTCGCTCCAGGGGTTCTTTTCTCAGTAGTCCCGCAACTTTCCGGGCCGATTTTTTTTTTTCACGATATCACGAGTTCCTCTTGATCTTGGTTCAGGACAGGTTTTCACTCATCAAAATCCGTAGTCATTTTTCCTTTTGTTGCCTTAAAGGTAAAGGTGACGTCACTTTATTTAACGTCGGTACAGGTCCTTCAGCTACGAGGCTGGTATCAATGGAAGCCGACGGTGCGCTCTTTACCCCTCTCCCTCTGTCAGTGCTCCATTTTTACGGATCAGAGGAAAGTCGAAACAGACGTTGAAGTCACCGAGGATCGAAATGGGGACTTCTTGCTCCGAAAGCCACGCACTACCCAACAGAGCTACACCTGCTCCTAACATGTTTTCCTTGAAAACATGATTAAAGCCCAGCTTACCAAAACAAGTGGATTACGGTTTCGTACAAAAATGGCTTTTCGAAGCCGAAAAGTCTACGGGACTTCAGTTCTATAGGGACGGGCCGCTAATGATGAGGTCCTGATACTCTCTAAACCCGGCTTTTTTTTTATTAGAACACTCAGTCTAAGATAGACCAGAATTTTAAGAACATACTAAGAATATACCTAGGCCGAGAGTCATTTAAGAACGCCTTTCTTTTGCAGAGTTTTGAAGCAAGCAACCGTGGACAATCTTCCTGTCGGTGTACGTTTGATCATTGGCTTGATCTGATCGGCGTAGTTACATGTTGAGAAACTAAATATTTTAAGCAAGAGCCGATACAACGTAGATTTGATTTTAGTGGTGTACACTAAAATCAAATCTACGTTGTATCGGCTCTTGCTTAAAATATTTATTTTGCACATTTATTTTTGTTTTTTGTCACGGTTTTTGTTTCTGTTTTTGTGAGTTAGTATAAATAAAAGGTAAAAGAAATCAGTGTAAAACTGTAATCTAACACTGAAGACAATTACTCAGATACATTAACAATCATGAATGTGGTTTTCTTCAGCTGCATGATACACTGAAGTGAGCTCGTTTTGTAGTCGAACTTAGCTAAGTATACCACAGAAATTTGAGAACATTGTTAAGAACGTTTTCAGGCTTAAAATAAGGCGCAGTTTCAGCGCCAAAATTAGAAACTCTTATAAAAAGGAGTGTGAACTAATGACGAAAAAGTTCTTTGTAAATGACTTTATAAGGTGTGACTGCTTTGGAAAGATAGCAGAAATTAGTTTATTGTTATGCACTATATAGGGTTACAGACAAGAGATCATGACGTTTATTTATGACTTGGGATTCAAATTTCATGGCTTTGCAAAAAAGATGTGAATCGCGTGCTTTCTCAAGGAGTCACGCCCATTTCTGAGTTGTCATGTATCACTCAAGGAATTTTCTTGCTAAGAGAGTGTTCTGTGACTGTTGTATAAATGTAACCACGAGAGGGCCGTTTGTGTTTGAGGTCTTTAAGCCCGGCGTATTTTGAGTTGGATAAGCGAAATTGCAATAACGTAGATAAAATTGAAGGTTGTGCAAAGTACTGGGAATCCCTTGTCACATTTGCTGTTGTTGAAATTCACCCTTCTTCAATTGTGTATAAAGTTCCTTAACCCCAAAAGGAAATTTTACCCGGAGGGATCCGTTTGAAAAGAAGCAAGACTAAAACTAAAATTAGAGTCATTTTTGGGAAAAATGTATGTTACTGAAGACAGTTCTTCTAGAAGTGCAAACAATGGCACTGTTCAAGCGTCATATAAAAGCTACCGATGTTTAGTTATCAATACTTGTGCCATTTGATTTCGATCAATGCCACGTATGGCAGGGCAACCTGTGGCGAATTTACTGTGACATTTGTTCCAGATATCTTTTAGTATATTTCCATTCCTTTCAATTCAGTGCGCATTTTGAATTCTGTCCTCATTACGAATTACGAAACAACTGATCCATCCAGCAAGACGATTGACCCCTCAGGCGTGTCGTCTCCTTGTTTGACCTGGGTGTCTCCGTGTCGATATAGTTAAGGAAGAGTGCTCTTTACATGCAAATTATTTTGAGATTTTTCTGCCCATGCCGGGGTTTTGTGTTTCCTTTGTTGACTCCACGTGCTTGCCTGTGATAATAATAACAGTATGTGTCAATGTAATATTTTAGAGACATGTTTCATCATTCATTTTCCGAAACTCCAGTTTCCCAATGCTAGAGGATGGAAGTTGTATACGCTTGCAATGGCAATGTACGAGTTGCGAAGCAGTATATCTTATGTGAGGATTTGAATAATGAATACATGTATGACATTTAAGTGTGAAATCCCATCATAGGCTTTTAAATTTCAATATACTGTGAAAACTGTGGTAAAAGCTATTGAAAAACCATCTTGGCGACAGACGTAAAAGGAACATGTACATTGCCATCTGAGGAGAAATGGATGATTGGATTTCGTATTTTAAAAGTGAGAAAACTTAAACCTTTTTTGTTGTCGGGGTCTAAAACGAAGTTTAGGCACACAATACACAAACAGATAGAAAGATAAATTTTTCAATGGTCGTTTCATACAGGATTTTCAACAAGTGGAGGATTTGAATAATTGCTTTTTTCTGCACTATTTATTTATGCAGAACACTGTCAATCAAAGTCACAACGTTTTAGTTCAGCACTCGGTCGCTACAGATAACCGCGGTTATGACGGTCCGTTCTCTTTTAAAGGCACTTTGTGGCGTACTTGATTGATGGATGCATTTGCTGGTAGTATCACTATAACGTCGGTGAAAAAGTGGTGAAAATTAAAATACCGTGTTAAACCTTAAATTTCTTGAAAGCTCTAGCTGGTGATTTACTTTTGTATTATTTTACTTACGAAGGGGTTAGTACAGTACTTTGACTTTTCGCTCTCCAATGATCAAAACCAATGTAGATTTTTTGCGGCTCATAAAACATCGCTTAGTCCCATCCTGTCTTGCCTTCGACAAAGTAAAAGCTAAAAACCTTTAAAAGTGATTCCCATCGTTCCAGTTCACTAGTTTTACAGGAAAAAACAACAACTTTCCGAAAGTGCCTGTCCCGTATATACGACATAGTAAATTTCACATTTTTAGGATGTAAGGAAGGACAAGCAGCTTATTCTTAAAAATAATACTGGTAAAAAACAAACATTCTAAAAAAGAACACCACGTTTCGAAGGTAGAAATTGTAACAACATAACTGCTGTGTATGAGAAATCAATTTAAAAGCCAGGCGCAAGCATTGGGCTCTCGACTGTTCCATAGCGTACAATTCGCCCTTGAAGTTGTAGGCTGAATGCATTGCTAGATCATTCGTTCTCAAGTTTCGTGATGATATCGCGAATATTGCTTGTCCATGTTTACTTTTTCGCTGTTGAGTGGAGATTGGAGTTAGAATAATTCATGAGAAAAAGATATCATTTTGTCTCCGGGAGAGGAAACTCTACTTCCTTTTCAACACGCAATTGAGCTCGACAACGTATAAATCCGTCGAAGAAGAGCGCATTCACTCAAACGTTTTGGACATTTGGTGCAGTTTCTGTCAGGATGTGTCACAAACCAAATGGATTTGTATTCGTTTTTTTCAAAAACAATAAGGGAACAGGCGAAAAAACCGAGGAGACGCTTTCAAGTTTTCCTAAAATCTGTTTGGTTAATTAAATTGGTATTCGCACAATAGATAGCTAACATATCATATTGCTTTATGGATTATTACTGCGACAGACACTGAAAGTGGTGCAAGTTATGAATGGTCGAGTGGACATCCCTGTCAAAAGAAGAAAAATACTACGAACCTCAAATGAACTAGGAGAAAATTCAACTTGATCACGAAAATCCAAATTTTGATTTGCAAGCGTCATATTACGAAAGCCCATGAAAAAAAAGAGAAAACAATTTTAAGTAAACTTGGATCGTGTGGAATAGGGAAGAATTTTCTCCCAAACTGTCTTCGTAGTAAAATTTATCATTAAAGAAGTAAGTATTGGACCACGGCTATAATTTTTAGCTGTATTTTTCATCAAGATTATAAATAATAAATGACATGAACACCGCGGGAAAGGTCTCTCAATTCATAGCAATAAACAAAACGAAAATGGGTATTATCCTATGAACAATACTCTCTTTTAAATGACTACTTTTTAAGATTTTGTTTTTAAAGATGTGGCTAAAGTAAATAAGAGAAAGCTTCTATATTTTTATTTCATGGATAAATAAATATGCGAATGGGTAGAATTCGAAAAGGAAATAATGGAAAAAAATTAGGTTGTAGCATCTTGATGTAGGTTTTCAGGTTGTTCAAGAAGCCAGAGGGAAAGTGCCACCAACTGCGAGGACGAAGAATGATTTTATACATGTAAATGACTTTGAAACGACAGATAACAGTGTCCAATCTTGTGAACACAGTCAATGGCAACCAATTCTTTCACAATGACCTCGTGCTTGCGTTTAGCCAATCAGATTCGTAGAAATATACGACAGCTGGTGTTGACATTTTCCGCGGGAAAAAAATCAGCCTTGCGTAAAGCTTTGCGTGACAGCTTCAAATTGCGCTTCCCTCCTTTTTGCCTCTTGGGCAAACAAATTATAAGAGTCCTTTGAATCTAGCATCCTCTCTTATTTTAATCGCAAACCAACTGTATTAGCACCACTAAGAGTTCTTAAGTGGGGCCTGTTTGAGAGAAATCATATAAACTTAATGAGCTTTTGCATATTTTAATAGACGCAAATTTACTAAAAGCGTTTGTTCCAATCGATTTGAATAAAGATTGCTTTCGATCGATTATTATTTCTTTTTGCTAAAATTATGGCGCAAAGGCGTTCGTGAGTTTTTTTTATTGTGTGGTGTTTGTGGCCAGTTAGTTTAGACTTATCATTAAACAGGTCGCTTGTTGATGTTAAGGGGCATTTCATTGATGAATGGAGAATGCATGGGAGGATGGCTATTCAAAACCGCACTATTTGATCGAACACGTGTTTTGTACGCTTATTAATGTATTTTTCCTATTCGTCCACTCTCTTTGGCTGAAATTGTATTAATTAGTGGGCGTCTTTCCTGAATCAAATCGTCAGCCCTATTTTGAGCAATTGTTTTAGCCATCAGAGCAATCCAAGGTTGGAAAAAACAGGAGTTATTTTCCGGCAAGTGAAAACCAAAATTAGCATGGCCCTGAAATGTTATTGTGAGCTTTTATCGCGCTTGAAATTCTCCCAAACAAGCTCTTGTCAAATTGTGTGAATTGACCAATCAATGCGTAGGTAATTTGCATCGCTGTGATTAGAATGCTTACTCCACCACAACTGGTGTTGTTTGTTGGAAGTGTGGGAACAGACGGTTGGAGCGGATTATGTCGGTAAATTCTCTCCGCTCTCCCGACGGTTTGTCGCCCAAGAATTGAGGATTGAATTAAACACTGCCTCTTCCTTGTCCTTGTAGGTTTTTGGGGACAAAATGGCTTCTCAGCCATCCCAGAGACCTCGCCGAAATGCGTCGCCTGCATCAAGTTCAAAGCTTCAACCGATGCGGGCCACTTTACCGTTCTCTCTTATCGCGCCTGGAAATCCAAGTCCCACTCGTGGAAATGGATTGAGAAGGCCAAGTCCTTCGTCTTCGCCTGTTCATGGCAATGAAAGCGGCCTCAAACACCGCAGAAGTTCGCCAGAAACACGTGGATCCCCTGAGCATCGTCGCAGTCCTTCTTCTCCATCTTCGTCGAGCTCGAAAGGTTAGCTGACGTGCTCAAATTTTATAAACTGAACAAGAATTTAACCTTTGAATCGTTTCTTCTTTTGACCAATAGAACTTCTTGGAGGAAATTCCCCTTATTTTTTCATTCCCTCCGTTTGAGTTCACTACAGTAGATCGTTCAATTTCGCTTTTCATCTATGGGCCATCTCCTTTCAGCGTATTGACCTAGACGTCCATGTATATTAGAAGCCGTGTCCTTTGTATGAAAACAATTTGGGTTGAACTTAGCTGACAATCGATAAGAAAGGAATATCTCTTTGTATGCAGGTGAAAGGAGCAAAATTACTAAAAGTAACTCCGTTTCCGCGATTAGAAGAACGTCGTCCTTGGACGCCATTTCCCCTTACATGAGTGGACAGTGGCCGAAAGAGGTTGGAAGTTTTGGGCCGACTATGTGCCATAAGGCAACACAGGTCAGTGAGGTACCGTTCTTGAAAATTACCCGGTTGAAGCTAATTGAGTTAATTTGGGGCCGGAAACATTAAAAACATGCTTGTAAGGGGAGAGCGGAGAAACGAGGACAAATAATTTGCGTTTTGGCTCTCTTATTGATCAACCACCATGACAACGACGTAATTCCCAAGCAACTTTGAAATTTGATCGTTTTAGCTGTAAATAGTTTGCTTTAAACTGTATGGTATAGTCAGCTTCACAAAAACGTCCTCAAAATCGTTGAAGATACAATGCAAGGTTGGTTAACAAAGTCAGTGCAAGTCCAATGCCAGGACAAAGGACCAATTTGTCAAAATCTATCACCACCAGTTATGATAGTTTAGGGGAAAAAATCACTATTAAGAGATTTTGGACGGCTTGAGTGGCAACGTAGATGGAATAACAAGACAGTTCCATTTAACAAGACTCTGAGTCTGAAGCTGTGTAATTTGTACACTGTAATTATGGACTTGTTTGTCAAGGTACACAAAGCTTGCAATACTTCTCAGGACTTGCATGGTATGCATTATGCAATATTATGTTTAATACATGTAAGTGCTGCTTTGCTTTTGTACAAAAATTTCTGTTACCCCTTGAAGGCGCGTGTAAAAGGTGTGGAGTCAAAGATGGAATTTCCTGTTACCCTTCAGAAATATGTAATGGTGCCTTTTTAAAAAGCAAGGTGGTTCTCATTTCAAACCAGTTTTACTGTACACCTTTTCTTTTGCTTGACTTGCTTGTTCGCATGGTACCAAATTTGTCGTGCAGCATAAATCTTTCATATTGATCAGTAAAGTGTTGTGTATGCCTCAACTTTGAACAAAATTATGGATGTAGTAGCGAGAGGAAGGGTTTAGAATCTCCTTGGGGGAGTCATAGAAATTTTTGGCTTTTAAACAGTCATACCATTCTTTACTGTTTATTAAGGTCAGAATGATGGATACATGTACGTCATGAACCTATCCATTTGTGGAAAGGTTTTTTTAAAAATAATGCTTCTGGCTAAAGCCATAGTTTTTTTAAATTTAAAATATTATAATCTTAAAACTTTTCTTTACCAATAATGGACAAGGTTCAATACGTGAAAATCATGGTTCATTGGTTAAATTTACCTTTATAATAAATGCTGGAATTTTTTAAATCGGCAATCTTGTTTGACAAATGAAATTTTTTGGTTTCGAGGCAAAGTATGATTAATTTTATAAGTGTTAGTCATGCTCTGATTGATGGGTCGATTGTCCTATCAATGTAATTGAGTTTTTAATAACTTTGGTCAAATCCCTAGCAATTAGTGTTCAGGAAATGGTTCCGAACTTCATCAGAGAACTCACATATTTTACACAAAGAGCAAAGTATACTTCCTGTACTGTATCATTTTAATTTGGTTTCTCTCGGTTCCGGCATAGGACTTTTAAGACTTTTTTCTAAAACCAATGTTACACCTGGAAATGATGAACAAAAGTGCATTTGCAAGTAGGGGCAGGTTTTTGCTGCTCTTTAATTATCGTTTGAAAATATTGTTAGGTTGGTAATGGCAATGTTCTTTGTGTTAATATAACATTTTCTTACATGTAGCTGTCCTCTTTTGTGGGGAAATTCTTGCAACCCCTTTGTCGTAGCATTTTGTTTGCTGTTTTTAGTGCTTGGGTTGTTTATTTCATTTGGTCATATCCAGATGTTTCTTAAGATACTTTACTAGCATGATGTCATACTTATAAGTCAACTTTGTGTGTACGTGTAAATCACATGATAGCCTTGGGTTGAAAAGTCTTCTAAATCATGTTCAAAGGTGAACCATGTTATAAAGTCCAGAGGTTCAAACTTTGGATTGATACTTAAATATTTGAATTTTAAAACTTGTCGACATTGCTTGCTCAGTTCTGCCTGTAACAGAACTTTGAAGGGTTTGACTGTATATTGAACATCAAAGACGGAACTATATTACATTTTGCTTGCAACTTGAAAGCAAAGGAACAAATTGTACAGCATGGTAGAACCAAGGTAATTTGATCCGTAAAAAAAAAAAAAACAGCTGAGACAACTTTCTTTTGAAATAAAGAATGTTCCACGCATTTCTGAACTCTCAAAGTAGTAAACAATATTTGTTCATTTTATATAATACTTGGATTTATTCAATAAAGTTATTAAATTTCATTCTGTTTCTCTTTGTGGTCACAAAAGAACATCAGTGCAAGTTTTCCTCTTGCATTGTTGTTTGTAGAGAAACTTATTAATTTTGCTTGCAACTTGAAAGCAAAGGAACAAATTGTACAGCGTGGTGGAACCAAGGTAATTTGATCTGTAAAAAAACAGCTGAGACAACTTTCTTTTTAAATAAAGAATGTTCCACGCATTTCTGAACTCTCAAAGTAGTAAACAATATTTGTTCATTTTATATAATACTTGGATTTATTCATTAAGGTTATTAAATCTAATTCTGTTACTCTTTGTGGTCACAAAAGAACATCAGTGCAAGTTTTCCTCTTGCATTGTTGTTTGTAGAGAAACTTATTAATTTTGTCAATGACTGACTTACATGTAAGTTAACAAGTAGTGGAAGTGAAAATCCATATATTGGCCAAGTCATAAATCTGTAGATTGTCAGGTTCCTCTTAGAATAAACTGTTTTGTTTCTTAGTTTGAAAGGGGTCACATTCCATGTTGTGATCAGTGGATGTAGTTCCATTTGTCGGGTTTTTTTTTTAAAGCTTTGTCAATTTGTGCTCAAATCATAATTTTAACAGAGAAAAGTGAAACAGTTGATTGAGATGTGAGATTCAGAGTTGATGTTTATGGAAGGTGTTGCTGCTAAAACAAAAGTTGTAGTCTGCTTTTGTTGTTTTTGATTGGCTAGTTGGTTGGCGCAACTCTATACCATTGTAGTAGGTCATGTTTAAACCATTGACTCCCAGGGTTTCTCCATTAAAATCATCTGGCATTACACAGAGTAAAATACTAAGTCTGGCTGGTTTAGGCTGGTTTGGGCATCAAAGGGTTAAATTATCCACGGGATCTTTTTCCAATCAAGTAAGAATCCAAAGACAATAAGATTTATTGCAAGTATTTTCAATAAGTAATGACAGCCAACAGAAAGTGTCAGTTACTTTTACTCAGAGGAAATCTCAGACACTGACCTTTTTTACCGTCAAACAACGTTCGCTAAAAACTTTATGAAGAGGTTTTGACTGAGAACCTTCGGCCATCTTTGGTTTGAATTTGACAAAAAGCGACAGCGTCTTTCAGCGGTTCATACGGTACATGTATTTGGGTGAGTGTGTGACTACAAGTACCATGATCATTTCACAAGGCAAGGAACATTATGCAATTGAATATAAATGTCAGGGATTTCTATATGTGCATTCCCCATATTATCATTCCCCCACATTATCATACTATTGGGAAAATCTCCGTATGAGGGCCATACGCATTTGTGTGAGCAGGGCGGGAAAAAGCCGTATGGAACTACAAGGAACTTGTACTGCCCCGTGTGATTTTAGGGGATTTCATCGCTTTTAAACATCAAACTAATTTACAGCCAGAAAAGCAAATGCAAACAGCATATTAGATAAATTTTCTGTGCAGATTTTGGTTTTTGATTTTGTCCTAACTTCATCTTTTGAGTACTAATAAATAGTGTAAAGAGCCCTTATGATAAAATGCTTATTGACTGAGTTTAGGTCGGGCCGGACAGGAAAAATAATAAATTATTATTTGGCCCTTGGTCATGGCACATGGACCTCGCTGCGCTCGGTCTGTACGCCATGACCTTGGGCCAAATATTTTCCTGTCCGGCCCTCCCACTCAGTCAACAAGTACATATTCTGGTCTTTCTTTGAATGCCAAGCCTCCAGAAAAAGTCTCTTGTCAAATTCAAACCGAAGGTGTCCAAAGGTTTTTGGTCACAATGTCTTTATAAGAGTTTTTAGTGAAAATTGTTTGATGTTCAAAGTCAGTGTCAGAAATTTCTTATAGTAATTATGCGAACTCCCGACTGCAATTTCAGCATATTTGCTGGTACTCAGAGTAGCTGCAATCTTGGACAAAACTCTTGGGAAAGATTCTATCTTAAGCACTGACAAAATACAAAATATATTGGTCCTTCCCCCCTTCCCTCCATACCAATGTTGATAATGTAATGCAAAATACTGTGCAAGCCTTTGGTTGTTGTTTCAACCAACATTGGAATGGGGGGAGGGGGGAAAGTAGGAAGAATTTAATCTTTATCACACAGACAATTAGAGCGTCACATTTTCCCAACGTGTTTTGTCTAAGATTTTAAAAATATGAAAATGAAAAAAAGTTAGGGCAGATTTATTGGCCCAAAGAATCCTTTGTACCAAATTTTACGACATGCTATGCTGCTTAATTTGAGCTATTGTCGTTTCTAATTATGGGATCATATACATATATGCAATGAAAGCCAGTTTTTTGGCACTTAACAATGGTGGACAGTGCTAATCAGCAAGTAGCAAGTGACCAGTATGGTTTTTATTGGCGTTATAGAGCCAGAAAAAACGATGCATATTGCCTTCTTAGCATGCAATAAGGAAATTTTTAATGCGAAAGGTCACTGAAAAGTGCAACGTTTTGAAATCATCTGTTTATAGAATTAAAAAAAACGCCTTTTGAGGAAAGACAAAGCGAGAAGAGAAACACTCTATAGGCCGTCCAAGTAAGCTGAGTATTCGGCAAGAAATGCAAGGAGTCATCATACGAAGTTTGCATGCATATGCATCTATGACAGGGCGTATTGACGTGATTGTATTTAAGAAATCAAGGAGCAAACCAAATACCAACTATAAATCATATGTGTTGTGTTCTTGAGAGAAAAAGAACTTTTTCAAGTTGGTCACACAGACATACTTGTGTTACAATGAATGCGTGAAACACAATTTAAACAATAAAGAACATACATTGTAATTGTCTCAATTTTTGGTGGAATCACCTTCATGGTTTGCAATTTCACAACAGAATGAACCCAAAATGATGATTTAAGGCAGTTGGCATGATTAACAGAAGAAAATGTAGTCATTTCAACGGTTAACAACTAATAATGTGCAAGTCACAGAAAAAACAATGACATTCTATTGTTTCCATTGCGCCTTCCCTGTTAACCGTCGAACAAGCAAGTGCTGGAGTGCTGGGAAGTCCTATAATTTGAGGTCACCCATCGAAATACTAACCCTGCCTGAAAGGGCTTAACTTAAGCTGTCAGAGGCTCAGAGTGCATGCTCAAACTTGTGATGAAAAAGAAGTTGTAAGGGAGCTTGAAAATGATCAACATGTCAGCCTTGAAGCCAATGTTTCTTGATTCTCTTTTATTTTCTTCAATCTCTCTGGGATTTAGTATTTTACTAGTAACCACATGTCTTCTCAAGGGGCTATTTACCTAAGACATCTACCATGGTACTGTAATGATATACCGTACCAAAACAATATCCTGCTATATAACAACGTGAACTATTAGAGCTACACATTACGCAAAGATAACTTGAATCTCCTGGAGGACAAAACGCAGCTCAGGTGACACAATACAGCGCTGTGTTAGTGCACTACCACACATACGCATTGCGTGCTTATTTTTTTGTGAAGAGTATTCAGAAGGCCAAGATGAAACTTTCTGCAAAGTTTAAAAAAATTCTGACAAGTGGATTCAGAGCCCCTTAATTTTGTGATTTTTTTAAGGTGGCTCTGAATCCGCTAAAACTTTGCTGAACATTTCATCGTGGCCTTCTAATTATTTTTAAGCAATAAAAAAAGGGGGATATTTGCAACAAAATTCAAAATTTATGGTGTTTTTGGTGGGCTTTCCTGTTGCAAGGGTAACTTGTTACATCACAGTAATGATCACATCTTGTTTGGAAGTAATCCATGTTTCATATGGTACTATAACATTGCTGTTATGTGATGCAGTGTTGTAGCGTCATTTGATCTAAAGAGTGTCTTCTAAGTGTTAAAACCCCTTTGAGCCTCTGTAGAATTTGTTATTTGATTATTCAAATTCGTAGGTACCAGAAACAGTCACTGGAATATCAATATTATTGTGACTTGCTTGTCCAGGTCTCTTGTTCTTGTTTTCAGTTGATGCATGCATTTTGAAGCTCAGTGAAAAATCTGTTAAAAAATGTTTGGTCCAAGTACTGAGTTTTTGTTTTTCAGACACCAGATTGGGAAGAGAGTGAGGCTGAAGAGAGTTTTGGTGCAAAACAAAAGAGGTCAAACTCTTTAGGCAGTGCTGATCAAAAGATAAAAGAGGCAAGTGTCAGATAAGTTAACACAGCGTTAAACAATAACCCTGGTGGCACTACCTGAGAGATCTGACTAGTTTTCTGGCAGTCCATCTTTGAAATTTATTGAGCTGTTTATCAAAGTAGCCTTGTCACTAATCCATGTGAAACCATAAAACCATACTGTCAGGTCATGTGTACTGTAGGTTTTAATTGTAGTCAATTTTCAAAGTTTGTGGGCTGTGGAAAAATTCTGGAATGTTGACAAGTGTGTCAAGGTCATAGCGGAGCTGAAGACTGTTCGCAGATGGTGCACTACTGGAGCACCATGGCTAAAAAAATATGGTAACCTGTGCGAGAAAATTTGGTTTTGGTCACTGTATGACCGTGCGTTGTCCACCCCATTATGTACTGTATGCCAATGAAACTGTGATGCAACACGCGTTTTTGGGTGGGAACTCTTGATGTTGGACATCTGTGTTATGGTTAATAGGCCATTTTCAAAATGTCAAATGTTCAGCTTGATAGTGAGACAGTGAGGACAGAAACAAGAGAAACCTTGGAATGAATGTGGAAAATATTTGCATATCATCCACTTTCCTTTGTCTTCGTCCTTTAAACCTCTCTTTCAAGCTGAGTTTTAATGTTTTAATTGAAAAAGACCTATTGGCACCTGTCAAAACAAAGTGTCCGCCGACCAGTGTCACATAAGCATATTGTGGGCTCAAGGTTAGAGCTCCTCAAGGTCAGCTTTTTTTTTTAAAATTTACCTCTGACCAGGTGGTAGGTTTTGATTGGAATAAATAACACAGGAGCTCTGCTTTTAGGCTTGGCTAAATCTACATAATTTATGACTCTTTTTGTGTAGATAAATTTCTTTCCCTTACTGTTAAAGGGCATCATACAAAACTCTAGTTTGGTGAAATGTCATAAGACGTCTGCCGAGGACACCACAGGCCAATTTGATACTCCAGTGACCCAGAATTAAAATTAAATGATGTGTTCGAACATAGTTATTGTTGCCATGCTAAAACATTTTTTTGAATACCAAGAATTACGAGCAGATGGAATAAACCCCGGGGGAGGGGGGGGGGGGGGTACTGCCATGTATGGGCTATATAGGTATGTGCCACTGTGAAGGGTATGGTTTTCAAGCAGTTTACTCTAGCATAGGGTATATAAATCAGAGCGTTTGGGTCTAGAATAGAGTATCATTTTTCACGAAACTGATCAGTTGGTTGAAGATTTTGTCAAGACTAAGGAAACCAGGAATTGCTACTCAAAAATATAAAAAAATGAAATCGGCAAGTTTAAATTTTCACAACTCAGCCTCAACAGCGTTGATAGATGACTATCATAAAACGCTACTGGATATTACTAACTATCAAAAATCAGGATTCATACGGAAATTGGTGGTATTAATACTGGTTAAAATTAAACAATTCATTGTCTTGATAATGCATATGTAAGCACTTGGCATTGCTGGACAAGTATAAATAAATCCTTTTTAAGAAAGAAGTGATTGTGGTATAAGGTTTTGTTTTGGCTTTGCTTTAGACTGTGCTAGTGACCTCAGTTTCTGGAAAACGGCTACTCTAGGATAGGAGTGATTTGGGGAGTTTACTCTAGTAAAGGGTAGCAAAATCCAGCTGAAACGAGCTCTGGTATAGGCTAAGGGTTCCAGGGTCCCAGCGGCACATTCCCACCCAGAACTTCCTTAAGTACCCCCCACCCCCATTCTTTATCCAGCAGAGTTGTTAATCAGAAAATTATTAAACACAGTCTCTACATGTACACTTTATGCTTTATGTGGTTGTTCAAACTATGGAAAGCACTATCCCCTAGGTAAATCACTTTCCAGTGAATAAGTCATAATGGAACCAATGGGCAGTGATTTATCTGGTGGATAACGTTATCCACCTTTTCGACACTTGGGGCCTGATCAATAAATGTTTTTGTTTTCACAGAAATTAAAGTATTTGCGAAAGAAAGGTCCGATTTATGGTCGCCAGTCTCCTCTTCATGGTGATCACACAGCCATCCCTCCGAGCAGACTATCTCAATCAATCCCGATATCAATTCCTTTAGCACCAAGATCCTCAGAGGGGCCACAGAAACGGAGCTTGGAGGGCCTCAATTCTGAAATACAAAAAATAGTTTTAACTGATACACAAGTTGAAAGGGTGAGTTTGTCATACATATACGAGTGTGGGTATCTGGTTGACACCGGAACAACTGTACCGTCTATTCTTTCTTTGTGTGTTCTATGCACTGATAATGTCTCAGAATATCTTACTAGTGTGCAACAACTCTAATAACAATCATGAATATGTACATGTATAATATTATAAAGACCGGAAGCACCTGTACAAAAAAGCAAAACTTTTGTGTAAATAAAGTAAATACATTGCCTGCGACAAAATAAAATGGATTGCTTTGATAAAAATGGCAGTTCGAGAACTGAAACAACTAAATCAATTTTTGTTTCGTCAAAGAGATCAGTTGCATGTCAACAAACTGAAGCACACAATTCCAAGAAAGGAAAAGTTTAACTAGGAACAAAGGACTTTCACTGGCATGAAAAACTGTAATGGAACCAACAAGAAAGTGACACTTGAACTTACCTGCACAATTTATTTAGTTTCAACGGGATTCAAACCCATGACCTCTGCGATTCCTGCCTCTACCAACTGAGCTATGGAGATACACAGTTGGGAGCAGGTCAATTTGTTGAGCTATTAATTTTGTTCCTGTGAAGGACTCATGGGAACCCCCTTTTCAACTGTGTTGAGTTACAATGGAAAGTAATCAGTCTACCATGCATGTGGACCACTAGAAGGGTTTCCCTTGGAAATTACCCCAAATTCTATCAATAGCATGAGAAACATTCGCACAGAATGTGAGCCTTGGATCGGGAAGGATTTGTTCATGAAAAGCAAGAGATGCCTGAATTTAAGTAATTTTGACGGCAATAATTATTTTGGTGTACCACGGTGATTGAGGATGGAGCATATGCATTTTTGAGGCAGCGGTCCTTTAGTCCAGTACTTGGTGTCAGCTGCCTAAAAGCATTTGAAGCGTGGATAAAAATCGAAAGTGTTAACTGATCTCATACATGTGTACCACATTCCTGAGAAGCCGATGAGAAGATCTGGCCCCAGTTGTTCGAAGGGCAGATAGCACTATCCACTGGATAAATCACTATCCACCGGATCATAACTCGATTGGTTTTTCTAGTGTTTATCTGCTGGATAGCGATTTATCCACCTTTTTAACAACTGAGGCCTGAACGATATTTATGGCAATTTGTATTTAATTTTTGGCAACTTCCGTGTCTTCAGAATCCATCTCCATCTCCATCCTCAGATGCAATCAACACAGAATTTGTTCAGTTCACTTCAGTGGTTATTGGCAACAAAACTACAGTATTTATGTTTTGGTCTTCATTGATTCAAAGAAGTCTTTTAGTGTTTTGAAGTTTGACTAAATAGCATGACACTGCCCCTTAGACTCCATTATGCAAACTGCATGTGACAAAAAAGATAATCCCACTTTTTTTATCTCTCATCCCAAAAACACTGCTAGTCTAAAATCTGACTTTCTGTTGATGTTGAAAAAGGTTGCATTGGTGGAATTAAGGAACTTTAAGCAAGGTGTTGGAGAATATTAGCGGAATATTTAATGTTGTCTAATTTTGATAAGTAGTTTAGCATTGACCATAAGGAACTAAAAAATCCTAAATCCACTTTCCAGTTTTAAAAGCTGAGTTCCTGTCCAATGCAAGGGAATTAATTCAGTGCTTATTTCTGTTACTAACTTGACTACAGAAATCAGTGTGTAAACATTAAGCCATTGACACCTCAAATGCCCTAGGATACCCCCAGTTGATGAGTAAAATCGTCTGGTGGTAGACATCTGGTCGAGTAAAATGTGTCAAGTCTCACTCCCAGGGGGTCAATGGGTTAAAATTATTTTACACATTGGAAGGAAGTCTACTCTACTTTCTTTGAAGTGTTTCTGACTTTGGCTCTAAATTAATGGGGACATATTTTTTTCAGTGAGTGATTAACAGAGAAAGCTGAGCTCAACTAGAAGTGAAAAAAGTTTAACAATGGTTGGCAATAGAAAGAAAACCACTCATAGGTTATGGCACCTGACTTTAAATAATGGGAACTTGGTACACTAGGATGGGCATTGCAGGGGCATTTTGTGAAAAACGTAGTATTATGCTAACATTACAATGGAAGCCATTTTGTGGCCCCTGTTATGACACTAATGTGAAGCAACGAATAACAGGGACAGTCCAGTTTAACCAGGAGAATGTTTCTTTCAGCCTGTAATGGAACACGTACCAGATGGTCGAAAGGCACCTGTCAGCGAAGTGCTGTCTGGTACTTTTCGCACCTCTGACATCCACACCCAGACACCAGCTGAGAACCATGATGGGCAAGACAGTGGAGGAAGTGGCAACACCAGTAGCAGAAGCCACTCTGCATCACCAACATATCCCATAATTCCAGGGGCGTCTGATTCACGTCCATCATCAAGGAGTTCCTTGGGAGGAGCAGCAGAAACTGAAGAGAACGTGTCTCCTGAGATACCTTCTGGACCTAAGTATGCTTCATCACCTAAACCCAATAACTCTTACCTCTTTGCAAGAGAGCCTCCTGATGGTGCTGAAAAGGTGCCATTGCATGTTGAAGATTCAGATAGGTGAGTTTTTTCTTTTTCTATATTACTATTTACACTGTGTAATAAGTTTTGATAGAGTGCAGCTCAAAGATAAGCAAACTTTGCATATTTGCTGAAAGATGTGTGAGTTCTTATCGGATGTTAAATGTTCAGGAACATGTATAGCAAGATGTTGGTTTGTCTTGCCGACATAACAGGGGCTACAGCCTGCACAAGGAAATTTGTAGACAACATCCACGAGCATGATCCTGTGTTGTCATTTTAATAATTTTTCTGTGTCAAATACCCATTGTTTTTCTATCATAATGATTGTATTTTCCAGTGCCCCTTATTCACGTTATTAATTTTAGTATTCATACTTCCTATTTAGCTATCTTTTATATCACACCAACTAGTGGTTCATTTGTATTTGCAACTGACGATGGATGTTGGTCATCCGAAGCATGTATTGCAAACTCAAAACTGTGTGTTTCTACATGTACTTTAAAATTATTTCATGTCTGCTACTAGTTTGCATCATCATAATAATAATAATAATAATAATAATAATAATAATAATAATAATAATAATAATAATAATAATAATAATAATAATAATATTATTATTATTATTATTATTATACAAAAGCTGTGTCACAACAATAACTGTAACATGTCTCATTCAATAATAATTGTGACATGTTAACTACAGTTATTTACACTATATTAATTTTAATAATTAACTGTAGTTATTATTATTCAAGGTGGCAGTGCCTGTTAAAAGCAAGGGATTTAAAGGGAATTCCCCTTAGAATGAGGAATTCCCCTTAGAATGACCAAAAAAATCAATTATTTTTCTTTGGATTTCAAAACTATGTTAACTAAACACTAAGCGACCAACGTTTTAAGCCTTGATTTGAAAAAGACACCTGTTATTTTAACTGGAATTTTCCTATTTAATGATCTGTCATTACTAACTCAAGATCTTAAGAGAGCTGGATTGAGGAAAAAATGACGTCAAAGGCTCACTAGTGTTAGAATGCAATGCGTGTGTATGCCGCAGAATTAATGTGCAGCACGGGAGTTTTAGGCTTTCAGACTTTTAAATTTGTGTTTTGCATAATATAATAAGCTGCATTCACACACTGAAAATTTATGCTAGTGAGCCTTTGACATCACTTTTCCCTGAGTCCAACCCTCTGAGGTCTAATCGGTCAGTTTTGAACATGAGTAATAGCAGACCTGGAAATCCAAAACTGGCACTCAAAGTAAACAGCCTTTGTCTAAAACTCGAAGCTCAAAATTTTGCCAGTCAGGTGTTAAGCAAAGACACTTTAAAAATCTGAAGAAAAAAAGGAATTGATTTTTTTTAATATCACAGGGGCACTTTAGAAGTGATGAAATAAAATAGAAACGAATTGTTGTTCCTTATTTTTAGGGATAGATCCTCCCTGCCTCTTGGGCCGGATAAGTCAAAGGTCAAGATCATTAACATAAGTGCACGATCGGCATTTTCAGCTTTCTCTGCACTGCCCTCCTTACCCAAGATGGCAGTTACCTCTCCAGCTACAGCTAGTCAGCAACTGTCACAACTGGAAGCCTCTCAGTAGTTCTCTGATCTGTAGGAGGATGGCGTTGGGAAATCCCAGGCAAGCTGCTGTGATGTAGCATAGGGTCAAACTATGCACATGTATTAACCTAAAGAACTTCAGAAACTGGCCAAGGTCCCACTGTGACTTGATGTAGTGCATTATTATTTTGTTAGTGCTGAATGGGATACTACATATACAGTAGCAGTGAACATGGGCAGAGATCAAAACCTTTTTGTAAATCTGCTTTTAACTTTGCCATGATTGATTGTAAGTAGTAACTACTTCAATTTGAAACAACTCGACACTGCTTTAGCACTATTGTAAACAGCTCTAATGGGACCTCAACCAATGCAGCGTTTGTATGCCTGACTTTACGTAAACGACAATTTGGGTTAGTTTGAACAGTGAAGCATTTATTTAGTGCTGCCATAGGGTTGTTTATAATGATAATATTGTTTAAGACCTTTCAATGTTTTGCATGCAATGTTGCTAATATCATTAGTACTTGCATAGTCAAGGAATGTGCTCATCAAGAAAATGATTGTTCCAAGATTCAAATAACCAATATAGTAGAAGTTGTATATTTTGTATGACCGTGATCCTTAGGTTAATGGATATTGTTGCTATGGTGTGCCTATCCGAACTGGCATTGGGTTGGATTTTTTTGCTCCTTGAGTCAGTGAAAGCAGTTATAAAATACTATTATTGTATGTCCTTGTTGATTGGTTATGTTATTCAAAATTTACAGGTCTGTCTTTTACAGTGCATTTTTGTTCTTGTACATGGAGCACCACAAAAGGCTTTTTAAGTCTGTAATGTAGGTCTGGGGTGCTTATGTGTGGCTGAGTCTGGTTACAAGAAAGCAACAAGCAGAAAGGCTACAATAGTACTCTTGACACATTGTGAACTACAATGTTTACCACAAGATGAAGAAAAATGATTTAACACTGTGATATTAAAATACTATGAAAATTAATATACTTCATTAATTTAACAAATTTGTGAAATCACCCAAGCTCTGCATTTTGGCGCATGCAAGTCGATGGATTTCAGAAACAAATGATGAGCTTCTCTTACTGCTTTTCAGGAACTAGTCTCGTCACGCACTGTAATGTATTGTATCTTGTATCATTTTCATGACCCTTGGTATCAATATTGTATTATTGGCATATGTGTCCTTGCAGTTTATCCAGATTTCTAAGTTGTCACCTACCTCATTAAGAACAAGGCAGGTTCTTAAATGCAGGTTTGTTCTGTAACGGACCAAATAGGTGTGGTGGGTGTCAAGAACTCGCAGTTCAAAGAAACAGTTGGAATGATTGTTCGATTTGAATAACAACTTTGTGATTAGTTTTGTGGAAGCTTTGCTCTTGGAACTCATGGTCCTAGAGGTTTTTCTTCAGCCCTGAAGTGGCAAGAAAGAGAAAATCCCCTGGTTACCTCAGACTTTAAATCCTTTTCATGTAGATGCCAGCTGTCAAATTACAAAAGGGACCAATGCCAACTTGGTAATCACGCGTCCTCCAGGTATTGCCAATCAAATGAACCAATCATATTGATATGCATGTTTGTAAAAATATCAACAAATCCGAGCCTGAGGGTCGGATCCTGACCCTGGCATTTGCATGAAAGTGAGATTGAAGTCCAAGGTAACCAGAGGTTTTTCTTTTCCTGGCCGAACTCGTCTTCGCCACTTTGCGGCTCTCTTGCTGCCCAAGAAAAATCTCTGAGACCAGGGCATCTTTGAACAAGCAAGAGACCGATTTTTTTTTTTGGTTAAGAATAATCACAAATCATCATTTTTGCATCAGGTGAATGTCTGAGCATTCCCAATTTTAGTTCTAAGACAAGCTGTCTTTAAGCGAGGGTGATGTGGTAACAGGTTAGAGCACCAGGAGATGTCAGCTTCCTGTATCAAGATGTACAATTTATTATTTGGTTATTGTATGAACAGAGTGTATATCATATTTACAAATATTAAGATTTAAGTTAAGGAGAAAACTTAATTACCACAATAAGCAGTTTAGGAATTTTATATAAAAAAGAAGCTATTGTTACTTGTCATTGATCTAATTCTTAATGTATACTGCAAGTCAGATTGTAAATATTTTATGGATTAAGATTACTATTATGATACTTGTATATTTTTACACTTAAAAAAAAGTCCTAATGTTGTAGATTTATTGGATGGTAAAGACTGTTTCAGCCATTTTGTACTGAGATGAGCGAATACCTCTTTATCACTGATACTCTTTTGATGTTCTGGTCATTTTCTAGTTCATGTAATTTGATGTAATTCTATACAGTAAGGGAATTCCAACAAGGGTGTCATCTGGAGGTCACTTTCTAGTTTCTTTAGCAAATCACTAACGGTAGAGATGATTGATGCAAAGCTAAAGTTACTTAGCAACTCGGAATGTGTTAGTGTCTGCTGGTTTAAGGGGAAAGTTGCTGGCCCTTGCTGCAGCTTAGTACTCTTTTATTGTCAGTGCTACAAGGTTGTGCATTAAGGGTGCCATGGTTATGACAATGTTAGTTAATTAACAGTGACTTTAGTCTATTCTGGATGAATTGTTACCAAAAAAGATAAACTTTGTACTGGATAGACTAACGTTTGTGGCTGAAGAGCAGAGTTTTGGAAGGCTCTAATTTATTGATAAGAGAGAAACTCTTAATTCTTCTTGAAATACTTGTAATGTCAAGGTAGGCCAGATATAATTTTTACTGTAAAGATGAAGGTATTTTTCCGTGGTCAAGTCTTATGGCTTCTTTGCTGGCTTTAGATCCCAAAGGATTAGTGTTGAATGGCAGTAAAGATTTGGATGTTAAATAATATCAGGGAATTTTTGCTGGCTGAGTGGCAAACCTGACAGAGGTTTCTGTTTTTGGTTTTTGCCAACAAATGAAACTTGAGTGTTTTGCTTGTTTCACTATATTCTTGCAAGTAAAATGATTTCTTGATTCTGTTCTGACGTCGGTCTACTTTACATGAACTGGCTGGTTCAGTCTGTGAGTACATCATTACTTTGACAATGACTGAGGGCTCTTTTCAAGACCTTGTCCAAAATGGTGATGTTAGAGTGACCCAAGCAGAGCTAAACCTTAAGTGGAACCCTTCTGGGACTCTGAAGTATTTATTTATATATTTATTAGGAGAATATCTGATATTTAATGGTGATCAAGTGAAATCCTTTCAAAGTAGCTGCTGAGTGAAACTGCATAACGTTAAGTGACATTCAACTACAGTAGTACTGAGCATTTTTACATTTTTTATTCATTTTTCCTCTCATTTCAGTTCTTCAGATAGGTGGTTATTGACCATTACCGGAAAATTTTTTTTTGAGGGTTCTTTAAATAAATAAAAACAATACATGTTAATTACTCTTGGGACTGTATCATGCTTCATGGAACTTGATATTTGTGAAAATTCCAAATTTTGAAGTTTTGTTCCAATAGTTAATGGGCATCTTGGATGTGATAGAAGTCCTTATATTTTTTTGGATGTATCCTCCCTTCATGATAAGAAATTATATTTATTTCCATGAAGTCAAGCTACCAGTAATTCAAACATTCAAATTGAACAGTCAACTTTTTACACTACTTGTTTTAAAAATGAAAATTTTTAGGGGAAATTTCTTCTTTTTTTTTTTTTTTTAGCTTTCTTTCCATATTATTCAGTTAGCTTTTTCTTTTAGATTGAACATACTTTCTGCTCACCAGTTTGGACAAGTGTCTTTGATATTATTCTTAACATCCCAATGTTTGCCAGTGAATATATTGCCTTATTTATTATGGTACATTATACAGCATTTGTTACATAAACAAGACTTGTTTGAGTTGTTTTGTCTTGGGATATTTTGAGAATCTCCCTGTATAGAGGGTAATTTTTCCAATAATATTGATAAGTAAAACGATGATTGCTTACAATGGTTATAATAATTATTCACATCAAAACAAGTGCTCTTAGTATTTTAGGAGGGCATTTCCCAGCTCGTACTTTTTGCTACACTCTTGTATTACCTTCCTTGTATTCTTATTGATGCATACTCAGTACAAATAAAATGAACTGGAAAAGAAAAAGACTATTATCTAGGGTTTCTTAAAAAGACATTTCCTGAAAGCAATCCTGGTCAAAACATTTGGGACACTTTTCCTTTTTTGTTTTAAGAAAATAACAGTACCACTGACCCTGAGAAATGTTTGGCCTTCGAGGTCAACAAAAAGTGTTGTGTTGTGTGTCAAGGGGAGTGGTGAAGAAATCTCACAAGTTGTGAGTGGGAATTGTCACCAAATGTTTTGTGCAGGCTGTTCAATCTGTGTGTAAATTGTCATCACTATTATTATTGACATCCTCTTGAAATCAAATCAGATTTTGTATATTAGAAGTGTACTCCACCAAATGATCATAATTCCACTCGTCATACCATCTGCAACTTCCTTGTTCATACTCATCACATGACACTCTGGGTTGATTGGCATGGCGCTGTGGTAATCTTGGCTCTTGAGGACGTTTCCCAAGTGATGGGAAGTTGTGATAGTAATACCTGTTAAGAAACAGATATAGTTGGCCAGCGAGCATGCATAGACGACTGTAAAGGGAAGGGGGGGGGGGGGGGGAGGGGGGAGGTGGGGTGACTCATTTTTCACTGTACTACCTCACCCCAGAAAGACCATGGTGGTTTGCTAACTGTTAGTTGCCAATAGGCTAACAACCCAAACCTTTACAAAAATGCTAACCTTTAGCATTTTTGTTAAGGTCTGGGTTGTTTTAGCTATTGAACCCTCAACACCCTACCCCTCACTCCTCACCCCACCCCTCACGCCCTACCCCCCACCCCTGGAATAGTCATACCCAATTGAGGATGGGAATTTGGGAGTACCTGGAGATAAAGCTCTCAGAGGAGAGTAGAGACCCAACAAACTCAACCCACAGGTTACACCATATCTACAATTCTCGTCACAAGGTGGAATCTGTTGAGCCGCCGCTCTTGTCTGGCATAGGTCGTCCACAACTCGCTGCCATAAAGGAGAGTCGACAGGACACAAGCTTGGTAGACGCACATCTTGGTCCTTTCACTCAACTGGTCATTGCCCCACACGTGCTTGTTGAGTTTGGCCATGACAGCAGCTGCTTTGGCGATCCTGAAGCTGATCTCAGCATTGAGCAAAGTCGAGCTTGACACGGTGGAGCCCAAGTAGGTGAAGGTGTCTACAACCTCCAGCTCTGTGTTGTCGATGGTGATGACGGGGGGGACTCAGCACCTTGCGCCAGGATGTTGGTCTTCCTGAGGCTGATCGTTAGCCCAAACTCCTTGCAGGCGTGGGACAGCTTGTCTACAAGATGTTGGAGGCCCTCGTTGCTGTGGGATGTTAAAGCAGCGTCATCTACAAACAGCAGCTCCCGTACGATAAAAAAAAAAGTGCATAGGAAATCGCAAAATGCACGAAAAAGTTCATATTATTTTTTTTTATTATACTCAACAAAATCACTTAATTGCTGTGTTTCCATAGCAACTTCCATATTGCACTCTATAACCTCGTCATGCAATCGTCATTGACCAACCAGAAATGTGATACTTTGTTGAAGTATAGGAAATCATATGAACACAATTGCATTTCGTGATTTAAGGGCACGAGTGATGTTTTGAAAGTTCTCAAAACATCACGAAATGCATGAGCTAGTTCATACAATTTTTTATTTATTATATACTCAACAAAATCACTAAATTGCTTTGTTTCTATAGCACCCTATAACCTCTTGCGCTCTATAACTTATTTATGCATTTGTGATTGACCAATCAGAAACAATATTTTTTGTAGGTAACATGAGTGGTCACATTGAACAACAACGTCATGATTTCTGCCATTTTTTGTCTCCCATTGCGATCTCGGAAAAACCCGAGCCCCAGATGGGATTTTCCCGAGTTCCCAATGGGTTTTACATTTCATTTCATATGTGGATGTCATTCTCACATTTTTTCAATCTTTGCCATGTATATTTATTGTCCATAAATAATAAAAAGAAAATAACATGTTAGCTCGAAGATGTGAATTTTATATTCTTGTGGCAAGAACATAAAATTCATATCTTAATTGCCACCGTGTAATCCTCTGTTTATGAGCTAGTATATAATATATTCAACTACACAGGGCCTAAATTTGTGAAGTGTTACAATTATAGGTGATCTATGTGCTACTTCTTACCATCTTTGTATGATGAACTTGTGTCCTTTGACAACCTTTGCTGCATTGTGAAGAGATGTCAGATCACATTCTCCTTTAGAATTCATACTGTTCCATATCAGAGCAAGTCCTTTACGTGGTTTTACACTGATTCCCAACTGTGGAAACTTGGTTTCTCCACCTTCTTCTACATCCTTCAAGTAAACCAGGACAGTAGCAAAGCGGTCTCGTTTGTCACTGTGGTTGACGATGCAATCAGTGTGATTCTTGTATCCTGAAAACAACCTCAAAGTGAGTGTTTAATAATTATTACTAACACTTAAACAATACCAATACTAAATAAATTAATGAACATGACTTACACAGGCAACTTTATTGCAAGATAAAAGTTGAAAGATACCAGTATTCCTCTGTATTTTTTTCTATAGATTGATAACAACCACATCAACAGAGGGTGGTCTGTCCATGCCTCGAATTGATAATAATTATAAATAATAATAATAATAATAATTATTATTATTATTATTATTATTATTATTATTTACATATTTCCTTTTAATCAATCAATCAATCAGAAGTTGCTCAGAACTTAATGCCGAGGAAGAATTCCGTAGTGGTTAAGGGGAATGGGCTTGAAATCCACTACTCCATGAGGCCTGTAGAACTCTGCAAAGTACGAGGATTCCTATTTATAAGAGAAATCAATAGTTTCAGTTGCTAATTGCTTAACTGAAACCCGGATAATCTTGGAATATGTGTGCAGGGAGCTTTAATGGCTTTTGAGTACTTTTTGTTGTTATCAGCATCATGAGGAAGTGTCAGTACGCCCGGTTGGTCATGCACAGTCAGTACAAGCACAGTGGTAATAGAAGCCCAACATCTTGACTTGACTCCAGGATGTCAAGGAATGTTATCAGTGACTTCCTTTGATTCCTGCAACTGTGGAAGGGCTCCCTGAGTTGAGGCTCCGCAGAAGGCACATCTTTATGCCTAAAACAGTTACAAGCAAGTTGTGGCAGGTACAAAACACAGGTCACAGGTCATTGTTTTACCAAAGTATCCTAAACATTCATAAAAGCTAACCTCAGGCCTAAAAACTCTGTATTGGTAAAACAATGACCTGTGACCTGTGTTTTGTACCTGCCGAGCAAGTTGCCTTATACTTAAACTTTCAACTTACCAACATTTTGTGGGTATGAAGTTATTTGAAACTTTCCTCCATTTTCAAGCTTAAGTCCTGTTGCTCTTTGTATCCTTTCAGCAAATATTGTGGAGAATTTGCTCTCCCCGGGGTAAAATGCTGTACTAAAACTCCATGTAAAATATGCTTGTAGTTGAGTTGAAAATGTCTCATTGACACATGTTGTTCCCTCAGTAAAATCATTTTGTGATACCTTGATTTTTAGCTTTGCATCTTTCAAGTATTCACGGAAAGACTTGATACCATCAAAACATATGATTGGTCCCTGCTTGTTAAGTTCTGACACATGCTTTTGGTGGACAATGACAAGATTCTGGCACTCGTTGTCACTGAGAAAATTCTCCACTACATATGCGTTGACGTAACTCTCAAAACTTTCATGCCTCAGCTCTTGAATTTTCATCTCATGATCATTTTCTTTAATGTTTTTCATTGTTAACCTGCTCTGTACAGAAAGCTTGAAATTTCGTAACTCTTTGGGAAGATAACTTTCTTGTGTTACAGCTACAAAATGTAGATAGCAGAAAATAAAAATGATATTGCATTGACATACCACTGTCAACCAGATTGAGTGACTTACAAGTATGCATTAAATGGACCAGGGCAAAGGGGACACCAAGTGAAGACAACAGTTAAGTCTGTTGAAATATAAGTGCTACACGGCCAACGTTTGTGAAAAGTAACGTAACCCTTCCTTGTACTTGTACATGTTCATTGCCGTGACTTTAACACCTTCAATTCCCATGGCCTGCTCCTGTCTGTAGCTCAGTTGGTAGAGCAGTGGTGATCTAACCCGAAGGTCGTGGGTTCACTTCACTTTACACTCTAATCAGCCAAGTCTGTTGAAATAGATCTTACTGTCTACCACAGGATTTACTAACTGATTTGTCCAGAAATGCAAGTAATTAGATCCACACCCCTTGTTTTCTAGTGAAAATTTCCCTTTTGTAGGGCTATTTTTGTCTGGCATGACTATTCTGGGGTTGGGGTAGGGGGTGGGGGAAGGGGGTGTAGGGTACAATAGCTGAAACAACCCAAACCTTTACAAAAATGCTAACCTTAAGCCTAAACACTATGCTTTAGATAATGACTAGGCCTAAGGTTAGCATTAATTTTTTTGTAAAGGTTTGGGTTGTTTCAGCTATGGTACCCTCAACCCCTACCCCCACCCCTTACCCCTCACCTCCTACCCCCACCCCTGGAATAGTCATGCTACTTTTTCTCTTCTTGATACCCTGATTCTGTTGTACTGTATTGTGCGGAACATGCTCACTTATGTTTAGAAATGCAAGGAATTAGATCATGCAAAGTAACCCAAATTTGTCATCCAACATGAAGTGTCCCTTCAATTTTAAGCATTTGCTACCTATTTCCAACAATAAGATAAGAGTAAATGAAACTTGCTATACTTACTTGAAGAGCAGCATTTGGGGACTTTTTGTCACGTTCGAGACACAAGTGATGTCAAAGTTGGGGACAAAGTTGTGACCCCTATTGAAATCTGCATGCATCTAATAATTATTACTCTCATTTCTGGACATATCTTTGGAAGGGGGAGGGGGGTGGTGGTGCACTGGATTGGCACAGTGGTGAGAGCACACACCTTCCATCAATGTCACCCAATTGTGAGTTCAACTTAACATCAGATCTGGCCTCCCATGCAGATGTTCCCAGGGCTTCGTTCGGCCACCCCAAAACGCAGACTGCAGACTGTGCAGACTGTGCAGACTGTGCAGACCAGGGGTAAAATATGGCATTACCCTCACTATCATTGAGAGCTAACCGTAAACAGGCTAACCTGAATGTTATTTAGGCCTAATTCAGGCTAACCGAATTTTCATTTTACAGATGGTCTGCACAGTCTGAATTCTGCGTTTTTCAGTGTCCTGGCTTCGTTACACGTTCCTACCCCACTAATGTCTGCTGAAACGAAAAACCACTTCCGTTCAACGGCTCTTTGCCCACTATTTAAAGAAACCAATTAGCGTTAACTAATTGTGTTGTGCATAGCCAATCACATGCTGTGAAAGAATGCCATAAAAAAAAAACATGAGTTTACCCAAAACTAGAAAACAGCCTCTGATTGGTGGTGTGGCCCATTGCCTTCTGAGATCCAGGGATCCCGGGTTCAAGACACGTCCTGGCCAACTGGTTGAATTTGTTCCTGGTAGTCCCTGGTTCAACCTCTCAGCTGCACTTGTAAATAGCCAACTGGTGTGCCTCCGGCCAGTTGGGATTCTTAACAGTTGTTGTTGAATGTTCTGTTCTGTTGTGATTGTGTTTTATTGGCCCTGAAAAGCCCCTAGGGGAAGTGGTCAACTAAGTATGTATCTTAATTATCTTATGTACTTCATGAACGGAAGTGGTTTTTCATTTCAGCAGATGTTACTGGGGGAGGAACTTGTGACAAAGCCCAAGAACGTCTGCGTGGGAGGCTACATCAGATGTGGATTAGTTCCCCACTCCTCTCTAAGAGGGTTTTCTCCAGGTACCCCAATTGTCCACTCTCACCAATGTGATTTTGATTTCATTTGATATATGGTCTCCCCTGATAAAAGAGCACACATTCTTAACTCAATAAGCATATCAAGACTTAAAGTTATTACAGTAACTGTCATCATTGTCATTATCATCATCTTCATTATCATCATCATTGCTGTCGTCACCATGATGATTTTTATGATCTTCTATGAAAGCAGGAGGGTGTCTGAACCATTATAATAAGATCAGGCCACTGTAAGAATTTTCAAAAGGTGGATAGGGCTATCTACTGAATGAATGTAAGGTAGATCGGTCAGGAAATTATATAAAACCAATAATTATTGATCAGATATCAGCTGAATGTAGTGACCCAGAGGATCATAAGTGCTATCCATTTTTCACATAACTGAGGCTTAAAGGCTACCTGATAATATCACTTTTAGCAACATTGCAGACTATGCACCTGTGAACTGTTGCAAATAAAGTGACAATTTGTTCCTCTGCAATGAAGCAGAGGCAGGTCCAGGGAAGGGGTTGCAACCCCCACCCCCTCCTCCTTTGAGTAGCATTTTTTTCCAGATTCTATTTCATGCCCTCACAATGCTTTTCAAGTCTCAGAAATGCTGAAAATGGCATTTTATAAGGAAAATCGGAAAAAAAGAAAGATACTAAGCAGTACAATCCCCTTTCAAAAATTTCTGGATCTGCCTCTGTAAAGCCAATAATTCCCTTAATGATGGAGTAAAATATCAATTTAAGTAAATATCATTATGCTGGTGTTGGTCAAACGATGGATAGCGCTATCGTCCTGATAAATCGGTATCCAGAGGATAAGTCATAGCGACGCCAATTGCGCTATCCAATGGATGGTATTTTGAACAACTGGGGCGAGAGATTATTAATTTGTGAAGGGAATAATTATTCATACTCGCATTAGTCTCAATAGCTCTGGGAAGAGAAGGCGCCCGCAAACGAGGAAACAATTGCTGAGGTAGCAACGTGTTTCTGAACAAATTCAGAAACATTTTTGCTTCCCGGGAAGCAAATTTTGCTTCCGTAACAAATGTTTCCTGGCACTGCAAACGGTGAAACGTTTGCTTCTGCAACAGTGTCTCCGCAACATTGTTCCCTCGTTTGCGGGCGCCTTTGCAGATATTAGCGAGACATTGTTAAAAACACTGATTTGATAGTATGGACCGTGATTGGGTGCTGAGTCTCTAACTATCTCTCACCCCAGGCGAGAAGACGGCAAGATTTTGCCTTCATCGCTAAGTGGATTTTATAGAACATGGTGGTTTGAGACTCTTTCGTAGCCCGTTCCGCCGTGAGTTTGATATCATTTGTACGTCCTACCTTCTGTCGTCAAACGTCTACCCCCACCATTATCCTGGGCAGAGGCTTTCTGTTCATTTAACTTCCCTTTTCGCAAAGCCTTGTTTTTAAGCCTAACTTGAAACGCGGGGACAATGAGCGAAACAGCTAAAATTGCTCCGATGACTGTACAAATGGTAAAAATGACGACAATCCATTTTCGCGACGTCTCCTCCTGGAATTGACAGGGATGTTTCTTCGCAAGTTTTGAAGCGCGTGTAGTTGCATTGTTGGTGTTTTCGCTACCCCTCTTGCCAGCTTTACGACCGACGGCCTTCGTCATGTTGATAGAGAAGCTGGCGTTTAACACGTTAATCCATTTTAGTGAAAATGAAAAACAATTAGATCTATTGGTTCCACAAAGGGAAAGATCGACATCTGTGCAGCTGTGTCTACATACAAAGTTTGTTGTTTGTCACGAAATAATAAAAGGAATGTCACGCAATCGGGAAGTGGGGCTTTAGTCTATTTCAGAGTGAAACGATTTCTGAGTGTCTCATTAATACAAATACGGCACCATTAAGTAAAGTATTAAATAAAAGAAAACACTGCCTTCTGTCACTAAAAGCCACTGGCATGTCGCATGGCACGACCTTAAAGCTATGGAGTTATATCTATGACAAAATTCAATGGTCAGTATTTGAAATAAAATCGTCCAAATCATGAATGCATCAATCCAAAGGTGAATGGCAACAAGCCGATTCTGTAATGGCCATAACAAAGAACGTAACGAGGAATAACGCAAAAAGGCATAACGCAGAAAGGCATAACGCAAAATAGCCATAACGCAGAGGCATAACGCAAAGGCCGTTGGAAGAATGGAGACTAGCTGTGTACGCCGTAAATAACTTCAGCTCTAAAAAAAACGTCAGTCGATTGCTCAAGGGAAAGAACATATAATCGCTGTCGAACTTTTTCTTCCTGTTTAAGTTATGCCTCTGCGTTATGACTGTGCTTTATGCTTTAATGCGCTATGGCCATTTGCGTTATGCCTATTCGCGTTAGGGCTATTTGCGTGATGCTTATTTGCGTTATAGCTGTTTGCGTTATGGCTATTTGCGTTATGCCTTTTTGCATTATGCCTCTTTGCGTTATGCCTCTTTGCGTTTGGCTGTTTGCGTTATGGTTTTTTGCGTTATGCATCTTTCCGTGATGGCCATTGGCCTTGTTGCCATTCAGCTTTGGATTGATTCATTCATGATTTGGACGATTTTATTTCAAATTTTGTCATAGATATACCTCCATACCCCCTAACCACTGGGCACAACGCAAGGAAAAGTAACACAACACAATTGACGTTGTCATACCCTTTCCTGCGTGTTCACCCCGCCCTCGCCTATCACTCTTTTTTGTGTTTTTCATTAAAATCCTTTTTCAAGGGAAAAATTACTGCTTATTGAAGTAATTACAGTACTGACGATAAACATGAAAAATATCTTTGTAAGTAACAGATTGGCCGAGAGCATGCAGTGCAGCTCAAGAAATTATCTGAGGATGTTGAATGTAACCTAAGAAGTTTAGAATCTTTATACTAAGATTCTCAGTTGAGGATGACACTAGGGAAGTTTGACGGCGGGTCTAATTTGCAGGTTGCAGGTCGCGGGTTGCAGGTCATTGTTTCACCAATACAGAAAGTATCCTAAACATTCTTAAAAGCTAACCTTAGGCCTAATTAGGCCTAAACAAAAGTTTTTAGGCCTAAGGTTAGCTTTTATGAATGTTTAGGATACTTTCTGTATTAGTGAAACAATGACCTGCAACCCGCGACCTGCGACCTGCAAATTAGACCCGCCGGAAGTTTGGTGACAAGTTTCATCGTTAAAGTTACCATGTTGTCAAGGTCAACTTGCTTCGTTTCCAAGGGTAACTTTTCGGGGGTTTGACGTCATTTAACTGGTAACGGTCGCCAGTTTGAATTTAACCGTTACCATTCGTAGATTTTGGCGGGCTCATCGCTCGCTCGAGACGTCAAGGCCCTAAAAGTTACTCTTGGAAACGAAGGAAGTTGCCCTTGACAACATGGTAACTTTAACGCTGAAACTTTGTTGCCAAACTTCCCTAGTGTCATACTCAACTGAGAATCGTACTAGTTTAAAACCATGTGACGCAAGCTTCCCTTATTGCTAGCGTAGGTGTAGCCGAAACCCCCACCCCCATCCTCGGAGGAAAAACGGGAGAAGTCTCGCTCCCTTCCCCCATTTTTTCTTCGGGGGGGGGGGGGGGGAGAGGGGGGGCAAGGATCTCATGGATATACCCACCACGAGTCCGACACGTTAAATTATTACCGTATTCATATTCCCAATATTCAGTCATCCATATTCATTTACCTCTTTCTATAACCATTTACCTTCATCTATATGCATTTATCATCATCCATATGAATCTACCTTCCTCAGACGGTCCAGGTCGCTCGTGTCACGCACTCTTCTCCCTCTTCCTTTCCCGTCGGGAAAGGGAGAGGGAGAAGAGTGCGTGACACGAGCGACCTTGGACCGTCTCAGAATCAGGCGACCTTCGAGCTACATTGCGTGACCATTCTGTCGTTCGAGTACCCTTTGCATCATGGGTAAATTTCACGATCGAGTAATGTATTGAGTCACGTCTTCAACGGAGTCGACCGTCGAGCCGGAATTTTGTTTACGTTCGACAAAATCGAATAGGTACCCAAATTCGTGACTTTCAGAAACACCATGGCCACTAAGGTAAATCTTCTCTT
>OX421451.1:33739432-33769432 GCA_949126865.1 Montipora capitata
AAGCATTGAGTGCATGACTGTGTTAATTCATTGAACGCAATATCTGGTGTAGGCTACCTGTAGCCTCTGGTTGTTGATATTTCTCTGAAAATGTTCTCAAGGTTATTAACCATTAACATTAGATTGCCCTAAGCTTAAGTCATGCCTGGGATGAGTTTTAATATGCAGCACATTGTACAAAGAAACAGAGAGTGGGTGATTTAATAAAAGTGAATGAAGTTTTCAACCAAAATCTTGTCTAGTGTTGACATTTGACAACAGTGAATATGAAGAACTTTCCTTACTTTACATTAATTTTGTATGTTTGACTGTTCTAGAGTAGTGGCAGTGTCGGCACAGTGGAGTGCAGCGTGCAGGAATGTCCAGGATTCCTTCATCAAGGATTCATGGAGCTGTTTCCTGATGTTGGAGTACAAATGGGTCAATTAACTGTGGTCAGCCTCAGCCAGCGCACTAAGAATGACATGAGTGCGTGGTCACCTGAAGTGGAAGATGAAAGAGATAACCTCATGGCCAGTGTAAGGGATTTGATTTAATTCACTTTATAACAGACCATCTCCCTTTGCATTTTTAGGCCTGAGGTCCATGGGACCATGGGTAGAAAGTGGCACCTTAGACCTTTGACTCCTAGGAGGGAGACTTAAACAGATTTTACTCTGTCCAACGCCAGATGATTTTACTCGTCAGCTTGGGGTGTCCTAGGGTGTTTGTGGTGTCAAATCGTCCCCTCCAAGAGATAGAAACCCAACCATGCTGAAAGAGGGTGACTCAGTTTGCAATTTACAAGAATTGCAAAGATTTTTGTGACCAAGAAAGACACAGTAGTCAGTGGGTCAGCCCATGCTATTTGCATTTAAAATATCCACGGCAGATACTTTTGCATGTTAAAATCGTAACGTGAATTGATTCATCTTCTTACAACCACTTTGACAGGCCTCCCAATGTTGTATCTATTTATAGTTTCGGTTTCCTTTGTCTTATGATGATGATAATTTTTAGACAAAGGAGGGAGACCTCAATACAAACGAATTTCATTCTATACCTACATGTAAATTGGGCTTTTTTGCAATTCAATGAAAATTGCCACCTTGTATAACCATACTTTTTATTATAAAATTATGGATGTAATATGAGTGGTCTTATGGAGTAACGTTTTTGTTTGTATTAGTACCCAGTATTTGTATTAAAGCCTACTTTTAAGCCTCTACCATGTATTTTTATTGTTCATATAATAAAAAGAAGCTCGAAGATGTGAATTTTTTGTTCTCATGGCAAGAACAATATCTCACAAGTGAGAGCAGCAAATAAGTGAGATAATTATTGTTCTTGCCACTCAAACATAAAATTCATGATAACTATCTTCTTGTTTGCCGTGTAATATCCAGGCTATGCTGTATATTGTTGAAAGGGAGGCATGATTGTGTTCTTTGATCTGTAGCCTGTTCCAGAGGGGGATGGCAAAGAATAAAACTTGGCCACTGTAAACCTTGGGAGAGGACCCTGGCTAGCCCTTGCCCACGCTAATCCCAGATTAAAAATTATCCAAGGAGTTTATTTCTGTACTCCCAAATGCTTTTCAATGCTGATATTTGGCAAGATTTTGCATTAGAGGAAATCAAGTTCTTGAAAAACAAAAATATGCATTTGAAAGAAACTTGAACCAAAAAGTTGGAAATGCGAAACAAAAGTTTAGGCTAATCCTGGATGAAGTTAATCAGCTTTTGAACAACCGGGCCCTGCTTGCAGTGTATGTGTACTTGTTTGTCCCCTCTAGCTGAGAGTCTGGAACAGCTAGGCTATTGATTAATTATTGTGGTATGAAAATTTAGTTTTATTAAACGATTTGTGAGCTGACATTTGGATCCTTTAAGTCAGCCATTTGTCAGAGCTGAGTTAATCGAGGGACTGGTTATGAAACCTTAACCCATTGACACCTAAACCTGCGGAGTGCCGTGGACTGCCCTCATTGATGAGTAAAATCATCTGGCGTTAGACAGAGTAAAATCTGTTAAGTCTCACTGCTAGGAGTCAATGGGTTCAAAAACTTCAAAAGCGAGAATCATGACCGTGCACAGTGTTTTGTTTTTGCTTTATATGGGTTGGAAAATTAGTTGCTCTTAATTTAGTTGAAAGATTTGATTGTTTATCCTCTCGAAAAAAATGGTGTGTTATGTGCAAGGTCAAGGCCAAAAAACGATCAACAAAAACGTGAAACAAAGGAACTTGTCGAGTTTCGTAACGATCCCCATGCATTTGCTATAATAATAGAACTTTAGTTTTACACGATAATGTTTAAAGCAGAATAGCTTGTGGGGTCGTGCACAAATGAAATTAAATCAAATTAATACATATCAAATCATAAATGGTTATTGAGGAGAGGGGAAAACCGATGTATGCGGAGAAAAAACTCTCGAAGCAGAGTAGGCCACATTGGTTGGGAGCGAGTGCTCTCACCACTGCGCCAATCCTGCTTCTTGTTTGTGATAGATTAATCCTGCTTTTATTTGTCACAGTTTGTGGAGAGTGCTAAAGAAATCTGTAACAGCTTACTGGCAGCAGGATACTGGGCTGACTTCATTGATCCGTCATCAGGCACAGCGGTAATAATGATTTGTTTGCTTTGACTTGCATTCAGGCTTTCATAATGTGGTCAATTAATCATCACGAAAATGCTATTACCCTTTAAGCTCTTATATCAAAATTGCATGTTTTCTCAACTGTTTCCTTTATGATTTTTATTTTGTTTTGGCTCTAATAGGGAGGCTGTTATCTCAACCTTGTCAGCAGTCCATGACTCATTAATGCACCCAACGAGCAAATTAAGCTAAAAGTCTGAGAGACATTTCTAGGCTCCTTGTAATGTATAAAGACTGTCCAAAGAGATGTTCTTATCACCTAGAATAATTTGATCTGTTCGGTTATCTTAGCTGAAAATTGAAGTGTCCAAAAATTTTAAGGAATGATATCTTCACTTCAGAAATTGCTAGCTGAACGTTACCTTCTGAGAGCTTCCCTGTGAACCATTTGCTTATTCGAAACTGCTAAGTGACGTTTTTAAGTGCCAAAAATTGCAAAAATATCCCTTTAGAAAACGTAAGGGACTACTTTTCTCTGGTTGCGAATCTTTTTGGTGATGTTTCAGTAAAGAAATCTATAGCTGCCTGGCTAAGTACAACTGAAATTTTTAGAACAGTTTGACTCTCTCGAACTCATATTTCATCGAAGATTATCGTTGGGTGCCCCTGATGACTAGGAGCGAGCATTTCGCATACTAAACCTATGTCACAGCATTTTTACAGACCGATCTTTTTTTAGACTACCTTTTCCACAAAAAGAAAAAAAACAAAGGCAGTTCCGGCTCGGTGACGCTACATGTATGACGTCAAGGTAGTTTCTTGTGATTGATCATCGGGCTCCCTAGGGAGTCTCATTAGCGGGAAATTCAATTTAAATTGACCGGTCTGTGCAAACGCCGTGTCACGAGTATAGGGCTGTTGTTCGCTCCTGCCATGCCTAACTCTTAGAACTCCATTTCCTCTTCCCAAATTGGTCCCACCAATTTTTTGGACAAGTGTTGTGCGATGGGAGAACTACAGTCTGTTACCTTTATAATCCAAGAGGACAGGAGAGTCGAACGATCACCAGTTGTTTTCACAAATTAAGGAAGAATTTTTTTGTCAGTTTTTCAAAGCCCCAGCCTGTCCTGGTGCACAACCATTCAAATGGAAATGAGTTTCGTATTCTTATGCAAATCAAACTCATTTCCCTTACAATAGTTGAGCACCAAGACTCACTTCGAAAACGAGGCAAACAGCAACTCGGAAATGGCCTGTTACAGAGGTGATTAATGAAAACTGGCTAGAAGGGATGACTCAATCGAAAACACAAGGAAAAAAGTCAACAAAACGCATTTGTTTGTAGACGGTCACCCACCCCAGTTGTGACCGCAACCTACAGGTCTTTCCTTTTGTGGCGTCCACGAGGACGTTGCTAATTACATTGCGCCTGGATTAAGACAACCTTGACTGCATTTTAGACGTGATCTACCTGTGGCTTCTCTGTTTTGGCAATCGAAATAAGCCTGAAAAGTTTCTAGACTTTCAAGAAACGGCCATCTGAATGCGCGTTTCCGTCAGATTTCACCCTCATGACTTGTCGGTGAATTTTAGAAATTTTGCTACTTATGTTTCTTTCTTTCTAGTTCTTTGGACCACACACAAACAGCACTTTATTTGAGACGGATGAGCGATTTAATCACTTGGGTTTTAACATCATGGATCTTGGTTGCTGCAAAGTCATTTCCCATCCACTCTGGGGATCCCATGCATTTGTTGGTACCATTTTTACCAACGCACCTTCAAACTCGGATGTCCTAGGAAATAGTCTGATGACGAAACATAGCTCATAAGTAGAAAATCTTCTAGCTTGTTGAAGTTCATGGAGTTTGATATAAGAAATCGTATGAACACCAATGCATTTTGTGATTTGTGGCCGGGTACGAGAAATGTTTTGAAAGGTCGCCAAATTAAACGTGCCGTAGACGAATGCAATTTTAAAACTTTAAAAGCGTCACGAGTGAACGTATAGACCATACATCACGACATACACGAGCATGTGTATACGATTTTTTATTTATTATATACACCTTATTCCAAAATGGCCGCCAATTTATTATTCTTTTGTTTGATTGTAGCCTGCGTAGCAAGCGTTTCCGTGTGGCACAGAAAAGAATTGAGAAGCGGGCTTTTCGATGTTTTTTGACTGAGCCAAAAAATGGGGCGAGAATGGCCATTCTGTAAGGAAACAAAAGAATACTACAAATGGCGGCCATTTTGGAATAAGCTGTATACTCAACAAAATTTCTCCATCGCCTTGTTTCCACTGCAACTTTCGTATTGCACTCTTTAACTTCCTTTGCACTCCTATTTATGCCTTCGTCATTGACCCATCAGAAGCGCGATATTCTGTCGAGTATATAAAATAAATAAATAAATAAGCTTAGTATAATTACGTGGGTTAGTATTGAAAATTCTCTGCGCTGATTGGTTGCACGTGAGGTGTTTATTACGTGCTAATCACCTAAGCGGTTTTTTAGTTGGCTTCTAGCCCTTCCAAGATGTTATCATCCTAGTTCTGAGCAACTTGGTATTCCGAGTAAACGCTTTGAAGAGCGTCTTGTTCAAAATAGCCGCAAACCGTTTTCTCGAGGTGACAGACGAAGAAATTACTTGTTTTAAAGAAAATGCATCTTTTTCAAATAATCACCTATGTAACCTTGTAAGTATGGCTTTCTAATTTTGTTCTTTGGATGTGGGCGGTTAAAAGCTAATACACCTACAACTTAGCCTTGCGTGGAAATCGAGTGCGGAAAATGTCGCTCTGCTCTTTATTTGTTGGGAGAATTCAAGTTTCTAAATAAATGCAATACCACATCAATGTTTCCCGGGAAACGGGAAGGAAGCCAGTGACCGGGCGCTTGGCGCAACGCTGGCTGCTAGCTACCACCTCATAACCAACAATCATCATTCGTAAATGATATCTTTTCTTTTGATCTCTTTCCTTCATTTTTCAAAATCCTATGTATTTATAAATATGTGCAACATAGTTTTACTTGAGATATTTTGGCTAAAGAGAAGCCAAATTTGAAAAGATGTAATGATAAAAGTGACTCAAGATATAATTTGTTGATATAGCTCTCTTAAAAAATAAAGCCTTGGATTACGGAACTTTGTAATGACCATTGATCTTCATTTCTTCTGCATAAGTGCGCGGTGGCTAAGGGGGGCCTTCGCTAGCTACTGAGGTTGAGTGTCGCGTGAATGAAAGTTAGCTAACGCATTTTGTTGCGTACAAAGATATTCTCTACTTGCACAAATCCCATACACATCTTCTACCCCTCCCCCCCCCCCCCCCCAAAAAAAATATAAATATATATTTGCATAGGCATTGTTTTCGATTTCTCTTGGGACATCTTGTCCCCGGAGAAACTGCAAACAATGATTATGCCACCAACCTCTACAGACACCAATAATAGTAGAGAACTGTACCACTTCTGGTGGACGAACAAAAGAAGCTAACGAGAGATCTTTTGTTTTCGTCCACCAACATGACGGCAATGACGTTGTGGCAAGAACAATAATATGATTTTCTTTTTATTATATGGACAATAATACATGGTAGAGATTGAAAAGCAGGCTTTAATATAAATACTGGGTATTAATACAAACAAAAAAGGGCTTACTCGCGGCTTACTCTGGCCGCGGATTACATAAGACGCGAACACCCCGTATAAATGGTACAAAACCTACGTTCACGGCTTTCTCAAGCCGAGGCTTATCCTGGCCTGGGAGTTAATACTCGTATAAATAGTTCCTTTCTCGTATTACGTACGCCGCGGCCAGAGTAAGCCACGGCTTATGAACGCTTCTCTTACAGACGAAAATACGCCACTCGGTTCCCGGATGTAAAGGTCGTATTGATTCTACAAGTGTTTTAGTTCCCGGTAAAACACTCCCGTCCCATATAATAATATTGGGATAAAGCATGGCCGACTTAACAAGTAGACTTCATATTTGACCGGAAATATACTTCAATCTGTTCATACGGCACTTGCGAATAGCACACTTACGCTAACACGGAGTATGTACACCATCTAACAAATCCAATGAAATGTTGGTTTTTGAGGAGATCGGAAAACCTCTCGAAGCAAAGAAGAGAGCCAAAAAAAAAAGGAAACCTCCATATGTATTTTCACTGAGTTTGAGAATCAAACCCGGGCCACATTGGAGGGAGGCGACTACTCCTTCACCACTGCTCTCCAAACCAAGAGAGAGGGCAGATTTTCGATTTTCTGGGCGAGGTCTGACTGACCTTTCAGGGCCGTAGTTACTATTATAGGTTTTTTGTAACACGGGTGGAGGGGGGCATTATCTCGCGTGCCGAAGGCACGATCCTTGTAGGAGGGTCTGGGGTATACTGGGGGTATCCTCCCCCAGAACATTTTCAAATTTGGAAGCTCCGAAACGATATTTTGTCATGAGATATGTATCCGAAAAATCGACCTCGAATAGGTGGGAAAAGGCAGGTGTTTTCGGCTCTTACAAGTGCTTATTTCTTAGGTCCTGTTAATTTGAAACACATCGTATATTCAAGCACTAGTACACTAAACATTTCACAATACTGCATGATGTTTGGCTAGCTTACCTTTAAAAGATGTCTCCAGTTTGATTTTCGTTCATAAATATCCTTTATATTCTAATTCGTTACCCCACTCAAACGAATATAAAACATTTATCATGTAACAAGCAACCTCAATTGGGGTGTGTCAACACGAGCCGTGTGCGACCCTCTTTATTATGCCTTCATAAACAGAATGGATGGAAACAATACAATAAACAGAATGAAAACTCAGAAATGCACAAAATTACAGCAAGAAAAACAATCCAACAAAATGATCTAAACTATGCTCGTATAACCATCAATCAGTAAAGATACAAAACGTGCTAAACTTTTCGTGTAGCAGCATGCAAAAAACTACGTGTAAAAGAAGCCCCTGATCACTGGGTATTTAATTTTGAGGGCGTAGGGACGGTCGTAAGACTCGAATGAATATAAATGAGGACAACTAAAATATATATAGCCTGCCGCTAATGAAGCGACAAAAACAGCATACCATGTAACACCCCAAAGAAAAGGTTACGTAACCCATGATAAATACATTTATATTCTAATTCGTTACCCCACTCAAACGAATATAAAACATTTATCATGTAACAAGCAACCTCAATTGGGGTGTGTCAACACGAGCCGTGTGCGAACTAAAAGAACGGGAAATGCGGAAAATTAAATACCCAGTGACAACGAAACCGACAACAATGAATGAACACTATCCTTAATGTAACCGTCTTTTGCCTTGTCTGATTTCCAACGGCCGTGTCTTTTAAACAATCTGTCAGGCACTCGAGCATTAGCAGCAGCAGAGGCACCTCCGGCCCTAAGGCTATGGAGACCATAGTCTTGCTTGGGAAGGCCGATGGAATCGAAAGCACTAAGCACTATCTCCCGCGCTCTAGTATAAGACAGAGGAACAGACCCGCGCAATTTATAGGTTCCGGTACTGCGAAGAAAAACGACAGGGCGAAAAATGAATTCTTCACTGTCTGCTGAAAAAGAAGCGGCCGCAAAATATCGTTGAACTAATAAATAAGGACATGTATGCTTGAAGGTCTTAGCGATAACAACCCAAGCCCCATCCCTGTAAACGTCAGTCTTACTTCGATGAACAAAGACTCTCATAAAAGAATCTTCAAACTGAAAGTCACACCTGCGTAACTGAACCAACTCGTTAAAGCGAAAAAACCCTGCATAACCCAAAAGGCACAAAGTAAGCACACGTAAGTCAGACAAACTAGCTGAAGACGATCCATACTTAGAAACTAAAAGCTGAATAGCCTCGGGGGTCACCGGCTCTTTCTTTTTAACAGGAACACTGAGAAGCCTCTTAGCAGATTCTATTAAAGGTAATACTAACGAGGAATTACAGGGGTCGGGTAGACCTGCCAAATCGTGCACCCACTTGAGCCCATAATGGACTTCGTCAATAGTACTGCAAGAAGAAGATTCTTGAATCAAGCTAAGAAAGAACAATGAAACGTGCAAACTAGAAGCGGGAAATATAACAATTTCATTAAACTGAGAGGCCCATTTCCTCCACGTATTGAACCCCTTTTCATACTTCCTCGCGGTACTAACGGCTTTGGATTTAAGAAGAACTGCGGGTAGATCTTGAACCAGTGCCCGGAGTCGCCCGTCTTCAACCTGTTGAAAATTAGGCTGCAAGGCATCTTTGAGAACTTCTACGAGGATAAGAAGAAAAACATATGGCAAAAATACCTCAATACACGCATTGGGAGTCAATACAGCAATATGCCCCTGGCCAGATGGAAAAATATTTAAGGCCGAGTGGGCCAACTCAAAAAACCACGGTAAACAAGCCACTCGGCGAGCTAGTTTCATGCGAAACGAGGACAAATAACCCGACGAGCGGAATTAAAAACGCACGGGCCAGCATAAAGCCACTCGGCTTGAGAAAACTAAGGCCCCTTAGTGCCAATTCTGACTGCCAACACCGCGCTGTTAAACCTATTTGAACCAATGAGTGAATCTTTGTAACACCCGAGGGCAAAAATCCCTGAGGGGTCGGGAAAATGAATGTGCTCAAGGACATACGGTTGAAAATGAATTGCATTTGCGAACAAGAAAGGCCAAAACACGTTAGACGGCCAATAAGGGACGACTAAAGTACCAACCGCACCGCATACAAGGAGATGCTGAACCACCCTAGAAATGCAGTGGACGGGAGGGACTAGCCAATTATTCTCTCCATACCAGGAGATTGAAAATGCGTCAACAGCTTCAGTGCCGGGTACGCGAAACCTAGAATTGAATCTGGGAAGATGGGCGTTGGCTGCATTCGCGAACCTGTCGACTGTATGTGGGCCCCAAAGGCGGTCCAAGTGTGTAAAGAACTCGGGGGTTGTATACCAATCATCGAAGTCTACAATGTGGCTAATCGCGTCAGCACAAGCATTAAGTTCCCTGGGAACCCACTGGGGAATAAGTGTGATATTGTGAGTTCGACAAAAATAGAAAACATCAAGCGCAATAGAGTGCAATTCTGCACTAGGACTCCCTATCTCCACAACACGAACTGCCCCTTGGCTGTCAGAATGCCACTTTACACACTTACCCCGAACCGAGTCTTTGAACGCACTTAAGGCAAATTGTATAGCCTTAAGTTCTCTCCAGGTAGAGCTCTTAACTGCTTCGCAAGCAGTCCACATACGGTGGGACACCTCGTTAGTGCCCACAACAAAAGCCCCGCAAGCGACGCTGCTAGCATCCGAATAGCTAAACAAAAGGGGAGCATCATAAGGCAAAATAGCTCTCGTATTAAGACTAACGATATTGTTTTTCCAGAAAAATATTTCAGAGAGGCAATCATTATGAAGCCCGATGTTAAAACGGGAATCCCAACTACGGCGGGATTCTATGACCTTGTAAAGGAAACGGGTTTTGAGGCGAGTCAGGTTGCCCAAAACTGGCGACATGGACATAACATGACCTGCGATAACAGCACAATCGCGAGCCGTAACATAAGGTGCGGATAGGAGAAGTTTGTCAATCAGAGCGACGAATTTACAAATACGTATATCGGTAATAGAAATGGTACCGATAACTAAGTCCCAGTTTAAACCCAACCAAACAAGCGTCTGAGTGGGGGTCCATAGTGATTTGGCGGAATTGGCAACAAACCCCGCACTGCTTAAGGATGATTGCACAAACAATGAATTTTCCTTGGCCATAGGCAGTGAGTCCCCTTTTCCGCACCCATCGTCGAGGAACGCAACAATTTTAATCCCGTTGGACCTCCAAAACTTAACGAGTGGCCTGAGACACTTGGTAAAGACATATGGGGCTGAGCTTAGACCGAACGGAAGTGATGCAAAACAAAAATACCGAACGGTACCAGAAAAAACCCAGGAGAAACCTAGAAAAGTTTGATGATCCGGAAAAATGTCAATATGGTGATATCCGGACTTGAGATCGAAACTGAAAAGGTAGTCGCCCTTATTAACGTATGATAATAAAACTCTCCAATCTTCACACCTAAACTTCTGTTTCCAAACGAAATGATTGACATGACGTAAGTCCAAAATAAGCCTCTTCTTGCCTGAGGACTGTATCGAGACAGAGAGCGGATTCACGACGTGTGGAATAAAGGGTAACTCAACGACGACGTGAGTGTGGACTAATTCAGCGATAGCCGACTCCACGAAAGAAGCGTTATTAAGAGCTGACTGATTGTTAGAAAAACGCGCCTGACAAGGTGTACTAATGAATGGAATCCGATAACCAAATTTAATAGTATCGATAACAAAACTGTTGGCGCCAATAGTGTGCCAATAACCTAAACAGGACCTAAGTCTACCCTTAAGTACTGGCAATGCGGAATTCTGTTTAAATTCAAATAGATTGCGATCGTAATCGAAATCGGCTAAAGTAATAGAGTCCCTTTCCCTGAAATACTCCAAATAAGAAGGATACATGTCTAATAAATGGACTAAAGCTAATATCTAACCTTGGAGAACAAGCTTTTAATCCTGTGGTCCTATTTACCTCCAATGCCCGAAAAACCAGAAGAACTAGGAAAGGACTGCCCCGAGCTCGAAGATCTGGTTTGAGGATTAACTTGACACTGAGATCTCCAATGACCTTGCTGGCCGCAGGCGAAACAAATATCGCTTGGTCTTGGTTTTCTGAAAGCGCCAAGAGTACGCTTTTCGTCCTCGGACCCGCTAGCCAGCTCGAATGATAAATACTCGTTCACCAAATCCCAACCGGCGGCGGACTTATCTGCCAGTCTGATAAGTTTGTTGCGCTTCTTGATGTCAGAGTCTAGTTCTTCCAATTGAGTTTTAACAAGGTCTAATTTTCTCTTCCCGAGAGCAACTGACGCCGACTTCACCTTTTCTGCGAGGTCGGAGTTGAATTGAAACTGTTTCTTATTACCTTCGAATCTAAACGTGATCTTGGATTCTTCTTTAAGCTTTTTGGCCACAGAATCGGTATTGCTGCACGATTCGTCTTGAATATCGCGCTTCAAGGCGCCCAACTTTTTGTCGAAATAATCCTTAAATAGAGAGAACGCGGACGCTATATCACTGGATTCTGAAGACTGGAATGGTACTGAAGCTTCGAGAGATTGAGACGAAGGTTGTTTAGGAAGCGAAGACGGCAAAAGGCCGCTGCTAGAAAAATCTGTGTTCGCTGGAATAACGTCTTCAACGTCGGACATAATTTTGAGGGCGTAGGGACGGTCGTAAGACTCGAATGAATATAAATGAGGACAACTAAAATATATATAGCCTGCCGCTAATGAAGCGACAAAAACAGCATACCATGTAACACCCCAAAGAAAAGGTTACGTAACCCATGATAAATACATTTGGCGTTGCAAGTATCATTGCGAGGCCGCTAAGACGTTCTTCTGTCATTGAAGAACGTCTCCATAGCGTCAGACGACATAGAGTAGATAGTGAAGGTGTCGCGAACGCGATTTTTCTTTATTCACTAACACAACAAACGACTGATTTTACATGGAGGAAAAGATTCTCGGTCAGAGCACATGCTCTGCAGGAGTGGTTACTAGGCCCTCCGCGACACTCCCCAAGCCGAGAAGTTCTAACTGTCAATGTTCCGGATGAAAAGAAATTTCAACTGAACGAAATGGAGTTGTCACCGAGAAACATTGAAAAAAAACAAAAACAAAAGCAAGATAACAATTTGCGATCAGGATTAAATGTAATGTAATGTAATGTAATGTAATGTAATGTAATGTAATGTAAATCTTTATTTAGACACGGAGAATCATCAGTTAAGTTAATAATTAAAAATTAAAACTTGTACAACTGCTTTACATGATTGCCGTGTGGGAATCCGATATCTCAGATACTTTCTTAATACCCCGTTTAAACTGCCTAATAGAACAAACGCTTTTTAAATCTTGGGGCAACTAAGTTGTTCCACAAATAGGCCCGGCTGTAGCAAAAACTTCGTTTTAAGTAATTGGTATTTGGCTTGGGCAGCGAAAGCTTTCCTTCAAGATTTCTTAGGTTATAATCATTAACGTGGCGTTCAGTGAAGAGACATTGAAGATAGTCTGGGGCAAGTTCATTCAATGTTTTATACATAATTAAAGCTTTCTGCTTTTTACGACGAAGAGACAGCTTCTCCCACCTAAGCATCGCGAGAAGGAGGTTGGAGCTCGTATCAAACGGTGATTGAGTAATTACTCTGGCAGCGCGATTTTGTAATTTTTGTAATTTGTCACTCAAACAGCCACTCATACCATCCCAAACCGGGCTGCAGTAATCAAAATGTGGTAATATTAAAGCATTACAAATTTGAACTGCAACATCCGTCGTACACGTTTCAATGCACCAATGGCTGAAGAGACTTTCTTGCTTATCTCGTCAACGTGTTTAGACCAAGAGAGTTGTGCATCAATGGTAAGACCCAGAAATTTAATATGGTCAACTCTCTTGATCGTCCTGTCATCGATACTTATATTAATCTCCTCACATTGGGTATTCAATCTCTGCCTAGATCCGATTATCATTAGCTCAGTTTTGGCCACATTTAAACTTAATTTGTTGGCTCTCAGCCAACAGGTAAGATTGTTAAGTTCAGAAGTCACTGCTAGTTTAAGATCGGCTACCGTTTTTGCAGATAAGGTTATACTGGTGTCATCAGCAAACATTCTCGGCGCAGCAACCCGCAGGCAGTTAGGGAGATCGTTAATGTACATCAAAAAAAGCAAGGGACCCAGGATGCTACCCTGCGGTACGCCACAAGTAACAGTGCTGGCAGTTGACAGATTTCCATTTACATTACACCTTTGGGTCCGATTACTTAGGTATGACTGAAACCACTTAGCAGTTGCCTGGTCAGCACCAAAGTAAGACAATTTACGTAAAATAATTTCGTGATCAATTGTGTCGAAAGCTTTTTTAAGGTCAATGAAGACTACTCCGTTCAGGAAGCCGTTGTCGATGTTAACAGACCAGCTATTTGTCGCCTCAAGCAAGGCCGTTAGGGTGCTATGTAAGGAGCGAAAGCCCGACTGACAACTTGATAACAATTGATTGTCATTTAGGTATTGGTACAGTTGATCGTAAACAATTTTTTCAAAAACCTTCGAGACAACCGGAATAACGGAAATTGGACGATAATTGTTGAGGACCGATTTTTCACCCTTTTTAAACACCGGAGTTACCCTGGCCATTTTCCATTCTGTTGGATAAATCCCAGTGATAATTGACTTTGTAAATATGGCGGTCAGCGATGGAGTAACAATACTAGCAGCCATTTTCAACAACATACTTGGGATCATATCGAGGCCAGTGGCTTTCTTTTCATCAATATTCCTCAATAGGTTAAAAACAACGTCGAGACTAGGAGTTTTTAGATGAAATGCTTTATCACTGTGTGAAAGGTAAAACTCGGGAATTACTTCTGCAGCAGGAACCTCTTGGGCTAGCACTTGGCCAATATTTGTGAAATGATCATTAAAAGCTTCCGCCATGTCGCCAGGACTGCTTATTGTTCTGTTGTCAACTTGGATTTCTAAGATATTCGTCGACTTGCTAGTGTTGCGTGAGGTTAACTCGTTAATGAGGTTCCATGTTTTGCGCGGATTCCCTTTGCTAACTTTCAAGTTATCAGAAAAGTAGCGCTTCTTTGCTTGTTTAATTGCATTATTTGCTTGGTTTCTAGCACATTTAAATTTCTCCCACATGTCATGATCATTCGATGAAATTGCTTTCTTTTTAATTAAATCTCTTCTATGTATTTTATTCAATAACCCTTTAGTAATCCACGGAGCCCGCTTTTTACTAATTTTTTTTAGTTTGCGTGGTGCGTGTTTGTCCATGCAACTAACAAACATTTGTTTCCATTCATGCCACATGTCATTTGGATCAGAACACAGATCAACATTCGACCAAGGCATTTGTTCCAGATCATTTAAGAACTTGTTCTTTTGAAAATGTTTAAATTGCCTCATTTCAATCGTTCGTGGGCAAAAACGGTCATGATGGACTTTGCGCGTCATAAATACAAGAGAGTGATCACTGATCCCAAGGTGAATGACACCTGAATTTGAAACTTTCTCTGTGGAGTTGGTGATACATAAATCAATAAGTGTCTTAGAGACAAGAGTGACGCGTGTTGGCTCAGTGATTAACTGACTAAGACCATAAATGTCAAAAATGTTTGTTAGATGAGAGGAAATATGAGCAGAAGCCTCTGGCAATAAATTGCAGTTAACATCACCAAGTATATATAGTTCCTTACTTTCAGCGTCAATTTTGTCAATTACATTTTCGAATTCATTGAAACGTTCAGGCGGAGAGTTTGGAGGTCGATACCAGGTGCCGACCAGGAATACTGAACTTCGTGGCTTACTAATTTCGACAATAAGGCACTCGAGGTCATCATTAATCAAATCATCACGTATTCGATAGTTAAGATTTGTGCGCAAATAGATACAAACACCGCCCCCTTTCCTTCCATTAACTCTACGGTCTTTTCTAACTATTTCGAAACCAGGTATGTAAACATCGCTATCATGAACGGTTGAGTCTAGTTTAGTCTCGTTAATTGACAAAATATCAATTTTGGAATCATGCATGAAAACTCTAAGTTCGTCAATGTGAGAGAGCAAACTGTTAATATTAAGGGAGGCGATGACCAAACCTCGGCCAAAAATATTAGAACAGTTGAACTTACCCCAGTCTTCGCGTGGACGGTCATCAGTCGAATCGGATTCCCAGACGGTAATGTCCTAATCTAAGCGTAAATAATTTATAAAATTCTGTGCAAGACGAGAGGTTCCAGACTTGTTTAAATGAAGGCCGCTACGATTTAAGTGATTGGAGGTAGAAATGTTTGAATGATCAACAAATCCCAGCACTTCCGAATGCAGCAATCTTCGAGGATTCTGTTCACCTCAGCTATTTTGCAAGCCAAGACTTCATCGTCAGATCTACACACAAGACTTGATAACGCAATCTTTGCTGGAGATTCACAGCTAACCATCGTGGCCAGGTCAATTATTTCATCCGCACAAAATGTTCAGCAGTCTGTTTAGGGCTTGTCTTGCTTTAACAGCTGCCCTCCGGATAGGGCACTCATGCCCAGGTGTCTGTCCGCTCCTCTGGTGGCTAGCATCATACTGGTCATCCTCACTTCGGTTGGGCTGGACTGGGGTCTCTCTTTGTTCAGCACATTCCAGGGGGAACAGGAAGTTGAGCGTACGGTTTAGTAACTTTCTTGACGCTGTTCGGCCTGTAGCTGCTTTGATTTCCCCGTCAGTACTTGAAATGAGTTCCTCTACAACGGCTTACTTCCAAGTACCTCGTGGCGAACTTTCCTTTAAAAGTAGAACGTCTCCTTTAGTAGGTTGGGTGGAGGGTTGTGTCCTAGGAGCTTTTAAGTGTTTCTGGGTCCGTTCACGCAAACTCACGGTACGTACTCGTCGAACCATAGCTTCCAAGACATGTCGAGATGTTGCTGACCTTTACGCCACATGTCAAGGAGTTTTTGTGAATAACTCAACTCGCTAAGGAAATCTGGGTCTTGCTGTCGATCTTCTTCTGCTAGGGGATGGTATGCCTGTTTTTGGGTTTAGGCTGAGGAAACCTCCCGGGGTGAGTGTGAATCCAGAGCTGAAGACAGCTCCGACATAAACCAATGGCCGGGAATTGACAACCGCTTCGACTTCTTTTTCAACGGTTTCCAGTTGAAGCATAGTAAGACAAATCTCTCCAATACTCTTTCGAAGAGACTGCTTTATAAGTCCGATAAGTCTTTCATAAAAACCACCAATCCAGTTCAATGATGAAGTTCCACTTTATGCCTTCGTTGGCCAGGTAACTTTGTGTGTCAGGACTTGTCGTAGAGAAATAAAAAAGTTGACACTGGCTAGAATATTGTGTTGGACGTTTCGGCAACTGCTGTTGCCTTCCTCAGCAGGGATAAAAAATGAAAAAATCTAACGGCGTCCTGATGGTACACGATGCGTATAAATATTAAATCGCACCTCAACGAATATTTCAAAATAAAATAGACAATAAAAACAAAGGTCTCCAGAGCATTCTAAAATATTACTACAAATTCTTTATGTTATTGTAAACGTTTGGAAGTGCTATATGTTCGTTTATAGCGTTCGTGTCTCGCAAGGAAGCCTCAAGAATAAGTCTTTGTCGCCATGCCGATGACCTGTCAACAATTTCGACGTTCATCAAGTCTATTTGGTGATTGTAGCACATGTGGTGTTTGGCCAACAAGGAGTTTCCATCTAATGTTGCTATGGCCTTTGTGTGCTCTTTGACGCGTGTTTTTAGCGCGCGCGATGTCTGACCGATGTAAACACAATCACAATCTTTGCATTTGATCTTATATACGATTCCTCTGGAGGCCTCCCTCTCGATCTTGTCTTTTGGTTTTTTAAGTATGTTTGAGATTGTCCGAATAGGTTTATGAGCGACCTTGATGTTGAAACCTCGAAGAACCCTCGCGATTTTCTCGGAGAATCCTTTGGCATAGGGCAGAACAACTCAGAATCACTCACTTCTTGTTGTCTGTTTCGTTGGCGACCATTATAGATGAAATTGGCAGGGTAATTATTAGCGGTAAGGGCTTCTGCTACTCTCTTAGTTTCTCGTGCAGCTTCCTCTTCGGTGGATGGGATATTCTTTGCGCGATCCATGAGGGTGCGTACGACCGAGTATTTATGTTGGGGGTGGTAATGAGATTTGAAGTCAAGGTAGCGGTCGGTGTGGGTAGCTTTCCTGTATACAGATACGGTGATCGAGCCATCGTCTTGTCTGGTTGTTCTTGTGTCAAGAAAGGCAATAGAACCTTCTGATTCTATCTCGATGGTAAATTTGATGTTAGTGTTGATAGAATTGAGGTGTGAGTGGAATTCATCCGCGTGTTCCCTTTTAATGCACACATGGCTGTCATCTACGTATCTGAACCACCATTTGGGAGAGTTTGGAGCCGATGACAGGGCCTTTTCTTCGACATATTCCATGACGAGATTAGCTATAAGATGGCGCTGACTGGAGATCCCATCGGACAACCGAAGATTTTGTTTGAAATGGTCACCTTGGAACACGAGGAAGTTATTGTCGAGGACGAACTGTAGAAGGGCAATGATATTTTGGATGGATAATTTTGTTCTTTCAGGTAGTGATTGATCAAAGTCCAGTCTTTCTTTAACAACTTCCATGGCTAGATGGGTAGGAATACAAGTAAACAGTGACACGACGTCAAAGGATACTAGGATTTCGTCGGGATCCACAGACATAGTGCGGATCTTTTCAACGAAAGATGCGCTGTTCTTAACTGTGTATTTATTGTTTTGAAGTGGTGACAAGATGTTGGCAAGGTATTTGGATAATTCGTATGTGGGAGACCCAATAGCGCTCATAATTGGTCTTAACGGGACGTTGTCTTTGTGGATTTTGGGAAGGCCATAAAATGATGCCGGTGTGGAGTCGGTGCTATGAAGTTTGTGATAGAGCTTCGGTTCCAACTGTTTTTTGTCGCTGTCATGTGGGGCTGGCTGATCTTTAATCTGTAGGAGAAGTTTATTCAGGGATTTTTCGGTGCTCGATGTTGGGTTCCTTCTTTTGTCTGTTATCTTCTGGTAAGTTTTTCCATCGTTTAGAAGGTTGTTTACTTTCTCAGTGTAGTCGTTGGTATTCATCACGACTACGACTCGACCCTTATCGGCTGGCAAAATTGTAACAGACTTGTCTTTGGCAAGATCTTTGAGCGCTTTTTCCTCTTCACTAGTGATGTTTTTTCGTTGGGGAGGGCGCCAACTGTTAATAGCAGAGGTGACTGAAGCTCTGACGAGATCTTTTTCGGCGTCAGGAAGCTGATCTATGCCAGATTCGATCGAGGAAACAATTTGAGGCACTGGTAAACTCTGCGGAGTGATGGCAAAATTAAAGTTGAGGCTTAAAGCTGAATGTTCGCTTGCGGATAGAGGTCTACCAGAGATGTACACGACCCACTTATCCTTGAGGTTGGTTTCGTGCGTTGGAGGACGTGGCAAGATGTTCTGGAGTTTCTTCTTGTGACGTTTCCTTCTCCGTTGTGCTTCCGATTGTGACCTCTCTTTGATTGTGAGGAGGAGGGTGTCGAAAGATTCTTTATAAATCATTTCTCGGAGTTTGTGTGTTGTTTCTGACAAGCGTTGAGAAAGTTTCTTGATATTCTAGCCAGTGTCAACTTTTTTATTATTTTTGACATGCCTGGCTACACACCAAACATTTTTAACTTCATTCGTAACAAGAACGGCAGCGAAGCTTTGAAATTGGCTAGAGCACTCGAACGAGTAACACTCAGTGTAATGAGATTCAAGGACCATCTTCATTTCAACCATCGACTAAAGGATGAAAACATCCTGCCTAAAAGTCTCCAGTTTAATCCACCCGTCAAGAGCAAAGAGGGCTGGAAGATCGCTAGGAAAGCGGGCCAAGCCTACCTAAGGCTACGCCTTTGGAATTGCCACACGCAAATCAAGAAACTCTCTCAACGCTTGTCACAAACAACACACAAACTCCGAGAGATGATTTATAAAGAATCTTTCGACACCCTCCTCCTCACAATCAAAGAGAGGTCACAATCGGAAGCACAACGGAGAAGGAAACGTCACAAGAAGAAACTCCAGAACATCTTGCCACGTCCTCCAACGCACGAAACCAACCTCAAGGATAAGTGGGTCGTGTACATCTCTGGTAGACCTCTATCCGCAAGCGAACATTCAGCTTTAAGCCTCAACTTTAATTTTGCCATCACTCCGCAGAGTTTACCAGTGCCTCAAATTGTTTCCTCGATCGAATCTGGCATAGATCAGCTTCCTGACGCCGAAAAAGATCTCGTCAGAGCTTCAGTCACCTCTGCTATTAACAGTTGGCGCCCTCCCCAACGAAAAAACATCACTAGTGAAGAGGAAAAAGCGCTCAAAGATCTTGCCAAAGACAAGTCTGTTACAATTTTGCCAGCCGATAAGGGTCGAGTCGTAGTCGTGATGAATACCAACGACTACACTGAGAAAGTAAACAACCTTCTAAACGATGGAAAAACTTACCAGAAGATAACAGACAAAAGAAGGAACCCAACATCGAGCACCGAAAAATCCCTGAATAAACTTCTCCTACAGATTAAAGATCAGCCAGCCCCACATGACAGCGACAAAAAACAGTTGGAACCGAAGCTCTATCACAAACTTCATAGCACCGACTCCACACCGGCATCATTTTATGGCCTTCCCAAAATCCACAAAGACAACGTCCCGTTAAGACCAATTATGAGCGCTATTGGGTCTCCCACATACGAATTATCCAAATACCTTGCCAACATCTTGTCACCACTTCAAAACAATAAATACACAGTTAAGAACAGCGCATCTTTCGTTGAAAAGATCCGCACTATGTCTGTGGATCCCGACGAAATCCTAGTATCCTTTGACGTCGTGTCACTGTTTACTTGTATTCCTACCCATCTAGCCATGGAAGTTGTTAAAGAAAGACTGGACTTTGATCAATCACTACCTGAAAGAACAAAATTATCCATCCAAAATATCATTGCCCTTCTACAGTTCGTCCTCGACAATAACTTCCTCGTGTTCCAAGGTGACCATTTCAAACAAAATCTTCGGTTGTCCGATGGGATCTCCAGTCAGCGCCATCTTATAGCTAATCTCGTCATGGAATATGTCGAAGAAAAGGCCCTGTCATCGGCTCCAAACTCTCCCAAATGGTGGTTCAGATACGTAGATGACAGCCATGTGTGCATTAAAAGGGAACACGCGGATGAATTCCACTCACACCTCAATTCTATCAACACTAACATCAAATTTACCATCGAGATAGAATCAGAAGGTTCTATTGCCTTTCTTGACACAAGAACAACCAGACAAGACGATGGCTCGATCACCGTATCTGTATACAGGAAAGCTACCCACACCGACCGCTACCTTGACTTCAAATCTCATTACCACCCCCAACATAAATACTCGGTCGTACGCACCCTCATGGATCGCGCAAAGAATATCCCATCCACCGAAGAGGAAGCTGCACGAGAAACTAAGAGAGTAGCAGAAGCCCTTACCGCTAATAATTACCCTGCCAATTTCATCTATAATGGTCGCCAACGAAACAGACAACAAGAAGTGAGTGATTCTGAGTTGTTCTGCCCTATGCCAAAGGATTCTCCGAGAAAATCGCGAGGGTTCTTCGAGGTTTCAACATCAAGGTCGCTCATAAACCTATTCGGACAATCTCAAACATACTTAAAAAACCAAAAGACAAGATCGAGAGGGAGGCCTCCAGAGGAATCGTATATAAGATCAAATGCAAAGATTGTGATTGTGTTTACATCGGTCAGACATCGCGCGCGCTAAAAACACGCGTCAAAGAGCACACAAAGGCCATAGCAACATTAGATGGAAACTCCTTGTTGGCCAAACACCACATGTGCTACAATCACCAAATAGACTTGATGAACGTCGAAATTGTTGACAGGTCATCGGCATGGCGACAAAGACTTATTCTTGAGGCTTCCTTGCGAGACACGAACGCTATAAACGAACATATAGCACTTCCAAACGTTTACAATAACATAAAGAATTTGTAGTAATATTTTAGAATGCTCTGGAGACCTTTGTTTTTATTGTCTATTTTATTTTGAAATATTCGTTGAGGTGCGATTTAATATTTATACGCATCGTGTACCATCAGGACGCCGTTAGATTTTTGCATTTTTTATCCCTGCTGAGGAAGGTAACAGCTTTTGCCGAAACGTCCAACACAATATTCTAGCCAGTGTCAACTTTTTTATTATTTTTAACATGCCTGGCTACACACCAAACATTTTTAATTGTCGTAGAGAGTTGCCATGCTTTCTCAACAGTTGACGTTACTACTTTGTACTGTGAAGTATTGTAGGAAATTATCTGTTTCGGTTTTCCACGTGTGGCAATCAATCTTCTTAGGCATAACAAGAATTGCTCAGCAGTCAGATCACGAACGACTTTTAAGTGAATAGCCTTAACAGCTAAACAAGTAAACAGACACAGCCAGACTTTTGGGTTGCTTATTGCCGACTGACTTTCACATGCAAGGGTCCAAGATAGTCAAGACTGGTATAGGTAAAGGGCGGAGATTCTTGTACTCTTGATCGTGGATAAGGAGCCATTGCGGGCATTCTGTATGGTCCTCCTTGATGTCGTCTGCATCTCAAGCAGTTGAGTAGGACTCTTCCTACAGCTGATCTTCCTTGTGGAATCCAGCATTCTCTTCTGATAGATAGATGTGTGAGATACACCTGCATGCATCAACTATTCATGGAAGCTCTTGAGGACTAAGCTTGTAAAGACATGGTTCCTTCGAAGGAGTTTTGGGAACACAGTATGTTCTGGGAGGTTCTCACTAGTATTTAGTCATGGCACCTTAGTACTCCGTTTTCATCCAACTGCAGGCTTAATTGGTTCTTCAGATTTTTTCTTGAGTTTTCTTTGACTGCAGTGATTTTTGGTGTGAACGCACTCTTTTGGACATACTTCTCCCACATGACCTTTGCTTGGCTTATTTCCTCTGAAGTAAGCTGTCCTGTGATTGTTCTCTTCTTCTGTACTTTTGGGATAAATCGCAAAGCCCAAGCGCTCACTCTACTGGAAGTAGTTTGGTTAACAAGGAGTGATTTCTTTCGCTGATGCCAAAGGGGGTAACTGCCTTGTCAAAGGACTTTTTGCTGCTCTCTCTCGGTATTCCAGCCAGTGTTGCGGTCTCATACATAACATGGGGGCCACGAGACTGTTTGGTATTCTGTTCAGGCGTTTTACACTCATCACTCCAGTGCTGTCCACTGCAATAAATGCAAATCACTGTCTTTCTTCCAGTGAGATTCTGCGGTAGTTTGCTTTCAGACAGTAATGCACCATTGCAGTAGTAGTGTTAGAATCAAACTGGGTGACCAGCGATGTAGACCACATGTTTCCAACCGAGCCTTTGTAATCAACTTTGTCAGAACTTTGCCTATCTGCATTTTCCCTGTTACTAACGTACCTATGCAACTGATCTCTAAGTAGCTGCACTGTCCATTCGTCACCATCCTTTTTCTGGTCAGTCAGGTGGATGAGAACATCTTTGGGTAACTTAGTCATTATCAGGGACACTAGCATTTTACTCTCAATATTTTCTCCAAGAGCTTCTAATGATGTAAGGTGTTTTTCAATGAGATCATAGTTCTTACGCAGGGCTGATGTTTGACTGGAGGAGGCAGGTAAATCCATAAGACTAGTATAATGAACATTGACGATGACCTCATTTTGTCCATAACTTTCCTTCAACTATTTTATGGACTGTTCGTAATTTACATTAGTCATGCAGGAATAGTCCTCAGATAACATCTGCAGCATCTCCTTCTAGCTGGTCTCTCAGATAACTCATTTTCTCTACTGGACTGGGAGATGGATTAGAATGTATGGCTGACTTAAAGGAATCTCAAAATTCCTGCCAATTTAGGATCCCTCCTCTAAATTTCTTGAAGTCAAGCTTAGGTAATTTTACAGCGTTAGGTTTCGTACCTTGTTTAGTGTCAACTTCTAATTTCTTCCTCACTTTCTTTTTCTCCAGTGTAAGTCGCTCTGCCTCAATTTGTAATTTTTGGTGTTCAATTTCGGCCTTCTGCTGTTCAAGTTCAAAGTCCACCTTACTTGTCGCTCGTTGTAATTTGAATTCCATTCGATCCCATCGTGGCCATTTTTGAGCTCAATCCTACCACAAATTCTTCTGCTTCCAAAACTAGGTTAACATTTTCTTCATAATCCTTCATCACCTTATCGTGTTCTGATTTCCCAGCGATTTTTGCAGCGGCTTCAGGTTGTACACGAAGGCTTTGATAAACAGTTAAATGCTGCTGTAGGCGGTCTCGCTTGTCTCGGGTTTCGTCCAAAAGTTGCTCTAAATCACCATTAATGGGACGTGCCTTCATTTCTTTCGCTGCTTCAAGGTTAATAATGACATGCCTTTTCCTTGGGCCAATTTTCAGTCTTTTTATTTCTCCCAAATCTGTCATCTTGTGGGTAGTTTCGGTCAGGAGGACGGTTCAATTCACGGCTGCTGTTGTTCGCAATTTTGTCTTTTCCTTGGTTGAAGGTTCTTCTCCGGTTTAAAACAGGCTTTCCTCCACGGAAGTTTAAAGTCGGCGTTTCGGCTGTGGATGTAGTCGGTCTGCTACCATGTCGCGAACGCGATTTTTCTTTATTCACTAACTATAATAAACCAAGCGTATTCGTAATTGCAACTCGTTTATCGTGTCGCGTTAATGTGTAATCGCTTATCTATATACAGGTAATATGAGAATCACTAAATTAATCAATCAACTGTCACTGTACAAACAAAACGAGAGTCTCGAGTTCCATATGTACTATGAACGTGTCCTTTATACGCACGTGAACGTTTTCTACACTAACACAACTAACGACTGATTCAGTACATGGAGGAAAAGATTCTCGGTCCGAACACATGCCCTGCAGGAGTGATCGCTAAGCCTACAGTCTCGTGGAGTGGTTGCTAGGCCCTCCGCGACAGAAGGATCTTTCGCAAGAAACACTACCAACTGGACTTTTGCAGAGTGCTGAAAGGTTTTCGGGCTGCATTCGGCTAATGCTAAAATTGCCATATCTGGTCTGTGCTGCATGGGGACCGAATCGTAACTCTTCTTCCATTTGGCTACTTCTGCAATCAGGTTGGTTTTCCTTACATCTACATCCACATATGCCAATACTCGGCAAAGTCCCTTTTTGACTTATGGCTGTTTCTGCTTAGGTGGCCTCATACACCACAAGCCTTTTAAGAGGCATCACTGCCAAGCCGGCCACTTCTGCTGGAGAGAACAAGACAGCCACAACACAGGGGACTACATCCCCTACTCTTATCGAATAGTGTGTGAGTTCTTTAACGTCCCACAGGAAACATTATGAACATAGAAGGTCTGACCATTTGCAGATGAAATTACAAAGGCAGCGCTTTCTCCTCAGTTATTTTAACGGATCCTGAGTGTTGATCAGGTCAGGATTCGAACCTTCGACCTCCCGCATAGCAGCCCGATGCTCAACCAACTGAGCCACCGGTGTGCGGTCCTGAGCCACCGGATCGCGGTCCTGAGCCACTGGTTCGCGGTCCTTCCCTGCAGAAGTCATAAACTTGCCGTAGTAAGTGAAGATCGCATCAGCTTGCTTTTCCGTCAGCTTGTTCAGGTGGACCGTACTACATTTTGGGCTGATATGAGTCCTTTGTGGTCATCTGAGAATTTGGTTTCTGGTTTCTAACAGTAGAACCATGACTTCAGGAACATGACCTTGAATGAAGTTCATCAGACGGGAAAGGGAAAAGAGTGCGTGACACGAGCGACCTGGACCGTCTGAGAATCAGGCTAGGGTAAGACGCATCCCAAGTGATCTGTCCACATCCGGGCTGTTAGTCAGACAGTTGTTGAAGTACGCATCGCCTCTTTTTGCTAAAACGACAAGGTAAAGGTTGCTTTGTATCGCTTGTGTCTGGTCTTTGTCATACTTAATAAGCTCTCACTTTTCAATTCGCTACCACGTGTTTTTGTTTATCGTATCATTTTTCGTTTACATCGGTCACCAGTCACACGCTCCCCTCAACGACTTTTTTTTCATGTTTTTCTAAACTAATTTGGGTGGACGTCAATCAAATGTTTCCATGACAATAGTCCTGTTCACATTTTGATTGACGTCCACTAAATTTCAAAAAATGAAAAAAAAAAGTAGTTGAGGGGCGCGTATGGCTGATAATTGCTGTAAGTGCGCTATTCTCAAGTTAAATTCTGTATTTTTTGTCCTGGCCTCAGTTGTGGAAAAGGTGGATAACGCTATCCAGCGGATAAACACTAGCAAGACCAATTGCGTTACCCAGTGGATAGAGCTATCCATCCTTGGAGCGACTAGGGCGCGTTCTTTGGAACAAGCCAGGATAGCTATGTAATTGCTACTTTGTTCTCTGGCCCCAATTTATACCAAAAAGTCTTCAAAGTCGAAATGCTTTTTAAAGTAGTTAAATCACCTTCAAGATTCTCACAATTTGCTCTCATAGTTGCTACATTTTATTTACAAAATGGTAAATGTCGCATTAAACATTATTTTTGCCAAACTGTTTCTACTTAAAGGGGCTAGGTCACGATATTTTAGGTAATTTTGTTAATTACGAGCTCTAAACGTCAAATTGGCAGAGCAAGAGTCTTTCATTTGCAAAATTACGGCCAACGTGAACAACTGAGAATAATTTTCCAGCTGTGTAAATGACATTTTGATATAGAGTGATATAAATTTGAAAAAAGGTGGGCCGACGTTTTTCAAATTTACCCAAATTCAATCCATTTCAATCCTCTCCAGTTTTATCCATCCATGTCCCTTCTTGGCTTCCCTGTGTTTTGTTAGAGTTCTTCCATAGTTTTGAACAGTTATTTTGATATTTTAGTTAATTATATGACCATTCGATCAGTGCTGAAATTGCCTAAAAGTGCGTGACCTTGAATTTACACATTATCTAAGGCATGTTTACGAAAAAAGCCATCGCAAGCTCTTAATATTGAAAACTTTCATATTAGCTGCCATTTTGACACACTGTTAACTTAAGTCTTCTCAGTGAACCGAGGAACCATTGCGTTCGATTAAGAAACACAAGCCAGCGAACCTTTTGATCAGCGGAGGGGTTAGGCTCGATTCAGAAAAGGAGCACGCGCTCCTCTCAACGAAGACCGGACTTCAAAGAGAAGCGGAAATCGAGCCTACGGAAGGAGTGCAGCCGTACAAACTCACAGGATGCTGTTTCCCCCATCCCATAATGCAATACATTATTTACTCTTGGGACTGTATAATGCTTCAGTGAACTGGACTACATTGTTTTAATGCAAAGAACCCCCCCCAAATGAACTTTATTATGGGATTGGTGAAAATCGCGTTTTGACTAATTAACATTTTTTCGCATAATTCAATGTTTTCTCTGCAGATGCTGTTTTAGTTTTGGGTAAATTCAACTGAGAAAGCTATTCAAGAATTAGGCCATAGTCACTTTAAAACACATGAATAACGTAACATGAATTTCTTTCCTTTACGCTTCACAGTTCTGTTGAGTTAGGCGGCGCAGCCCCAAGAATTGCTCTCTGGACAACATTTTTTGGGCTTCAATTGTTAGAAGTCAATTTGGAGCGAGTTTCAATTAAGTGTCGTAAAACCAAAACCAAAGTAATTACTTTGGCCAATCAAAAAGAACTGAGACAATCCAGTAAACCAATCAAAACTCGAAGAATAGCGCTCTTTCCACTTTACTCTGACATGCTAAAGTAGTTTAACTAGCACTCTCTCTAAATACTATCGGCAGTTTTCCCCAGTGCACAATTTTAATCAATTCGTTTTCCGACCTTCTCCCAATCTTGCTTCGTTTTGTACTTCTCAAAATCTAGCAAATGCATATGGCAACCGCAATTTCTTCACTGTCGATGGCACGCACTGGTGGCTCAGTCGGTTGAGCATCGGACTGTGACGCGGGAGGTCGCAGGTTCGAACCCCGGAACAATACTCAGGATCTTGAAAAAACTGAGGGGAAAATACTGCCTTTGTAATTTCATCTGTAAATGGTTAGACGTTCAAGTCTCGTCGGATAAGGACCATCAAGCGAAGATCACGTCTCACAAATACCTTTTATGTTCATAAGTTCCCTGTGGGACGTTATAGGACCCACACACTATTTGGGAAGAGTAGGGGATGTAGTCCTCGGTGTTGTGGCTGTCCTGTTCTGCCCAGTAAAAGTGGCCGGCTTGGCAGTGAGCAACGCGGGAGGTCGCAGGTTCGAACCCCGGCCGGATCAACACTCAGGATCTTAAGATAACTGAGGGGAAAATGCTGCCTTTGTAATTTCATCTGCAAATGACGCTACCTAAGCAGAAACAGCCATAAGTCAAAAAGGTACTTCGCCGAGTGCTGGAGCATGTAGATGTAGATGTTTGACAAATCAAACAGTACTTGGCGGCTGTTGTACACGCTGTTTGCCATATTTTGTGGACGATGAGCCTCCCGAGCTCAAAGTCCTGGATGTGAATGCTGTAGGAAATGCTTATCAAGAAGAGAGATCAGAGTGATCCAGCTAAAATCCTTAGATCTGTAACTGATAAACAATTTGTCGTTCTCGATTCCGCCCTATTCAGCACAACCTGCAAAAGTTAATACGATGGATTGCAATAGATCTACGACTGAATTAACCCTAGTTAGTTTTGTCACCTGAAACAATCTTTTTGACCTTTGATCTCATGTGCGCGCAGAGTACCGCCTACAATTTTTTTCTTTTAGTTTTGATTGGCCATTTTTTTTCATTGGCTAAGGCCAATTTCTTTGATTATCAAAAGCCTCGTAGAACTGGATTTTATTGAGCGTGATAAAACAAAGTCCGAAGCCAAGTAGAACAGGATCAGACGACCAAACAAGCAAATAACAAAGAAAAGTTTTGTCTAGTTTTGTCGGGCCTATTGCACCAGTCCGGATCGGCGATTCTTTCGTTAATCAAGTTAACAAATCCCGCTTACTTGGCACTGTGGTGGACAATAAGCTGAGCTGGACACCTCACTTGATGGATCTAAAGAAGCGCTTTGCCATAAAGTTAGCCTTGCTAAAGAGGTGCAAATTCTTACCTAAGAATGTTTTAGAAGCATTTTATCTTACTGTAATTCTACCGACTCTCACCTATGGGTTACCTTTGTGGGGATGCTGTAGTAATAAGGAACTGTTTAATTCAGTAGAAAAGCTACACAGTACAGCTGCGAAGATAATTTTTAATTTAGGATCAGACACCCCGCATACAGAGGCCTTAAAGATAGCGAATTGGCATCCACTCTGCTACAAATATAAGATTGCATTAGCAAAACTGATGCACAAGGCTCACTGGGAAAATCTGCCTCTGCCATTATGTGACAATACAATCTGTAGACGAACATCGACATATCCGTCTATGGCACCTGACTCTGTCTGTGTACCTCGCTTCAACTCAAGATTTGTTAATTTCTCGATTAGATATAGAGGTGCGGCTCTATGGAATAACACCTTGGCCAATGATCATTTAATTGTAGTCGCGAGTTGTAAAACTTTGTCAACTAAGTTGAAAGATAATGCAAGTTTCTTAAATTTTAATTTTTATGCTACGTCAATTTCTACTACAGATTTTAGTGACCATGATTATGTATACTTTTAATTGTATCTTACATATACAATCGTAATTGTCATTTAGTTTTAGCTCTCTTACACCCTAGGAATTTTTATTTTACGCGTATAACAGTATGTAATTTAAGGGAATCTTATCTTATTTGTAAACACACGACCCCATAAGCTTATAGCTTTAAACATTATCGTGTTCAAATAAACGTATATCTATCTATCTATCTATATCTATCTATCTATCTATCTATCTATCTGTCTATCTATATCTATCTATCTATCTATATCTATCTATCTATCTATCTATCTATCTAAAAGCGGCAATAGCCTTGTGTAGCCGAAGCGAAGTACGGGAAAACGCTTGTATTTCTCACTTCCTTTTTCAAATGTTAATAGTTCATTGTCTTGCCACAACTGAGTAGTTGTGATAACACAATTTGACTTTCGTTATGAAAATACAACTTATATCCTTGAATCAAGGTTAAATTGAGCTGTTTGATATAATTTTGAATGGAAATAAGTCGTGTTGGTATTTTCATTCGGTGCCAGTGAGGGCGGGAATTTCATTGAATTTGGACCACCGCAGCAGAGTGCCTCCGAGTCCTTGCAAACCTCATCTTTTTGCTTTACGTATCATATGTAATCTCTGTATCCGGGAAGAAAATCAGGAGTAAAGGAACAGGAAGAGGGAGAAGAAACCTCCATAGCTCAAGTTACTTTCCCTGCATCTAGTACTACTTACTCATCTCCAAACATCAACAGTAATAACTTCTGATATCAAATTTTAAGTCCGATTTTGATGGAAAAGGATTTTAAAGAACAGGTTTGTTCGAACGCCCCATTCTTTACAAACGTTTGAATGACCGCTTTGTGCATGCATGCACTCGGTTATACATTGTATGTATAAAAATGCACACAAAATCGTCTCCTCCCCACTAGGATAACTGCGTCAGTATGTTTTTTCTTTTACACTCGCTAAAATATTTTTATTTTCCAAATTTGATTGTGTTAAGAACGAGATTTTAGCATTACAGTGTTGCTTGTTGTAAAAGCATGAAAATTCTCTTGGTAACTTCTCTCTTTCAGAAGTTGCTCCATGACTGCACTGAGCTGACAGGCAAGGCCAATCA
>OX421451.1:33776932-33784432 GCA_949126865.1 Montipora capitata
TGAGTTTTTAATACATGACACGATTTGCAATTGTCAAAATGAACAAATCACATCATTGTATTTTATTACCATTTGTCCATAATTTAATATTTTGAAATGACTTTCAACCCGAGCATTGCTTTATGAACCAAGGGAACACGGTGTCTTGTTTCGGTAGAGAATTGCTTTTTGAAGGCTTTTGTTTTGCATTGTGGAATTCCAGAAATTATCCATACATTTTTGAGGGGGGTCTTAATAGAGCCAAATCTGTTGTTAAGGAAAGCAAACAAAAAATAAAAGCACAACTTAAACCAGAATAACAAGAGATGTGGGGTGGGATGCTCAAACAAAAAACCGTTTGTTGGTAAGAGCATGGATATTTCATGGAGTAGAACACTATTTTTCTTAACCAACGCTAAAAAACGTTATGAGATGTCTCTCAGTGACTGATCAGCATCACCAACTTTACCAGATGTGGCCAAGTCCGTTTCGCTTATTCACTTTCGTCTGCTTACGATAAAGTCCTACAAACTATTTATTTATTGTAGCTAGATTTTAACGTTAAATCTAAAAGGCATTTTCCTCCGTGACTTCCAAAAGACGAGAACGTGTATTATGGTAATAGGGCCTCCTTTTCTTGATGCGCCAAGTAACGGTCAAGAGTACAAATACCAAGACTCCAACAATTGGGATCACTGTGGCTGGGATCCATTTTTCTGAGCTCGTAGCTTGGGGTGTGTTGAATATCCCGCCAACTGGAGAAAATGGCAAAGATCCTGTCACTAAACACCAAATCAGTACATAAAATACAAAAGCGATTGCTCTCTCATCTCGCTTTTAAGAAGCAAAATATCGTATTGTCGAACATAAGCATTCGGCGATTGGAAACTTTTTTCGGAAACCCCCTTATAGGGAAATAGATTTCCTCAAAGACAGGAGGAGTATTGATGTCACGGTAATGCGCATGAACGAAACAAATTTAAAACTTTAACAAGAAAAATTGCTGAAATCCCGAAGCTTTTCTTGCTTTATTATATGACTAGCTCAGTGAGCGGGCAAGACAAACCTAATCCCGCGCAGTAATTGGCTACCCGAGCGTGCAAGATGGAGCTACACTGCCAGCTCGGGATTTTTCGTTTGGTCTCGCAAGATCAAAGATCATTTTTTTGTTGTTTTATCCCACATAATAAATCTTTTGTTGACCAAGCTTGTTCGGTCAAGATAGCTGAATACTGGCTTCGTTCTTTTTTTGCGTGTTTATGGACCTCGAATTCGTCTCGGTCCATAAACACGCAAAAAAAGCACTTGTCCAATATCCAGCCATCTTATCCTCACGCTTGGTCAATAACCCATATTTACTATATACTCAACAAATATCGCATTTCTGGTTGTTCAACGACGAATGCAAAAAGAGGTTATAGAGTGCAATACGGAAATGGCTATGGAAACAAAGCGATGGAATGATTTTGCTGAGTATGTCATAAATAAAAAAACCGTATGAATTTATTATCACTCGTGATGTTGTAAGGTGGCTGAACACAGTTTTTGATACCTATGTTTCATTACCATTTTTCTCAAAACCCTTGATCCTTTGGTCGCCAAAAATGGTAGCAAGCAAGTTAACAACACGAACTTCGGTATTTTGACAGTTAAGCTGACGTATATGCCATGCCATGGCAACTTGAATAAATATAGACAGGCCTTTCAAATCAGTTTTGTTAATTTGCAGAAAATCTAGTCGTCAGATTTTCGTTATCATTTGCATGCAACAGGCTTCTAACGATGCTCACAAGTTAACAATATTCTTAATAATAATTCGACAGAGAGATCTTTAATTATCCCTTGTTGGTGGTTCACTGGAATATCTAGAGTTTCCTCTGTTAAAGTTCAACTTTTTTTCAATACTCCAGTTACTTATTTCTTAAAGTATTTTCGCTCCAAATTTCGTTAAATTCTCACGAGTGGTTCTCGAGAAATAGGCGTATTTCAGAGAAAGCTATTCTGCATTCAATCGAGACTTTTTAACTTACTACGCATGCGATGCATTTTGCTGGGTTCTTTCGACAACAAAGAAAAATCTGTGAATTGCGGAGTTCTTTGCATCGTTACCTTTTCTAACATACTTTTCCCATAAAAGATTAAAACCATCAAACACTTTGTTCAATTATAAGGAAAAATAGTACAGATAGCGGAAGCATTGAGCAAATAAAATGATTGTCGTATTGAAGCCATGTTTATTTTTTTTGCAATCCTTGCGCGCGCGCTGCATTGCGTTAGCAAGAGCGCGCGCGAAAACTGTGTTCGGCCACCTTAAAGGGGCTAGGTCACGCAATTTCAGGCAATTTCAGCACTGATCGAATGGTCATAGAATTAACTAAAATATCAAAATAACTGTTCAAAACTATAGAAGAACTCTAACAAAACACAGGGAAGCCAAGAAAGGACATGGATGGACAAAACTGGAGAAGATTGAAATGGATTGAATTTGGGTAAATTTAAAAAACGTCGGCCCACCTTTTTTCAAATTTATATCAGTCTATATCAAAATGTCATTTACAAAGCTGGAAAATCATTCTCAGTTGTTATGTGGCCGTGATTTTGCAAATGAGAGACTCTTGCTCTGCCAATTTGACGTTTAGAGCTCATAATTAACAAAATTAAACAAAATTACCTAAAATAGCGTGACCTAGCCCCTTTAACGTTTTGAAATTGCACTCACCTACGTGGTTCGCGCGCAAACATCACTACTTGCTATGAAATCACATAGATTTCTCGTTGGCCACTTTTAATGATTTTCACACATGAGAAAGAGAGGTGCAAGTTTCAAGTATTTAAGTTTTTCTACCTGGCAGTGCCAGTTTTGACTTTAAAAGCAGCCTAAAAAAAATCATTCGCAGGCTCGTAGCCATCACTCGTGATCAATAATTGTAAACTAATAATGATATGAAAAAATAATGTTATCATAACCATCGTTTATCATCAGAATCATTTTTATTGTTATTGTTGTTAATTTTATTGAATTTTATCCACTAACCTGTCGTTGACTCGGGAATCGAAGCAGGAGTGTAGTCATTTGTGGTTGAAATGTCTGCAATCAAACAAATTGTTTAAGTCACTAAAATATACAATATATTCTCGCTTGAAGACAAGACTATACCGTTAAATTTCTCCTTTAGTTTCTGGTAAAGCCTATTTTTGGCCGGTCAATTCAGCTGAGAGGAAAATTACTCATACGTAGCAAGCGGACAGCCGATCACCTTTTTGTGCTCAAGCATCGCTGACGACATTTTAAATTGCGAAATGCCTTCGTGGCTTGACTGACTTACGAAATGGCGTATAAATAAACTATAAATGTTTGACGAGTTGGCCGAACCAAAAGATTTCTGACGAGTCCATTGCCAGGAACGAAAAATGAAAATGCCAAACATACAATGATTTTGCCTCCATTACTCAACCGGACACCGTAGCTATTGTAGATGATATATGGACACGTTGGCCAGCCACGCCACCGTGCCATTTATTTAGCAATGCACCAGAGCCGGACACGAAAACCCCTAAAAAACAAACAGATGGAAAACAATCGGGGAACGTGTACCCCCGACCAAGGCAGTGATGTGACCCTTGGGGCTCTAGGGTATTCTAATTGAAAAACACTATTTACAATGTAAATAAAGACTATTACTCATGTACAGCCTAACGAAGGCACAAAACAATTTTTTCAGCGCAATATAGCAATAAACGAAACTGGACTTGTACACGCGGCGAAGGCTGACCGTACAATATATTAGCCAACTGACAACCGCAAACTACAAATCTAAATCCAACAAACCACTGCGCTCCTAACACGGCTCACCGGGCCACTGATACGTGCCGGCAAAATAACAATTTATGCTAATTTGCAATTATCACATATTACAGTTATTATCATGCCTCTAAAATTGTGCGCGCTATCATTGGCTGATTTGGTGCTCCGTATTCTACAGTATGGTTCGCTATATTCAAAGATCATTTTTCTCTACCCACATTGTAAGTTAGAGGTCCTTTAAGGTTTCTCCTGCGGAGTGCGGCTCTCAAACTCGACTTCCGCTTTTAAAGATTCCCCGTTTCTTATTTTCTGTCCCCGGATTCCCTTTCTCAGTTTCCTTCAAAGATATCCCTCAAACTCGGTTAATAAAAGGTATTTATCAAAATACGATGGTTGTTAGTTTCATTTACTCTAAAAAGGTTCCTTACCCGATAGCACCTTTAATTGAAATTTGACTGAGCTGTTCAACCATCCTGTAACATCATCTTCGCATGATTGATGACAGCTGTACTCCCCTTCATCTTCCCCTGTAACGTTGGTAATTTCGAGCTTGTAGGCATTATAGCATATGCTGTCAGTCTCTTCGAACTCCATTATTCTATACTTTTCATCTGTTTTTAAAGACACCGAGTTATTTTTGAAATGCCAAGCGAATCCTTGACACCTGTCACTAGCATCCCATCTGACCAAGCAACCTAAGGCAATGTTCTTTAAGGCATTTTCTTCAATCTCTAACGGCGTGCCAGGTCTTATAGAAGTGTCTTTATTGCCTGTATAAAACACAAGAAAGTTCAGTTTTACAAATGTGTGCCCGATTTTGTGAATTAACAAAGTTTCATTCTCAAAGTTTTTCAGTATAAACTCCGATCAATTCACATCACTAACAAAATTGCGCCACTAGCCCTTCAAAGCTCAAACGTTTGAGGCTGCCTAAACACGTTACAGTCGAAACCGTTTAGACAACGCATTCTTGAAAACTGTTACTTGGCTCTCGGCTACAGAATTCAAAGTGTGCATTCACTTTTATCATTGTCTGTTTTTATAATAGGGACGCATAATCCGTCCACACGAATTATGGGTCGCTCCACGTATTATCCGTATAGTGTAAAAACGGGACGAACTATATAAGACGAATAATTCGTCTGGGACGAACTTGGGCAAACACTTTTTCTGCGTCTGTTAAATTCGTCTAGTATAAAGACGGGTACAAGACGCATACTGCATCTGGACGAACTTTCCAGTAAAGTGCGTCTTCGAAGACGCACTAAAGTGGATACTTCGACCACTCTGCAAAATTCCAGTCTTATTGATTGGGTTATAGAGCCTATAATCAAAAAAAAAAATACATTTATCACTCTTTTGTAAAGGTCATTCAAAAAATGAGGGCAATAGCATTTACGACCTTGTAATATCTTGTCTCATATTTCCAGTTTAATTTTTTTTTTAGATTATGCAAATTAGAAGATTTGCAATGTCACACTGTGTACATAATGTGGAAGGCAGGACTTTTATTTTCAGATAATTAATGGTAATAGCTAACAATATTTAGCTCTATTTTCTATTTTGTTTTGAAAATAGCATGTTACCATTTCTGCTTGTGAGAGCTAACCATAAATAGGCTTACCAAATTCTCTTGACACTGTACAACTCTTCATACTAACTAGTAAGCTGCGATGGTATGTCATTTAGCCTGAGGTGCACCCTGGTCAGCCTGTGTTCAGTAAGCTCTCAATAATGACAATAATGACAAATCCTGTGCCAATAATATCTCTGAACATGACTGATTTCTAAAGACATGATTAACCTTTGCACAACTATTGTACTCACAGTAAGGCACATAATTAGCTGAATTATCATTCAACTACAGAAAATATTGTGGTAATCTGTGGCGGATCTAGACCTTGAGCTAAGGGTTGGGGTTGCTTGCCCTGCCGGCTTTTCCTCCTGCGGTAAGGTAGTTTTGAGGTAAATGCAAGCATTGTGATAATTTGGTTCTTTCTTGATTAGGATTTTGCTATGCCGACCATTTATTTGGAACCGGTCATAAGCTGTGTAATTTTTGTCTTTGAAAAGCCACAAATTCAAGAAACAACCATGGCCCGAGTACCATATGATAAACTACTTTCTAACTAAGCTTGCCAAAGCCATACTGAGGAATATTGCACCTTGGTCATTTTTGTATGGACCTCGCTGCGCTCCATCTTTAGTTCCACAATGTTCAACCAATATTCCCCAGTACGGCCCTCCAGCTCGGTTAGTAAGAGCTTAATATTTCCAAGTTGTTACTTGTATTTTGATGTGCCTTTTGGGTTCTTCAACACACAGCATGATTCGTGAAAATACTCACCGGAATATAAACAAAATGTAAAAAAAAACATGACTTATAACCTTTTTCCATGGAAATGGCTTGTATGGCAAAGTGAACAAGAAAGCAAACACTTGGATTTACCAATCAAAACACTTGGATTTACCTAAAGACCATAGGTCATAGGAGAGAACCAATCAAGAACAGAGGGAAAATGTTTGTTACATTAACATCAGCTATGTGTCTGGAACATCTGAAGAATTTTTTTTCTCGTTCAAATAAAAAACAGTCGTCTGTGATGTCCTGTTAAAACGATTCTTCCAATTCTTCGAGTGAGTCGCCGATCTCATCACTTGCCGCCATTTTGAAAAGGCTTTTTAGTAGACCCCAGTCTACTGCATCACACCTTTTTGCTCGGACCCGCTCGTTTCACCGCCCGGTCTCTTTCCGCCCTCCCCAGACGCACTATGCGCGTCTTGTTCCCGTCTTTATACCAGACGAATTTAACAGACGCAGAAAAAATGTTTGCCCAAGTTCTTCCCTGACGAATTATGCATTTCTAGAATAAATCTTTGTTGCCAAGATAAAAATGCTCATAAATTAAGTTGATGAAGAAAACTGTATAAAATTGTACAAAGTTATAATAATAACGATGATCCTTTTCTTATGTCCCTTATGTCCCTTACATGTCTCATGTAAGCCCACTTCAAATCTGACGAGCCAAACAAACATTTTTTTTTGGTCTTTACAAATTGAATGAACCATAATGTAAATAAATAAAATAAATATGAGACCACTTACACAAAAATCTCACTTGTATGGTAGAATTCTTAGATGTCCACCAGCTGTTATTAAACCTACTGTTTGCGGCGCACTTATAAAAGCCATCGAATTCTTCGCGGCCTGGAACGTGGAGAATAGTGAGAGTGGTTAAGGTACCATCCTCTCCTGACCTCTCGAGTTCTTCGTGACACAAACTCTCCGATTCATTGATGATTGGTTCGTCGTCTTTGTACCAAGTTATTTGTGGTCCGGACCTTCCTTTAAACGCGCAGTATATATCTACCCCTTGGTTCTGAGAGATATATTTTGGGGAACCTGAACGGTTAGTAATCTCCAATGCACCTAGAAGGCAAGAAAGACTGTAGTGACAGATTTGGGTACCAGGTCGCAAAATAAATAAATCTGTCTTAAGCATAAAGACAAGTTAGCAAAATGGTGCTTTAAGGGGAGGTTGCGGTTCAACTGAATTCAACTTTTCTCACATAAACTCGACGTACAAATTAGGACATTAATTACAAAACAATACACTCTCAAATAGTTCAGTGAACTATTAAAGTGGAGTAGCTGACCCAAAGGAAACAAAAGTTTATTAAATAAATATGCATTGTTGAATAAACAATCAGGTTTA
>OX421451.1:33791932-33794432 GCA_949126865.1 Montipora capitata
GCTAAGGACCGCAGCTCCGGGCTAAAAAGGCCTCTGAAATGATTCGTAAGGAAATAACCAGAAAAAATGTGCCCCAAAAGTAGAAATGTTATGAAAGAAGAATCAATTGACGAAAATGTGGAACAACGGTCGCCAACCGGCGGTAATACGGCTAATACGCCCGTGGCGAAATCAATAACGACTTTGTGCGTCGACGCACGTGGCGGAATTAGTAACAACTTTGTGCACCACCGCCCATGGCGGAATTAATAACAACTCTCATGCACCACCGCCCATGGCGGAATTAATAACAACTTTGAGCATCCCCGCCAATGGCGGAATTTATAACAACTTTGTGCACCCCCGCCCATGGCGGAATGAAAACTGCGTAACAAGAAAACTAGTACGCGGCCCCTTCGGGACGAAACTCCGCGATATATCTGCCAGTCGCAGCGGAAAAAACTTTCGTGTAAACCAAATAATCACCCCTGACGGACTTCAAACCCTGTTAGGGAGTACCAGCGGTAGTATGCGAATCACGAATGGGCAAAAATTCATTCTGGTGCTCCAATATCTTTCCAAAATTGAATATGCGCTCGTAAGGGCCCTTTAACAATAGGCGTCGCATTGCCCTGCTCGTACTCATGCAAATTTTGCCCGAAAAATTCGAATAAATCATTGTTACACTTATCTACCATTAGACCCTCCATTTGCTCTTCAATAGTGCTACTGACCAAGCTTCTGGAAAATCCCCTGGAAACATCCGCGAACTGCGTGAAAGTGATGTCCGCACCTAGCTGCAATTGCTTCGATATTTGGTGAGCGGATTCTGCTGCCTTAGTGGCCTTGCTAAATTGCTCTGAAAGTTCGGTTTTATGCTGACTAAGCTGCTGTAATAGAAAAGTCTTAAATTGGTCGAGGTCCTCTCGAGTAGCCGCTTCGTCGGTCATAACTGGGAAAAACGGCGAAAGGAAACACTTTGCCCCCGAGCAAAGTTCTCAAGTAGCTGATTGGCGTCAAGTGAATGGTGTGAATCGAGGAGTGGTTTAAATATGCAAAAAGGTGTAAATACCTAGCATAGCATGCGATGATGCGAGTACCCATGGGAAATTCATTTCTTACGTCTTCTACACAACCTCAAATTTGGTCATCAGGACGAGGACGGCAAAGAAATGTACCAAAATGCAAAACGCACGTGCAGGGTGTGCAGAGCTATTGTTTTTATTTGCTAATTAAAACTATTGTTTTGTGGCGCTCTAGTAACCGTCGTCGTCGTTCTTGCGTAAGCTCCCTATTTAAGGGGCTGTTTACATGGAGGTAGGAAGATCCTAGCACTATTCAGTTTACATGCAAGAGGTCGCACTTGGCCCTAGTGCTAGGATCTTCCTAGCTGTGAAAAATAAATAACATGTGAATTGCTGAGTCGAATAATAGAGAGGTTAAGCATGACGCTTACGCCAAACATAAACGTCGGAGTGAAATTAGGGTTTTGCCAAAAATGGAAGAACCCCGCTTGATATTCGCTAATTTCTGTCCTGTTAGCTCCATATATCAAGCAACTTCTCAAAGGAACGAGACAAGTGAAAATGAGAGAATTTTCACGCTTTTGTGATAAGCAGGAGCCTGCCGTTTGCCCCGGAAGAGTCATGCTTAATCTCTCTAATTATGTAGAAGGCGATGCTTGCACAGATTTGCAGTACGACTAAAAGGAATGGAATGCCTAAAAATTGAAAATCTTTAGGTAAGTTAAGTGTCTTATATAAGTTTAAATTGCTGGTTATCGTTGTTTAAACAAAGGTTAAGCTTAATTAAGAAGATTAGATCATCTTTACAGCAGGAAATATAGGCAATTTGTCTCGCTGGTGGGGTTCCACTGAGCGGAAACCTTAAATAGGGCCGTATTCGAGATGCGGACGGCAACCGGAAGAGAACATTTCACGTGCCAGGACAGTGGTGTCTCCCAGATTTTTATACTAATCATCTCTAATGGAGAAAAGATACTTAGCAATGTAAACGTAGTTGTGAAGACCAGTAAAAAGGGAAAACAGCTTAGTTTCGGTTGCCGTCCGCGTCTCAAAAAGGCGCATGCCTAAGCTCTCTATTCAGAAGCAAAATAAACGACCTTTGTAGGCCCCAAGGGGTTCTTGTAGCTCAATGGGTAAGGCATCTAGGGGATAGGTTCGAATGCTACCTTAGACTTTGAATTTTTTCAGTTCTCGTTTCGGCCTTTTGCTAAAATGTCCAAATAGTCCAATTACACACCACTTGAAGTAGCATGATCCGTGAGGGGCATTACTAAACCACGAAACAGCGCAACGAAAAACCAAACACCATACACGCTATACACCAGCACACATTGAATACTAACCAACAAAGGTTGGATTTGAGATAAAATATCGTTTTAGGCCAAAAACGTTATTGCTCCTAATCTCAATCTTAATCTGAATTCTAATCTTAACCTCAATTAATTAGGAGCAATAGAGCGGTTTTCAAATGAGTGTCGTAAAAGCAAAACCAAAGT
>OX421451.1:33821932-33844432 GCA_949126865.1 Montipora capitata
CATGCTTCTTTTCAGCGCCGTTCCACCGAATTTTACCCTATTGCTGACCGCGAAAACGCCGCTCCTTTTTTAAAATCATTGAATATCGTAGAAGCTTAGTCCTGGCGAACGAATGAAGAACGGAGCTTAATTTGTCACAATCAACTTTGCATTTGTTATTTCGTATTGTGAACCTAACACCTTGTGTTCCTGCAAAATTGGAGAGCTTTAAAGAAGCATTTATTGATTTATTGTTGCAGTTTATGTTTGTTTTCTTTCGTAGTTTTGTAGCCAATGCACATATATATGAATCGACGTATGTTACGTAACCTCAGACGGACATCGAACCTTTAATCACATCAAAGAGCTTTTTCTTGTCGATGGTTTGTATTATTCTCTCATTCTAGACCGCATCATTACATTTATATTGACGCTGAATTCATTAGCTAGAACTCACGGCGCTTTCCTTTTGTCAAAACTGTTAGTTTGCAAGGAAAATGTAATAGTTTGAAGGAACAATTGGATGATGATAATCTCTCGCATTCTTCTGGAGGAGTGTATATCATCCTCGCAGTGTGTTAATTTGAAAGCGTTGTAGAATTAGTCCTTCCAAATGCCCGGAGCTCTCTTAGAGTGGTTGAACTTCATCAGTATAGTCAATAGCATGATCTTCTACAAACGACTTTGTTGAATGACCTACCTTTAAGAATCATGAAACACGTTAAAAAGGAAAACAGAACACATTTGACGAGGCATATTGTAAAGTCTTTTTGCATGCCGTCGGTTAAATTCCGCCCGTGCTAACTCTTCGCCGCCAGTCACAAGGTGTCTTTGATCCGTCTGTGTCATGTATTTGTTTAATTCATATTTTCATCAATTTTTGTGGCTTCCGCTTTCCATATATGGAAGCGAACCCATTTAGTCATTGCGCTGAGTAACAATAGAATAGGAATAGGTTCTGCCGATTTTGATCCAATTGCTACGAATTTCATTCGGAATTAGCACATAGTTGCACGATCGGTACGAAAAAGCTCCAACTTTGAACATTGCTACGACGCTCGCGGAGGGGAAGTTCTTTTTTTTTTTTTACAATGAGTTCAGGGACGGTTCATTGTTGATAAGGATGATCGGGTCTGAAAAAAATGATAGCCTTCCTCTATCTATTTTGCTAAAGCCCTCGTACAATGTTTTTCAGTATTTTTGGTCAAATTTTCCCACGCTCGTTTAATTTGAAGTTCATTAAACTTGTGAAAATCAATGTTTACTTACAACTGACGCAAGCAATGTTGACACCACACAGTTTGTTCTGATCAATAGATCGTTTTCACTGTCGCGCAACGAATGAAATAAATTCCAAATCGTTCCATGAAAAAGAAGACAAGAACTTGGGATGTTGTAGAAAACAAATTCATAACTTTTGGTTTTATCAACGGAGTTGATAATTTAAAATGGCCACCGTACAGAGATTCTAAAGGCTGACGTATCGAGCGTTAGCCCTTCGTCAGAGCCAAGGGCTAACGTTCGAAACGTCAGCTTTTAGAATCTCTGTACGGTGGCCATTTTACATTATCAACTCCGCCGATAAAACCAAATTTTTGTATACTACTTCCCCACCGACGCAGCACCACAGCGCTTTCCATACTCGATTTTTCCTGGCAAGCGATATTTGCTTTTCTGAATATGTAGTACATCGGTCAGCGGCTATGGACCATGGACATATCACCATGCGTAAAGCGTGACTCGTGATCGTCCACATGCTTATTACTGGGTTGCCAAACCCAGTCGGAATCTGCGTAGCGTTTCGTTGTTTTATTTTTTTCCGTGTCGGTAAAAGTCTTGCCTGTCGCTCCCCTGCTAAGTGGTATCTTTGCGCATAGAGCTTTCTGCTCGTATTTTCTTAGGATAGAGAGGGTAGTGGAAATGCGTAGATTTCTCTGGTGGACACAGTAGAATGATAAACTTAACCTGCAATGGCGTCGAAAGTCATGTAACGGGAATGGCGTTTTAGTGGATCTTTGAACAAAATATACCCTTATGAAGCTCAATAATGGCAAGTCAATTGGATATTGAACAAGAGAGGCGGTGGAATCTTAGAAGCGACGAGTAATGGACTTCGACAACAATCTATCGCCCGTCGAGCCGAAATGAAAGTGAGCTGCATTTCAAATATTTTACCAAGTGTGCTGTTATGTAGAACACTGAGACCAAATGGAAAATTCTTTGGTAACTTATGGGTTCAACAAAGACAGAGAACGAATCGAACACCTTAAGTGGATCTGTGATCAACTCTGCACAGTCTACAGGTAAAAAAAATAATTGGAAATGTGACAGCCAAGAATTATTTGAAAGAAAGCTTGTCGTCTATTTTGTTGTTCATTATTCAAGGAAAAGGTACTTCATGAAAACGGTTTGATCCTGGAAGTTTGGTTTGTTGTAATATTGCGCATATTTGACACGATTGAGTATTTTCTCTTCACGCACGTAATGAAATACGAAGGGGTTTTTGCGTCTAATAGCAAATATGTTGTTTGTTTCAAAAAATTGTTCGCTGGAAAAGGTGGCCTTTATGAATTCATCATGTTTTGTAATATGCGAGCTTAACTGAATAGTTTTTATGGCAATAGTAAAGCATTTTCGTGTCAAAATGAGGTTAGCGTCTCTCTGTTGTGCTAACTTAATTAAATATAAATATACATTTTGCCTCGTGAGTTTGTTAATCTCGTTAACCAGCAATGGCGTCGAAAGTCATTGCAACGCGGATGGCGTTGTAGTGCATCTTATGTTGTTTGTTTCAATAAAATGTTTCGCTGGAAAAGGATTCCGTGATATTTTCTGCCTTTGTGAATTATCATATCATGTTGTGTATTGAATTTTCGAGCTTAAGGTTGAAATGTGATACGGGAGGATATTTTTAGTATTGCTCACGAAAATAAACAGGTCTGTTGGAAGCGTGCTTGAGTTTCAACAAAATGAGCCCCAAAATCAGCAAAAAATTGTGACGCCGATGAATAATAAAGTAGCTGCTATTTCCAAAATGACGGAATTACCTGGTGATAAATAACCTTTTCTTGGAGAGTAAATTTTTGACTTAGCAGAAACAATGGTCGACCCTCAAGTGTTTGGGCGATTGTGATCTTTGTTTTGACTTCGCTCATTTATTGTCAAACTTTATAACACTTGACAGAAAAAGAAACTTACGAAAACCCGGTATCTTGCCATCATTTGACACAGATGCTTCAGTGTTTGGCGAGTAAACATGCCGCGGTAACTTAATCACGGCGCCCGCTGAATTCCGGCGATGTTACTTTCGATTTTGCGATTTATTTGTGCAACCAAAAGTACAATGACACAATTGAACGTAGCAAAAATCTCCCAAAATGTTTGTCGCTGATCCTAACTTTTTATATTCTATATTCACGGTTCAAAATTAATGTTGTTTTCATGTCGTAAATATGTTATTCTCGAGCGACCGTCCTGGAAACTTCCTTCTGCTCTTTCTAAAAACTGTGTATCAATATTTATTTACTTTTGCATCAATATTTGTTTTTGCATAAAGCAAGCTAACAAAATCTGTACCTTACTAAGTTCGCATTTGTTAGCGTTAATAGTATTTTCGGTCCAATGCTTCTGTTTTACGAAGGCGTATATGTTTTTGGTCACCCATCCAGACACTAATGCCGCCGGAGAGGGCTTAACTTTAGTAACCTTTAGTGTTACAAAGCTGTCAGATGCTCAGAGGGCACGCTTAAACTTGTGGTGAAAAGAAGTTTATCAACATGTCAGCCCAGAAGCCAATGTTTCTCACTTCCCATTTATTTTCTTCAATCTCTCTGGGTTCAGTACTTTGCTAGTAACCACATGTCTTCTCAGGCTATTTACCCCCAAGGCTTCTACCATGGCACTACAATGATAGACGATACCAAAACAATATTGTGCACTGTTAGAGATACATATTACGCAAGGACAGATTTTTTTCGTCGTACGAATGTGTGAGAACCTGTGAGCCAAAGGGCCTCTGCTGGTATGACTTCTGGGTGACCTCTTAAATGGTCTTAATGACGCCCCAACTTGAAAAAAATTTTCTGAAACGGTGCACGTACCACAGGCAACCCAGTGTACCCTCACGGAGGGTCTACAATAGTTTCTACATGCTTTAGGAATTATGATTTGTTGGATGTGTCACATGCTTTAGGATTTTAATAGGATTTCGAAAAGAATATAAAGGTAAGTTTATACCATTATACAATGTCCAACGCTATTTTGTTCGTTAATGGAAGTATTCATCAAGGTGACCGTCATTTTAGCGACGTATCTAGAGGAAGACGATGTGCTTTTATGAGTCTTTCACCTCCGTTATGTGCTAACTCGAGTGATGTTTCGCAATGGACGGCCCACACAGTTGATCAGCTATTGACAGAAGGAGATGCTATGTACCTTAAAGCTTTTCAAGAGCATCTGACTCTGAACTAATTGATAGATCGGAAAATCTCTAAACATCTCAACAAAGCAGAGCAACAATTTAGGCAGACAATAAAGTTGTGTGTCATTATATTGTTTTGTTCTGACTTTCTAATAACAATTTATATTAATGATAGGATATCTCTGATACTTGCAGAAACAATTGTCTCTTACTTCTCGCAACTTTTCACTCAGTTTGATAAAAACGGCTAGTTATATTGTTATAATAGTTACGTAATAACTTTGTAACGTTAGTGTCCCCAATTAGTAGATTAATCATCATCGGCTATTAATCTTTGACATTGAAATAAAGTTATTGATTGATTGAAAGTTCCAGAAAATTACTCTGGCGTCCAAGGGAAGAATTGCGAATTGCGAATTGTCTTTGTGAACGTAACAATAGCGGCCACTTATTACAAAGATGATTTCAATAAGGGACCAAAAATGAAGTAGCACGCGCATGCTTGTTCTAACTGTAATGCATTGAATTAGGTTGCGCATGAAGTTGCATCAAGCATAGCGAAAATAAACGATTCGCTGGGAAAAAGATAACCGGAACATAGCTTGCGTAGCTGGTGGGATATTAACCCAAACCTCATGTCTTACACATAACGCGAATAAGGCGCGAAAATGTTAAAATGTGCGATTTACACGGTAACTTATCGTCTTATATAAACCGTTGCTTACTTTTTCTTCGTGTACACGGTCGAAAACTCAAATCAGTCACCGCAACCTGGAACAAGATGTGCCCTTTTCTGTTTTTATAAAATACACACAATATGAACTATGAAAACAGCACGGCGGAAATGTTGAAAATAATTTCGCTATAGTTATTATTCTTGATGCACCATATTTTTCGAAGATCCTGGTGAAAGGGCAACACATTGGAACACGTAAACGAGACTGTCGTGCGCCACAGGCATTCCCTTAGCGGTGTGCAACAAAAGTTACTTGTGTTTGTGCAGATGTGTTACCCACGATTATTAGCAGAAAAAGAAGTTTTTTTGCAGTCATGGTAAATAAACGCTTTCAAACAGGAACTGAATAAGAAATTCAACAGTTTTATCGGGGCAGAAAGTTCTAAATCTAATCAGAAATCATTGTTTTAGCAGTCGTGATACTGCATCTCGGGGTACACTGTGGATCTTGAGGAAACAAACTCACGGTTTCCCTTGAGGCCATGCAGTTTATTTGATGGCGTTCCAGTTGACGTCCGCTAATAGGTAGTAACTATGTGGTTGTAGCAAATATTTGACACTGACTGTGTTTACTTTGGAGTAAATTGATAGACCTGAAGGATTAAGTTACACCGCCATCTAAAATCTGATTCCTTCTCATTATTCTTATCGAGTTTCTCATGCTTCTTTTCAGCGCCGTTCCACCGAATTTTACCCTATTGCTGACCGCGAAAAGGTCGCCCTTTTTTTAAAATCATTCAATATCGTAGAAGCTTAGTCCTGGCGAACGAATCAAACGTTTTCATTCAACGGTGCAATTGAGCTTAATTCGTCACAATCAACTTTGCATTTGTTATCTCGTATTTTGAACCTAACACCTTGTGTTCCAGCAAAATTGGAGAGCTTTAAAGGAGCATTTATTAATTTATTGTTGCAGTTTATGTTTGTTTTCTTTCGTAGTTTTGTAGCCAATGCACATATATATGAATTGACGTATGTTACGTAACCTCAGACGGACATCGAACCTTTAATCACATCAAAGAGCTTTTTCTTGTCGATGGTTTGTATTATTCTCTCATTCTAGACCGCATCATTACATTTATATTGACGCTGAATTCATTAGCTAGAACTCACGGCGCTTTCCTTTTGTCAAAACTGTTAGTTTGCAAGGAAAATGTAATAGTTTGAAGGAACAATTGGATGATGATAATCTCTCGCATTCTTCTGGAGGAGTGTATATCATCCTCGCAGTGTGTTAATTTGAAAGCGTTGTAGAATTAGTCCTTCCAAATGCCCTGAGCGCTCTTAGAGTGGTTGAACTTCATCAGTATAGTCAATAGCATATTCTTCTACAAACGACTTTGTTGAATGACCTACCTTTAAGAATCATGAAACACGTTAAAAAGGAAAACAGGAAACATTTGACGGGGCATATTGTAAGGTCTTTTTGCATGTCGTCGGTTAAATTCCGCCCGTGCTAACTCTTCGCCACCAGTCACAAGGTGTCTTTGATCCGTCTGTGTCATGTATTTGTTTAATTCATACTTTCATCAATTTTTGTGGCATCCGCTTTCCATATATGGAAGCGAACCCATTTAGTCATTGGGTTGAGTAACAATAGAATAGGAATAGGCTCTGCCGATTTTGATCCAATTGCTACGAATTTCATTCGGAATTAGCACATAGTTGCACGATCGGTACGAAAAAGCTCCAACTTTGAACATTGCTACGACGCTCGCGGAGGGGAAGTTCTTGTTTTTTTACAATGAGTTCAGGGACGGTTCATTGTTTATAAGGATGAAAAAAATGATAGCCTTCCTCTATGTATTCTGCTAAAGCCCTCCCACAATGTTTTTCAGTATTTTTGGTCAAATTTTCCCAAGCCCGTTTAATTTGAAGTTCATTAAACTTGTGAAAATCAATGTTTACTTAAATTGACGCAAGCAGTGTTGACACCACACAGTTTGTTCTGATCAATAGATCGTTTCGTTTTCACTGTCGCGCAACGAATGAAATAAATTCCAAATCGTACCATGGAAAAGAATACAAGAACTTGGGATGTTGCAAAAAACAAAATCATAACTTTTGGTTTTATCAACGGAGTTGATAATTTAAAATGGCCACCGTACAGAGATTCTAAAAGCTGACGTTTCGAGCGTTAGCCCTTCGTCAGAGCCAAGGGCTAACGCTCGAAACGTCAGCTTTTAGAATCTTTGTACGGTGGCCATTTTACATTATCAACTCCGTCGATAAAACCAAATTTTTGTATACTACTTCCCCACCGACGCAGCACCACAGCGCTTTCCATACTCGATTTTTCCTGGCAAGCGATATTTCCTTTTCTGAATATGTAGTACATCGGTCAGCGGCTATGGACCATGGACATATCACCATGCGTAAAGCGTGACTCGTGATCGTCCACATGCTTATTTCTACATGCTTTAGGATTGCTATAAATTATGCTTTGTTGGATTTGTCACATGCTTTAGGATTTTAATAGGATTTCGAGAAGAATATAAAGGTAAGTTTATACCATTATACAATGTCAAACGCTATTTTGTTCGTTAATGGAAGTATTCATCAAGGTGACCGTCGTTTTAGCGACGTATCTAGAGGAAGACGATGTGCTTTTATGAGTCTTTCACCTCTGTTATGTGCTAACTCGTGTGATGTTTCGCAATGGACGGCCCACACAGTTGATGAGCTATTGACAGAAGGAGATGCTATGTACCTTAAAGCTTTTCAAGAGCATCTGACTCTGAACTTATTGATGGATCGGAAAATCTCTAAACATCTCAACAAAGCAGAGCAACAATTTAGGCGGACAATGAAGGTTGCGTTTTAGCTGTGTTCCAAAAAACGTTTGTTACGTTGTAATTTATAATAAAATAACATCGTTGTTATGTCTTCTGTCTGTCATTATATTGTTTTGTTCTGACTTTCTAATAACAATTTATATTAATGATAGGATATCTCTGATACTTGCAGAAACAATTGTCTCTTACTTCTCGCAACTTTTCACTCAGTTTGATAAAAACGGCTAGTTATATTGTTATAATAGTTACGTAATAACTTTGTAACGTTAGTGTCCCCAATTAGTAGATTAATCATCATCGGCTATTAATCTTTGACATTGAAATAAAGTTATTGATTGATTGAAAGTTCCAGAAAATTACTCTGGCGTCCAAGGGAAGAATTGCGAATTGCGAATTGTCTTTGTGAACGTAACAATAGCGGCCACTTATTACAAAGATGATTTCAATAAGGGACCAAAAATGAAGTAGCACGCGCATGCTTGTTCTAACTGTAATGCATTGAATTAGGTTGCGCATGAAGTTGCATCAAGCATCGCGAAAATAAACGATTCGCTGGGAAAAAGATAACCGGAACATAGCTTGCGTAGCTGGTGGGATATTAACCCAAACCTCATGTCTTACACATAACGCGAATAAGGCGCGAAAATGTTAAAATGTGCGATTTACACGGTAACTTAACGTCTTATATAAACCGTTGCTTACTTTTTCTTCGTGTACACGGTCGAAAACTCAAATCAGTCACCGCAACCTGGAACAAGATGTGTCCTTTCCTGTTTTTATAAAATACACACAATATGAAATATGAAAACAGCACGGCGTAAATGGTGAAAATAATTTCGCTATAGTTATTATTCTTGATGCACCATATTTTTCGAAGATCCTGGTGAAAGGGCAACACATTGGAACACGTAAACGAGACTGTCGTGCGCCACAGGCATTCCCTTAGCGGTGTGCAACAAAAGCTACTTGTGTTTGTGCAGATGTGTTACCCACGATTATTAGCAGAAAAAGAAGTTTTTTTGCAGTCATGGTAAATAAACGCTTTCAAACAGGAACTGAATAAGAAATTCAACAGTTTTATCGGGGCAGAAAGTTCTAAATCTAATCAGAAATCATTGTTTTAGCAGTCGTGATACTGCATCTCGGGGTACACTGTGGATCTTGAGGAAACAAACTCACGGTTTCCCTTGAGGCCATGCAGTTTATTTGATGGCGTTCCAGTTGACGTCCGCTAATAGGTAGTAACTATGTCGTTGTAGCAAATATTTGACACTGACTGTGTTTACTTTGGAGTAAATTGATAGACCTGAAGGATTAAGTTACACCGCCATCTAAAATCTGATTCCTTCTCATTATTCTTATCGAGTTTTTCATGCTTCTTTTCAGCGCCGTTCCACCGAATTTTACCCTATTGCTGACCGCGAAAACGTCGCTCCTTTTTTAAAATCATTGAATATTGTAGAAGCTTAGTCCTGGCGAACGAATCAAACGTTTTCATTCAACGGTGCAATTGAGCTTAATTCGTCACAATCAACTTTGCATTTGTTATCTCGTATTTTGAACCTAACACCTTGTGTTCCAGCAAAATTGGAGAGCTTTAAAGGAGCATTTATTAATTTATTGTTGCAGTTTATGTTTGTTTTCTTTCGTAGTTTTGTAGCCAATGCACATATATATGAATTGACGTATGTTACGTAACCTCAGACGGACATCGAACCTTTAATCACATCAAAGAGCTTTTTCTTGTCGATGGTTTGTATTATTCTCTCATTCTAGACCGCATCATGACATTTATATTGACGCTGAATTCATTAGCTAGAACTCACGGCGCTTTCCTTTTGTCAAAACTGTTAGTTTGCAAGGAAAATGTAATAGTTTGAAGGAACAATTGGATGATGATAATCTCTCGCATTCTTCTGGAGGAGTGTATATCATCCTCGCAGTGTGTTAATTTGAAAGCGTTGTAGAATTAGTCCTTCCAAATGCCCTGAGCGCTCTTAGAGTGGTTGAACTTCATCAGTATTGTCAATAGCATGATCTTCTACAAACGACTTTGTTGAATGACCTACCTTTAAGAATCATGAAACACGTTAAAAAGGAAAACAGGAAACATTTGACGAGGCATATTGTAAAGTCTTTTTGCATGTCGTCGGTTTTCCGCCCGTGCTAACTCTTCGCCACCAGTCACAAGGTGTCTTTGATCCGTCTGTGTCATGTATTTGTTTAATTCATATTTTCATCAATTTTTGTGGCTTCCGCTTGCCATATATGGAAGGGAACCCATTTAGTCATTGCGTTGAGTAACAATAGAATACGAATAGGCTCTGCCGATTTTGATCCAATTGCTACGAATTTCATTCGGAATTAGCACATAGTTGCACGATCGCTACGAAAAAGCTCCAACTTTGAACATTGCTACGACGCTCGCGGAGGGGAAGTTCTTTTTTTTTTTTATACAGTGAGTTCAGGGACGGTTCATTGTTTATAAGGATGATCGGGTCTGAAAAAAATGATAGCCTTCCTCTATCTATTTTGCTAAAGCCTTCCCACAATGTTTTTCAGTATTTTTGGTCAAATTTTCCCAAGCCCGTTTAATTTGAAGTTCATTAAACTTGTGAAAATCAATGTTTACTTACAATTGACGCAAGCAATGTTGACACCACACAGTTTGTTCTGATCAATAGATCGTTTTCACTGTCGCGCAACGAATGAAATAAATTCCAAATCGTTCCATGAAAAAGAAGACAAGAACTTGGGATGTTGTAGAAACCAAATTCATAACTTTCGGTTTTATGAACGGAGTTGATAATTTAAAATGGCCACCGTGCAGAGATTCTAAAAGCTGACGTTTCGAGCGTTAGCCCTTCGTCAGAGCCAAGGGCTAACGCTCGAAACGTCAGCTTTTAGAATCTCTGTACGGTGGCCATTTTACATTATCAACTCCGTCGATAAAACCAAATTTTTGTATACTACTTCCCCACCGACGCAGCACCACAGTTTCTTTAGAAACTACCCCCTCCAAATTCATAACTTACCTCTTCAATTTTCAAGTCTGCACGGTGCACAATTTGAGTTACTTGTCGAATCGTTTCTCGCAAGTGCAGAGTTATTTGTTGCGTGATCTTAAAAGGATGCGCTTTTACGCTTTATTTATTGTTTTGCAGCGTACGATTTATGCATTATGAACGAGATGCTTCCTTGAAGCATACACTGGATTGCCTGTGGTACGTGCTACAGAAAATCAGAAGGCACTGAATTGTGTGGTATTGAAATACAGCATTCCAGTCTCTGAAGAATAACAAATAAAAGAGAAGCGAGAAACATTGGCTTGTGGGCTGACATGTTGATAATTTTCAAGTTCCCTCACAACTTCTTTTCACCACAAGTGTGCCCTCTGAGCATCTGACAGCTTTGTAATACTAAACTTCACTGAAGTCAAGCCCTATTCAGCGGGGTTAGTGTTAGGATGGGAGACCAAAACAATAATCCCCTCATAAAAAACAGAAGCATCTGACCGAAAACACTATTAACGCTAACAAATGCGAACTCAGCAAGGTACAGATTTTGTTAGCTTGCTTTATGCAAAACAAATATTGATGAAAAAGCAAATAACTATTGATACATAGTTTTTAGATAGAGCAGAAGGAAGTTTCCGGGACGGTTGATCGAGAATAAAATATTTACGACATGAAAACAACCTTAATTTTGAACCGTGAATATAGAATATAAAAAGTTACGATCAGCGACAAACATTTTGGGACATGGCCGGAATTCAGCGGGCGCCGTGATTAAGTTACCGCGGCATGTTTACTCGCCAAACAGTGAAGAATCTGTGTCAAATGATGGCAAGATACCGGGTTTTCGTAAGTTTCTTTTTCTGTCAAGTGTTATAAAGTTTGACAATGAAATGAGCGAAGTCAAAACAAAGATCACAATCGCCCAACTCTTGTTTATGCAAAGTCAAAATTTACTCTCCTAGACGCGTACGACGTTATTTATCACCAGGTAATTTCATCATTTTGGAAATAGCAGCTACTTTATTATTCATCTGCGTCACAAGTTTTCACTGATTTTGGGGCTCATTTCAGGAGTACCCAACGGATCCGCTCCTCAAAATATCCGCTCCTGAGGCTAAGAATTTGCTGGCTGGTTACTCAATAATGGATGTGAATTTTGCCGAAACACTTTTCTTGCTCTGGTCGACCCTTTGAATATGATGCTGGCTGGAAAAATAATTTCACTTCCCTTCTGGCTTCCTGCGGTTTTGAAATTGTGCTCTGGCTAATTTTGGCTGGAGCAGTAAATTGACACCTAGTCAGGAAAGTTCAAAGATAGCGCTGGCTGTGAGTGATAACTAAGGTGCACCGCAGGCTAGTGCAAAGGATATGACTAAAACACCACACGAGTACATACGGGTAACATACGAGTAACATACGAGTAACATACGGAACATACGGATACATACGAATACATACGACTAACATACGACTAACATACGAGTAACATACGAGTAACACACGGATACATACGACTAACATACGGATACATACCAATACATACGAGTAATACGAGTGTTTTTGTCATAAACTAAGCTCTAATTATAAGCCTTGCAAGCATTTTTGCACGCCAGCAAACACGTTCCCGGTTCAGTTTGAGGGGGGGGGGGGATGTTGATTGACCCCCCCCCCCCAAAGCTTTCGTTAAATTTAGTCACAGTAAAATAAATTCACATGGAGTGCAAAACCCTTAGCTTGCGCTGCAAGATGACAATATATTTTGGATGTCGCTGACGTCGTATGACGTCATCAGATCCGCCATCTTGATTTCACTATTTCACCTTAGTTGCCTTTTTTAATGGCAAAATAATCAGTGCGAAATCAAGCCAGAAAGCTTAAATGTAACCATGTACATGTAAAAATGTATCGATTGTGTAATTTCGTGTTGAGAAACTAGAAGAATTATGTTTAAAATGTCGAATTTTGGGAACAGTTGACACATTAAAAAATCCGCAAGCAATAAACGAACAGCTGCTTAAAGTTTCAGCAACAGAGTAAATCTCCTTTCCAAAATTTGCAAAATCTGAGGGGGGTGGCATCCAACCCTTCCTCACCTCATTTACAAAACCCTGAGCGGGTGGCATCAAACCCCCTTCCCCCCTGCCTCCCCCCCCCCCCCCCACACACACACACACACACACTCACACACACACACTTCATATCAGAGGTCCAAGGGGTATGTATTTTTCGCATCGAGATATCAGGAATTACAAAGATATTAAAGCCGTCAAAAGCTCTTAACAATTCAAGAACTATTGAAACGTTCCTTGCAACACTAAATAACTAAATATTTATTGACGGTATGTAAACCCTGTTGTATTGATTGGCAATCAAAGTTTCACTAAACGTGCAAAACTAGACAATAGAACAAAACATTTTGTCTTTACTCTGTATGTCAGACAACTGAAACTGGAAACTGCTAACTTTAACTGCAACTGTAACTGTAACTGCTAATGACAACAAACAATAATTCCGAAAAGTTATTGAAGTATTGAAACGATATTTTAGCTATAAATGTAAATATTTAAAAACTAAAATGAAGTCAGTGGAATTAAGTCTTCAAAAGCCTGAAATACAAACTGAATTCGAAATAAAAAATTATTAAGACAACTCAGTGATACTGTAACTGAAACTGCAACTGCTTAATGCACACAACTACTACATATATTACTTTGGTCATAAAGCGATCCTCAAATAGTTGACACTCTCGGAAAACAATACTTCACACGTGGTTTCAGGGCTGTAAGCCGATCTTCACCTAGAGTCCGCACTTAAATTCTTTAGCTAACTATATACAAACGTTGTTATAATAAAAAGAACTTCTGAGTATGGACATTTTAAGTCCTGTGCATACATTTCAATTACGAGCATCACAACTCTTTAATTGAAGGTTAAATGTTCAGTCCTGCGTATACTTAATATTTCCTCTTTTGGCACAGGACTTCTGAAACAGGCAACCTACGACTATAACTGCCAACGGTAACAGCGCCCATACACAGAAAATTGCACATTTATTTCTGGGCGGCATGGCAGAAGCCTGGCCTGGCAGTCATAATCAAGTACGAAAGCAACTTGTAACATCAACAGTTAAAATTTAACTGCTTCAATTGCACTGCTTTGGCCTGTGATGCATGTAATGCCTAGATCTACCGTTAAATACCAAAATACATTTAACAATGCTAAGTTTAAGTGGTTTTGAACTATATTCTCGTTGGGTGCCCCTAACCGTACGTCCGAAGAATTATTTTTTCCTGATATTCTAACAACACACTTTTAAACGACAAATATAAACAGACATATAAGACTAAATAGCTACTGATTGTGTCTTTCTGTGACTATTCTAATTCAGTTGGCTTAAATCATAATGCAATCGATGGTTCGTTTGGTTTGCAAAACATGTGCTTTTATCTTTTATGTTACAAAACTAAAGCAGATTTTTGGTATCATCTGCGCTAGCAAAAACACTTCACTTACCACTGTTAGTTACATCTACATCACGGTTCCTTTCTCAAATGTGTCATCTGAAAATCAATATTACGCTCTTCAATCTGTTCAGTGCACGGTAAAGACAGTGTAAAGATCGATCGCGTGAAGACCATCCACTGCGCGACAGGCTATTTTTTGCGCACATCAGATTACCAGGCATGACCCCAGGCCACCAGTTTAATATCAAATATCTTTGCTCTTGTAACGCAAACTTTCCTTAGTCGAGGAAGTAATACGTACTATTTTACTTAAGTTCTCGTTACTTTGCATAAAAATTTACTGGTATGAATTTTACTCGTATATTTTCGTATTTTTTTACTCGTATGTATCCGTATGTTAGTCGTATGTCTCCGTATGTTACTCGTATGTTAGTCGTATGTTACTCGTATGTGTCCGTATGTTCCGTATGTTACTCGTATGTTACTCGTATGTTACCCGTATGTAGTCGTGTGGTGTTTTAGTCATGATCAGTGCAAAGTCGAGCGCGTGTATAAAATTGTCACTAAATTGATAGAAAATTGAAAGAGAAAACAGGCGTGTACAAAATGTTAACTGAATATGTCAGTCATTAAAACGCTGTCAGCAAACAATGCCATTTCTTTTTTAAACATCCCTGTCTTTTGTTATTGTGTCAATGTTGGGATTTAGACAGACAACTCATTTTACTTATTGCGTGCGGATATTCCATCTCAGTAGTGGCGGTTATAGTCGCGGTCGTTGTTTTGTGGCTCTAGTTTGGGTGATGGAGGTGAATTTTTACGGGTTTTGACCAATTTTTGCTACATCCAAACTCTGCTGATTTCTAGGTAAGAAATCTTTTCATCTATGTCCTTCCTTTCATCTGAATGTCTTTTTGCAGGTTCTGGTAAGTTTCTTTATGGTCTCAACTGTCTTTTGTATTTTGTGAACCATCTTTAGTGCATCCTTTAGTCATGGTTAAGAGATCATCATAAAGTATGTCCAGCAGGTAAGAACGCCTTTTGATTTTATCATGTTGATCTTGACAAGGCATGCACCTTCATTAAACCATGACTGTTCAGAAACACTTTTGTTTGTAGCACATAAGGTGTTTTCCTTTCTGTCCTTTGGTTTCGACAAAATCCCAGCAGCAAATAGAATGCTAAACAGAGTAATATGTGTAGTTCCATATTCGCGAAAATATAGCCCTCGCTTTCGTGTCTTGATTTCCAGAAATATCGGGATTTCACTTAGAAAATGGAAGCAAACCGTTCTTGCAGCTAAAACCAGCCCAAATAGATGTGGTTAGCCTTGTTACTTATCTGCTATAGACGATAATTTAGAGTGGAAAATAACAAAAAAAATACATTTGCCTAATCAGAGCGATTTTGCTTCTGAAGTGTTTTGAGGGCATCATTCTGGACAACCATTCTGACGCAAGGCGTGTCTTTCGATTGACCTCAGATGTTTTTGTCTGTTTGGTGTATTGGTTTACCAGATACATCTAGACACGCTTCAGGATTAACACCAATAAGTCGTTTTAGATGTAGAACTGCCTAAGTATCAAAGCCTTTTGAACCCTTGTTTTCTCCTCGCTTGCCTTTTCTTTTACAAGGAGCCTGTTCACAAGCTAATCGTCAATCTCTGGCACAACACCCTTGAAAATGTGTTATTAAACGAGGATCAAATGTTGCAGGGATGTTTGTTATTTCATATTTGTATGTTATATCTATAGAATATTTGTATACTATTCTTAGTTTGCGAAATGAAGTCTAACGCGGACAAATTTGAACGAGCCATAACTGAAAGAACCATAAAAGTACTTTTTTGCGTTACTATTGCAAAAGCAGATTTTCCGGTCCTCAAGAGGCAAAATTCATGTTCTATTTCCAATATTTCCCACCAGTCAAGAATTTGCGAGAAGTTCCTTTTATATGCAAAGGGAGCAAACGAGTTCATAAGGTCAAATGAATGTCTTAGTCTTCGATAATACTATGTTGTTGCTGGATGGACAGAGTTAGATGTCGGTGCGAATACAGTAATCAATATCCACAAATGGCAACGGAAAAGAACGGCAGCCGGCATCCGGATGGTTTTTGACGTTTTAACAAAATTTGTTCCAGAAGAGAAAATACTGAAAGGTACTACTGACAAAATGTGGCCCAGGTCAAAACTGGAAAAAAATAGACTATTAAAGGCTGTGTTTTCACTAGTGTGTAATATTTACTGGCTGGAAATTCTTTCTAGCGTGAAATTTGTTTTCACTGTGAAATTGAACCTGGAATATAGTCCGCTTCTCCCCTCAAGATAGCCGTTGCAGTTTTCAAAACTGTTCGGGGACGAACCGTGTTGAACGATTTCTCTTGTATTCATTCTCGCTATATTTATACAGAAGAGACGAAGTTACTGTCAGGGAATGCACCTTAGGTCTGTTCAGAAAAGGAGGAGGCGATGAAACGTTGCTGATCATGTTGCCGACGGGCAAAAACAATTCATTGCCGTATTTTTAAAGCGCGAGAACACACCAGCTTATCCAACCGGTTCCTGGTCGAGGAACTGGGAAATGTAACAAAAGAAGGAATTGTATTTTGAAATAAGTGGAGAGCCGGATCGTCTGAATGTTTGCGTGGCTCTTTGATTGACAGATTTTGGCAGGTAACTGTCACTATGCGCAATGCGTTTGGGTTCGCTATTCAGCAGGACCAAATTATCATTTCATGAGGAAGTATGCGTGAATTTCCGGTCATAAAGGCAACATTTAAATATATTTTTTTTCTGGAGAAAACAGCTTGCATTTTTCACTCGTTAAACATAAGACAATGTTTCTTGGCTGTATTCCCCGACTCTTGTTTCGGCTTTTTGTAGTCAAAGTTGTCCCAGGGGTGCCCCCCTCCCGCCGGGGTTTCACCCTGTCCAAGTAATACTGTTTGTAACCAGCAAGACAACGATGTATTTCAATAGGTTAACCAGGTCAAACAAGCAGTTGCTAATTTTATTTCATTTACATAATAAAAATTACTGTCACTGCCTTAAGTTAATTTTCAAGAACATTTTGTTTATCAATTAAAATAAATATCGGTAAGGACAAGTAAAAAAGCAATGCTTAAACTAGAAATGCTCGTGCATCAAAAGGCAAATCCTGCCGACCAGGAACAAAACCACAGAAAATAAATGACCTCTCACTGCGAAAAAGGCGGCATTAAATCACATTTGCTCTGTGTAACATAGAACCATCTACTTTCCTCTTCCCAACTTGTCTAGGAAGATCGAAAGAGACTCTGCTTGCAGGGTATGACGTCCACGACCATTATTTCCATTTTTTATTGCACATTTTTTACATATAATCGCAAAAAATATTAAATTTTATTCGGCAGACAAATATGTTAATTGCACCCAAGCACGAACGAAATGAAATTGTCCAGAGTTTGTAAGTGTAAAGGTAGCAAAGACAGATGAATAACACTATCAAGTGAGAACCGCGACCATCGACAAAGGATTTTGTCCCCAGACAAAGCGTTTTTAGGCCGAAGGAACCCTTGAGGTTTGGTAGGTCAAGAAAATCGTTTACATCAAGAATGGCCCTTCCTGTTAACAGTTTTTTTTGTTAAATTTATGCCTTAAAACTAAAGAGCGTTACTAGACACTTACATTTTAAACACAACTTATTAATAATGACAAATTAATGTGTTATTAAAGAATTCTTATTTTGCAGTACGGAATCCTTACTCGTTTCTTGTTTGAAGAGCTCCAACGAACACGCTTACCTTTACCTTGCAGAAGTTAGAGGATTTTTTTAATTTTTGGACATTTACACTATTGTTTATTTGGTAATCACAGTGTTCTTAATTTTACAACTGTTTGTAAAACGTCCTATTCTAACTCAAAGTTGGAATGAAAAAAATACTTTTGCTGAAATTGTCTTTACAGGTTCAGAAAAGCTTTTGCGGTGATTGCCAGTTATGGCTTTTGCTGTGAACAGTTGTCTTTTATCCTGTAAAGCTTTCGCAGCGATTGCCTCCCGGTTGTGTAAGATTTAAGTGTGGGGTTGGACTTAAAAAAGGACTTTTGCTGAAATTGTCTTTACAGGTTTAGCAAAGCTTTTGCGGTGATTGCCAATTATGGCTTTTGCTGTGAACAGTTGTCTTTTATCCCGTAAAGCTTTCGCAGCGATTGCCACCCGGTTGTGTAAGATTTAAGTGTGGGGTTAGACTTAAAAAAGGACTTTTGCTGAAATTGTCTTTACAGGTTTAGCAAAGCTTTTGCGGTGATTGCCAGTTATAGCTTTTGCTGTGAACAGTTGTCTTTTATCCTATAAAGCTTTCGCAGCGATTGCCTCCCAGTTGTGTAAGATTTAAGTGTGGGGTTGGACTTAAAAAAGGACTTTTGCTGAAATTGTCTTTACAGGTTTAGCAAAGCTTTTGCGGTGATTGCCAATTATGGCTTTTGCTGTGAACAGTTGTCTTTTATCCTGTAAAGCTTTCGCAGCGATTGCCTCCCGGTTGTGTAAGATTTAAGTGTGGGGTTGGACTTAAAAAAGGACTTTTGCTGAAATTGTCTTTACAGGTTTAGCCAAAGCTTTTGCGGTGATTGCCAATTATGGCTTTTGCTGTGAACAGTTGTCTTTTATATTTTGAAGCCTCCAAGCTGGCGAGAAATAATTATGTAGTTATAATAATGTAATAATCTACGGTTGTATTTTTAGATATGAAAAGTCATAACAAAGGCTACATGGATCCCCATCTGAATATGAAGAGGAGTCGGTATGCAGAAAAGGAAAGAGACAGGTATCCCGGCGATTAACCGTATTTTTTTTTTTCTATAGGCTGTGCTTTCCCGGGAAATGATATCTCATGACAGCAATCCCATAAATATTTTTCATCGAAAAGGATTCGTAGACCATGACTACCCGGCATTTGATTTCTGCTGCACCGCATATATGTAACTATTCTTCATCATTATCTGTAGATTTTGTTTTCCTAACAGTGATATCTTCAGCTCCTCATAATTGTTTTTTGGCGCTAGGAAAGACTCTGCCTTCTCGCAATTAGGTTCCGTCTGCATCGCAGAACTGTTATTCACCGTCAAGGATAGACTGTGCCTTCTTGTCATTTCGTTTGGTCAGCATTGCAAAAGTGTTCATGATCGTCAATGATAGACTTTGCCTTCCCGGCATTTGATTTCTTCTGCACCGCGTAATTGATTTTCATCATCAACTAAAGACTGTGCCTTTTCCCTATTTGATTTCTTCTGCACCGCGTAATTGATTTTCATCATCAAGTAAAGACTGTGCCTTTTCCGTATTTGATTTCTTCTGCACCGCGTAATTGATTTTCATCATCAAGTAAAGACTGTGCCTTTTCCCTATTTGATTTCTTCTGCACCGCGTAATTGATTTTCATCATCAAGTAAAGACTGTGCCTTTTCCCTATTTGATTTCTTCTGCACCGAATATTGGTTCTTCATCATCAAGTGTAGACTGTGACTTCCTACAATTTCATTTCTTCTGCACCACATAATACTTCATCTTCAAGGAAAGACTGTGACTCCTCCGTAAGCACCGCATAGTTGTTCTCAATTCATCATGAACGATAGACTGAGTCTTTCTGGCATTTGTTTCCATCTGCACCACTTATTGTTCTTCATCATGAAGGATAGACGTTCCGTGCTTTTTCGGTATATGATTTCCCATAGACCAAAAATTTATTTATATGTATTATAATTAACAGACTTTGCATTCCTGGCGTGGAGTTTCTAGAGCTACTGAGAGCGTGTGTCTTCGAGGCATCTGATTGGCGCTGGATAGACAATGGCTTTTGTTCTATTTCATTTCTGTATCGGCTTAAATAATATCATTGTTTTGGATAGTAGAATGCGCCTTGCGGTCACTTGATTTTGTCTGTACTACATAGTGAGTTGTGCACAATGTTCATCGAAATTTCGTTGCTTTCTAGTGATAGCAGAACGCTTATTTTTAGATAAATTTAGAATTTTGAGCTTTTGGAGGGGAGGGGGGTGGGGGCAGAAGAAGAGTAAGTAAGCGTTAAATGTTTGGCGAATGCGCTCTCTAGACATTCTCTTAATGAATCCAATCTCGTTACCAGTGTTTGGAACCCTGGAAACGTGGTTGTTAGTGGGTCCTGGTGTTAGTCTTAAGTTTGCGTTCAAATCAAGTAAACCAACTCTAAGTACATTTTTCCGGTCTCACAACTTTGCTCTCATTTGCAGTGAAGTAAAGACGATTTATATTTTCCACAGACCAGTAAGAGAGTAGAAATGGCATTTTTATCCCGCGTTAATCTGCACCGAAGTCATAAGCAAAGAAAATGGCTTAAACACCACCAAGCTTTCGTTGAGTTATTTTTTTTTTGTATCACCTGGATAAAATGGCTCAATTTATTTTCCTGGCTGACTAAATGTTGGTTATTTTTTTGCTGGCAAGAAAGGGGAGAAAGAGACATTCCTGGCTGGGGAAATGCCTTTTTGGTAAATATCCTGGCTGGGAAAAGCTCTTAAAGTAAAGATCCTGGCTGGAAATTGTATTTTAAAATCTAGCTCTAGCTGGCTTTGGGGAGCGGATATAATTTTGCCACAGAAGTTAAAAATCAACCAAAAAACAATTAGTGTCTGTTAAAATATTACTGGAGGCAATATCCAATCACTTTAGAAATTTTTCTCGTTGGGTACTCCTGTCATTTTGTTGAAACTCAAGCACGCTTTCAACAGGCCTGTGAACCCTTCCTGCTTACAGAGCAATACTAAAAAACTTCTCCCATATCACATTTTAACCTTAAGCTCGAAAATTCAATACACAACATGATATTATAATTCACAAAGGCAGAAAATAACACAGAATCCTTTTCCAGCGAAAAATTTATTGAAACAAACAACATATTTGTTCTTAGAGGCGAAAACCTCTTCCTATTTCATTGCGTGCGTGAAGACAAGAAACTCAATCGTGTCAAATTACCATGTACTTCAGGTAAATACAGCTCACTTTGATTTCGTCTCGACGGGCGATAGATTGTTGTCGAAGTCCAGTACTCGTCGCTTTTGAGATCCCTGCCTAGTTTATCCAACTGACTTTCCATTATTGAGCTCCATAAGGGTATATTTTGTTTAAGGATCCACTAAAAGGCCATTCGCGTTACATGACTTTCGACGCCATTGCAGGCCAAGTTAATGATTCTACTGTGTCCACCAGAGAAATCTACGCAGTTCCACTACCCTCTCGATCCTAAGAAAATACGTTCAGAAGGCTCTATGCACAAAGACACCACTTACCAGGGGAGTGACAGGCAAGACTTTTACCGAAACGGAAAAAAAAAAAAAAAAGAAAACAAAAAAAAAAAATAAAAAAAATAAAAAAACATAAAACAAACAAACTAAACACAGACCTCGACTGGGTTTGCCATAGGCAACCCAGTAAAAAGGAAAATTTTAGCTAACGGTATCTGTAAGTGAAATCGTCTCAGGTCGCACTGCGATCCAGACAGAGTTGGGCTTTACTCTGACAGCTCTGTTTAGTGCGGTTAATTGAATATCGGTTTGAATAAAATAAAGATAAGGTCGGTAACTCTTAACACCAAGTGAAAACAGCAGATATTTGCAATTTTAGGTTAAGAATAACCGAGGTGACATAATGCTGCACGGTGCTTTTTTGTGCTGAATCATCCACTTACTACGTTTCTTTGAAAACACTTTGTCAGAGGAAAACGCGAAGAAAGAAGTCGTTAATGTTAAGGTGGCAATTATACCTTGCATTTAGGGAATTATCGTTAATCGGAAAGAAAATGCGAAAACAAAAGCGTCATCTCACTTTATTTTCTGACACATGAATATCAATAAAGATTCCCCAAGGGCAAAGTTTTACGCAACAGTTCTTTTTGGAGCTACCTTCGCTTGCAAAAACTGTCTCGTTCAAAGCAATGTGTTTATTTTCTAAGAGATGCCTCTCTTTGAAGACCACGATATCCCCGAATAAGTCCCTTTCACGTTCACGTCTGTGCACCTCGTGTATTTGCGTGCGCGATCCAAATTTTAAGATACAGGCACGCCGAATGGAGTTGTGTG
>OX421451.1:33849432-33871932 GCA_949126865.1 Montipora capitata
CAGGAGGACAGACCAGTTGCGCCAGAACCAGCCGTTATACCGGAGGACTCTGTCATGCGTACGTGTTCGGAACGACTGATAAAGCCTCCCCAAGAACTTGACTTGTAGTCCAATATCACCCGATAGAGAAAACGGAGAAACATTGTGTATTATTACTTTTTTTTGCTAGTCTTCTTTCGAAATGTTTCAGTTCATTTTTTTTAATTTTTGCAATAAGAATATTAATCATTTAGTAGAATACTTAGAAAGGGAGATGTGGTGTTAATCATTTACTAGTGACGCATTGTAACCTTATAGGGGAATTGATTAAAAAGGGACATGATTCATTCTGATCTACAATATGGCTCGCGTGGTTCTCTATTAGAGTAATTGTACAGTGTGGACCATGAGCAAATTTTCTGCAAAAGCAACAGCGACATGTTTCTTCAGCTGCTTGTGGAAACTTGGCTATAGACTCTCAGATAACGAAGAAAAACGATTCATGAAAACCCTTCTTCCTCGATTCTTCCGAAAATTGTATCAAACTACTCTCACATTTGAAAAGTGTTTTTTTTTTACTAATTTTTATTTGATATCTCTATAGTCGATTTCTAGGATTTTTACTGATGTAAATAGTACACTCTGTAATTGGTACGAGAGAACGCAGCGAGCGAGCAGCAACACTAATCTGGACGGTTGCCTGTGTTCCTTTTGGCCGAGTAGAACTGCGCACGTATATATAGCGCTTTCCATACTCGATTTTTCCTGGCAAGCGATATTTGCTTTTCTGAATATGTAGTACATCGGTCAGCGGCTATGGACCATGGACATATCACCATGCGTAAAGCGTGACTCGTGATCGTCCACATGCTTATTTCTACATGCTTTAGGATTGCTATAAATTATGCTTTGTTGGATTTGTCACATGCTTTAGGATTTTAATAGGATTTCCAGAAGAATATAAAGGTAAGTTTATACCATTATACAATGTCAAACGCTATTTTGTTCGTTAACGGAATTATTCATCAAGGCGACCGTCGTTTTAGCGACGTATCTAGAGGAAGACGATGTGCTTTTATGAGTCTTTCACCTCTGTTATGAGCTAACTCGTGTGATGTTTCGCAATGGACGGCCCACACAGTTGATCAGCTATTGACAGAAGGAGATGCTATGTACCTTAAAGCTTTTCAAGAGCATCTGACTCTGAACTAATTGATGGATCGGAAAATCTCTAAACATCTCAACAAAGCAGAGCAACAATTAGGCGGACAATGAAGGTTGCGTTTTAGTTGTGTTTCAAAAAACGTTTGTTACGTTGTAATTTATATAAAATAACATCGTTGTTATGTCTTCTGTCTGTCATGATATTGTTTTGTTCTGACTTTCTAATAGCAATTTATATTAATGATAGGATATCTCTGATACTTGCAGAAACAATTGTCTCTTACTTCTCGCAACTTATCACTTTTGATAAAAACGGCTAGTTATATTGTTATAATAGTTACGTAATAACTTTGTAACGTTAGTGTCCCCAATTAGTAGATTAATCATCGTCGGCTATCAATCTTTGACGCTGAAATAAAGTTATTGATTGATTGAAAGTTTCAGAAAATTACTCTGGCGTCCAAGGGAAGAATTGCGAATTGCGAATTGTCTTTGTGGACGTAACAATAGCGGCCACTTATTACAAAGATGATTTCAATAAGGGACCAAAAATGAAGTAGCACGCGCATGCTTGTTCTAACTGTAATGCATTGAATTAGGTTGCGCATGAAGTTGCATCAAGCATCGCGAAAATAAACGATTCGCTGGGAAAAAGATAACCGGAACATAGCTTGCGTAGCTGGTGGGATATTAACCCAAACCTCATGTCTTACACATAACGCGAATAAGGCGCGAAAATGTTAAAATGTGCGATTTACACGGTAACTTAACGTCTTATATAAACCGTTGCTTACTTTTTCTTCGTGTACACGGTCGAAAACTCAAATCAGTCACCGCAACCTGGAGCAAGATGTGTCCTTTTCTGTTTTTATAAAATACACACAATATGAACTATGAAAACAGCACGGCGTAAATGTTGAAAATAATTTCGCTATAGTTATTATTCTTGATGCACCATATTTTCGAAGATCCTGGTGAAAGGGCAGCACATTGGAACACGTAAACGAGACTGTGGTGCGCCACAGGCATTCCCTTAGCGGTGTGCAACAAAAGTTACTTGTGTTTGTGCAGATGTGTTATCCACGATTATTAGCACAAACAGGATACGTAAAAGGAAGATATATAGGTGAGAGCATCAGAATTATAACAGACATGATGTCCATTACTAAAAAGAAAAACATTCCAGGCTTAGCAGTCTTTCTTGATTTTGAAAAAGCTTTCGACTCTATAATAATAATGCCAACTTTATTCATTCAATACAATGAAAGGGAGAGCTACCAGAGGTTATCCCTCTACGAGGGTATCCGCCGGGATGTTACTGATCTTGAGTCGATTTTGACGAGGGAGGAAAACCGGAGTACTCGAAGAAAAACCCTCGGAGTCAGGTTGAGATCGACTGAAACTCAGCCCACATAGGACCTCGAGGCCAGAGTTGAACCTGGGTCACAGAGGTCGGAGGTTCGGTTGATAACCACTAAGCCATCCTGACCTTTGAATATTTAGCATATTTTAGCGTAAATTAGTTTAGTCTATTATATATATATATACATATACATATTTTAACCTTACTTTTTAATTGTACACTACCTTTTAACTCTAGTTTCACTTGCCGGAGCACAGGCTACGCCTTGGCGCCCTGTGTTCCTTTTAACTGTATAGCATACAGATAGTTTTTACTGCTGAATAATAATAGTGATAGTAATAATAATAATAATAATAATAATAATAATAGTGATAGTAATAATAATAATAATAATAATAATAATAATAATAATAATAATAATAATAATAATAGGACACTGGGGTAGAACAGGTTGGTGCCTTAGCCTACCACGGGAATATGGATGCTCCCGCCCACCAGAGTCTTGGGTGGCACCTTTGGCAAGTGCCAACAACCCAAAAGCCATCCGTGTTAGGGTTACAACAACCTCCTTTGATGAGAGAATGTCAAATATTGAATTTCACATTAACGACGTCAACGGGACTGGAGCTTGTAGTGAAGGTGTCGCCTTCGGCAGGTGTCCTGTGGATCAGCAGCGCAGGCCCGGGCGTCATCCTGCTAGTGCTGAACAACGACAAGAGAGATTAGGATGGTCAAAGGAGGATAACAAACGGTTGTTTGAATGTTGCATCAGGAGTGAACCAGAGAGGCGTGGGTACAGAAAAAGATTGCTAGAACTGTGGAAAGCCCGTAACATCAACAACGAACTAACAGAAGTCACCGAGAAGAGATTGGCTGATCAAGTACGCCAGATTAAGAACAAGAAGTGGGTAGAGACTGTGGAGCAAGAGGAAATAGCCATACGAGTAAGACATGAACATCAGGAGATTGAAACTACAGAGCTGCATGCCACAGATACACCAGAATATGAACATCAGAAGACTGAAACTATGGAGCTTCTTACCACAGATACACCAGACCATGCAACAACATCTGATACTCAAGAAGAACACCAACGTGAAGAGGAACCCAGAGTTTTCACTGCTGAAAAATTACAAGAAGAGATCAGCCCAGAACTGGAAGCCCATTGCGACAGGGTCCTTGAAATTATACAACTAGAACAGAGAATAGGATTACCATCACTGAAGTCATGCGAAAGAACGAAGCTGAAAGCAGAAGTTGGAAAAATCAGTGAAGCCGTCAAAAGGATTCAGACGCACAACTTAACTGAGTTATTTTATGTATGCAGCTGCATATGTTACTACAGAAAGAATGGGAATGATAAAAGGGAGGAAAGGGAGAAGAACTGAAGAGCCATTCTGGAAGAGAGGAATTAAGGGGAATATCAAAACTTGGCGAAAAGACCTGAGCAAGATTGAGGAAGTCGGAAGGGGAAACATGAGACTGAAACAAAGAGAGAGGGAAAGGTTGAACAGAATATATCATCTTGAGGAAAAGGGGCACTTTGTATGTCTCAGGCATGTTGAAACAGAAGATCAAGGCACGTGGAGTTAAGATCAAAAGATACGACGAGGGATGTCAACAGTTCAAACACAACCACCTGTTTAGAACCAATCAGAAGCTGTTCTACAAAACACTAGATGGAAAGGAACGAGGAGAAACGGTGTTACCTGATCCCGCAGAAGCAACCTCCTTCTGGAGCAAGATCTGGTCGGAAGAAGTCGGTCACAATGAGAGGGAATCTTGGCTAGAGGATGTAGAGGTGGAGTTCAGTACAACAGAGGTGCAAGAAAGTATCAGCATCACTGTGGAAGATATTAGAAATGGAGTGAGCAAGATGGCAAACTGGAAGGCAGCCGGCCCCGATCTTGTTCAGGGGTTCTGGTTTAAGAAACTGGCAGGATTGCACTCTAGATTGCAAGAATGCTTGCAAGACTGCATATGTCAAAGGAATGGACCAGAGTGGATGGTCAGAAGAAAAACAGTTTTGATACAAAAGGACACAGCGAAGGGTGCCCAGGCCAGCACCTACCGCCCTTGACAGGAGTTATGGGAGAGAAGTGATACCACCACTTGGAAAGGAATGGGCTGCTAACAGATGAACAGAAGGGGTGCAGAAAGGGATCCCGAGGAACTAAAGATCAATTGCTTGTAGACAAGGCAATCCTGAAGAAGTGCCGGAGAAGGTTGACAAACTTGTCAACGGCTTGGATAGACTGCAAGAAGGCATATGATATGGTGCCGCATTCATGGATCCTGAAATGGCTGGAGATGGTTGAGGCTGCCAAGAATATGATCTCTATCATCAGCAACAGCATGGTGAACTGGAAGACAGTATTGACATGAGGAGGAATGGCTCTCGGGCAGGTGGACATTAGGAGAGGAATTTTTCAAGGTGACTCCTTGTCACCACTACTGTTTATAGTGATCATGTTATCCTTGACCCTAGTACTACGAAAAATGAGAGCTGGATACAAACTGGCAAAGGACATGAAGCCCATTAACCACCTACTATTCATGGATGATCTGAAGCTGTACGGAGCTAGCAAAGATCAACTAGACTCACTTGTTCAAGTAGTAAGGATCTTCTCGCAAGACATTAAGATGTCGTTTGGGCTAGACAAGTGTGCTGTCCTGGAAATGAGAAGGGAAGACAAGTTGGCAGTAACGGAATAGAACTACCCGACGACCAGCATATCGGGGAAATAGGGGAGAAAGGCTACAAATACCTTGGCATCTTAAAGTTGGACCAGACTCTCAACACCAAGATGAAAGTCAAGATAACATCGGAAGTAGTATAGGAGTTGGGGGTACGAGCACATTTTTTGCAAAAATGTTCTCTTACCAACCCAACTCTATACTACTTTCCATATAATGGCTTCGTATTTTTGGTCTCGTATTTTTGATCTCGTATTTTTGATCTCATATTCTTGGAAATATATATGTTTTATATTTCTGCGAATCTATGCCGTGGCGAGGTAGAATGGATCCAACGCCAAATTTATTTTGGAACTATATGTTTTTAAAAATAATATCTCATATAATAGTATAATGAGTTGTAAAGAAATACATGAAGAACTTGTCAATATGGAAGAAGTGGTCTGTCCATTTTGTGATAAACAAATAAGCAAGCAATCAAAAAAAACAGATCAATGTTGTGATCAGCCAGAGATAGTGAAAGATAACACTATAGTTTGCAAAAAATGCGGAACAGTTCAAGGTTATACACCTTTAATAGAATATGTTGATTTTTATCAGAATAAACACAGATTCCATCGTAAAAGTGTTTACCAAAGGAAATATCATATTGAAAACATAATGAATAATATAGCTGTAAAAAATGGTTTTCAGATAACCATGAAAAATAGAGATAAGATATTGAGAATTTTTAATGAAATTGGTAAGGTCGTAAAATCTGTGAATATAGACAGAAAGCGTATGATTAACATAAATTTCATTTTGAAACAAATATTTAAAATGCTTGATCTTCCTTTTGAAAAGGTTAAGACGAGTAAATCCAGAAAGACACTTCAATCATATGAACTATTTTGGAAAGACATCCTGTCATTGACATTTGATAAAATTGATGAAATAGTTAAGGAATGAATTTGTCGTTGTATTTAGCGTAGAACTTATCAACACTAGGACAAACATCAGTCACAAAATCATCTACATTTTTTAATTCTGTGTGAAACGATGGTTGAAAATCACCGCTTCTCAACATGTCTTTTATTGAATTCAATAGATGTTGATAACTTTGGTATGCGTATGTGCAATTTTGTATTTTAAGATCCAGTGATTGGAAATCCATGTAAGACTTGATTAAAAAAGCACAAGTGCTTATTGCTACTAAGGCTATACCGCCAGTTACAACAGCACTAATAATTCCACCAGTACCAGTTAGGACAGAAATAGTATTACCAATAAGTTTGAATTTTTTGTAGCGTTTAACAGCCTGTTTGTAAGCCCAACACTTTCTATGGTATGCCTTATAATAGCTCTTTAGTTCATCAACTTGATCTTCTGTCAATCTGTCTGAAATATGGTTCCAGCTGAATATTCTCTTTTTTCGATCTGCCATATATATAGTTTAGATTGTCAATCGTTTGAATGCACAATAAATGAGTCCCGTCAAATGACCAAATAACGGACTTTTTTTGACGAAATCAGGCACATGCCTATTAATGCAATATGTGTAACCATTGCCGTCATGGAATCTAGTGTAAAACCTACCAAATGCATCATGAAGTATAGCGTGATTGGAAAATACATCAGACCAGCCGAAAATGAATTCCAATAAACGAGTTAGTCTGCCGCTTCCTGGTCCGATAAGACCCAAAGAATCAGAACCCTCGATTTCAAGAATTTCATATATGGATATGTCTCTCTCAAGATAATAAAAATGCACATATCGGTAAACAAGCGCTGATTTTAATGTTTTGTCATTTATATCTGGAAATTGTTCTTTTGTACTTTTGAAATTGTATCTCACATATTCAAGCAATAATTTGATAAACATATGTACTTACGTTATATTATATCTTTGCATCAATACAGCATGATGGTCTAATATCGTTTTTTCGTCAAGAATGAAATCTAAATAGACACAGAAAAAAGCTATATTGCCATTCAAAGGAGCTACGTCGGTTGTAGGATCTAATCCACCAAAAACTGTTGTGTTATTTCCTGTTCTATTGTCAGCGGTAAAATCACCAATATGCTTTCTGTTCCAATATATCTTGCTTTTTTCTGTCTTGGGAGACGATTTATTGTCCCAGTGAACTGACAAGCAATGCCATTTATTCAATTCACCAAGATCATTCTCACTGTAATCTCCAAGACTCAAAAAATCATTCAAACTTGATGCAGGTCCTAAATAAACACAATTATGTGCCGAATCAGCCCCAGAAATCACGATGTTACTGCCTGAATGAGCCACAAATTTATCATAACCCAAATTATCATGGCCGAATAGTCCATTTACCCAAAAATTTGGAGAATTGTTTGAAGTCATCCTGTAAACAATGAATACATTAACCGCATCATTATTCAAATCAACCTGCGATATCATTTTTTGTGAGCCGCTGAATTTTAAGAAATATCTTCCATTATGTTTTTCAGCTTTTGTGCATAGCAAAGGTCTCTTTGATGCATCAGTTTGTGTTGCATCACTTTCTTCATTGCTCTTGTCATATATTGTTTCTACTTTTCTTGTGGAACTCATTTTCACAGTAGATCCATCTGCTCTGTCCATTTGATAAGTGCAACTAGAATACATTCTGAGATATTCACTTACCCAGAGATCCAGAAATGAATCACGTACGATGTCACTGACCTGTGATTTAATTACAGCGTGATTGTCATCTTCTGCCTGCTTTATCACAATGTTTTTGCTACTTTCAATGTGTCCTTTGTCATTAACAAAAAAATCAGGTTGATCGATGAAAACAACGTCAGAAGGATATTCAATTGTGTATTCTATTTTGTTACCATCCTCATCGAGAAAATGAGTTCCATCTTCATTTTCAACGTATAATGCCATATATTAATGCATCACATTATTTTAATATTCATAAGACTTATAATAAATCACGAATTGATATACTCTGTTGTCTCCAGCACCATCGTGCGTCACATAGTAGTTTTGGTGATCTTCATATCTGTGCACACCTATATCAATTGTTCTTCTTCTCGAAAGATCGATGTTGTAATGGAGAGTTAGGCCATGATTATTAACAATGTTCAACTTATGATTAGTCGACGTGGGGTATGTTTTTTCAGCATGTAATAAAATGTTCACGACGTACATTTTAGGCGTGTTGAGAATAAATCCGGATGTTAAGTAAAAAGAGTATTTTGATTGCCCAGGAGTTCTAACCGTTTTACCCCAATAAAAATGTCCCGAATTTGCAAGAAACAGGTGCCTTTTATTGACAGCATCTGTCGGTGTTGAGGGTGGCCTGAGATTCGTTATTTTGTTATTGTTCATATCAATCGGAACATGCATTTGGAATTGATTGTTTGCAACCTCATACACTTTTTCGTAATCATATATTGTCATGTCAAGATCCGATTTGGCTTCACCTTTGATGCCATATATCAAAACAAAAACTGGCAATAGATGTGGGCTATTATTGTCAAAATTGCTTTTGAAATTCACATACAATCGTCTTTGAATTGATGGAGAAGTACCGTCAGGACTGAGATTCAGGATCGTTCTGAGATATTTGTATTCTGAATTCACTTTTATGGTTGTTCCTGAATCAATGTTCATGTTTAGTTTTTCGAATCCAAGTAATGTACTTTCGAATTCGTAACTGTAAAAAGGAGATTTTTGAAAATATGTTTCAACGCAAACTGTGTATTTGTCAGATTTGTTATCTCTGTACATTTTGAAAAGGTTGAAATCGAAACGACCTTTATATTCATCGGAACCATCGGTAGTTCTCCAAACCTTCATTGAAAACGCTTTTTTGTTTATTTTATGAGGCATGTCATCAAAATCGATCAATTTCGTGTCTTGAATGCCAACACCTTCAGTGAATTCTCCTTCATCCATTGCATAGCTTAACACATTTTTTCGGTTTGTATGTGTGCTTATATGACTTTTCGCTATTTGTTGGTCTGTATATTTATTATTTTCGGTAGAAACAGTTGCAATACCGTCATTCACTTGCTTCAAAGTTATGGCATCTTGATTATGTGTGGCATTTCCGAGATTTATTATTCGTTGATTGTTCATGTCTAGAACAGAAGTCATTACACCGCTTCCATCCAATTTCAATGTTTTTCCAACCTCGGAATCGACATAAGCTTTGTTAGTCACATCTCTGGCACCGGTTGGTTGCCCACAATTTATTATTTTATTCAAAGACATATCCAAATTTCCAGTCATAGACACTGTACCATCTCTTTTCAAATAATCAGACAAATCTATGTTGTTAACATGTGTTACGAAATATCGTTTATTTACAACATCAGTTTCACTGATGGGATTTGCGACATTGATTATTCGTTTATTGTTCATATCCAAATTTCCTGTCATGGTTTGGCTGCCATCTCTCAAAACGACAGTATCAGTATTTGGTTTTTTGTCAAGTTCATCATTGACATATTTACGGTTTACAGCAGATGTATCATTTTCTACGTTTCCAATACCGTAAATTCTATTGTTATTCATCCTGATATCACCAGTCATATCGCCACCACTTTCGTGGAGATATTTGTATAATTCATTGTTTAATTGAGTAAAATTGACAGCATCTGTTCCACTTGTAGCCTCTTTGACATTGACTATTTTATTATCACCAAGATCAAGATTGTTTGTAAGAGCAATTGATCCGTCTTTTTTTAAATAATTAGAAAGTTCTGTTTTATTGGCTTTTGGTGCTAAACCAGTTTCTAATTGATGTTTTGTTATAGCATCACTATTGTCAGTTCCTTCTGCAAGATTGCTAATTTTTTGATCTTTCATGTCAATCGGATTTTGGGCTTCTATTTTACCGTCATTAGTATTTAAATCAAAATAAAAGTTATGCAGATGCAAACTACTGACGGCATCGCTAAACCCATGCCTCGCAGGAGCAATATTTTCAACACGTCTGTTGTCCATATTAAGAGCTCCTAACATCTTATTACTACCGTCGACTAGTAATGCCTTATTATCGACATAACTCTTAGTGGTCACATCATTATTTGTTTCTGGTGAAGCAACATTCCTTAGTTTTTTATTTTGAATATCATAATCACCATCATCAGTAAGTTTAAAACCAACACCAGGCAATCCTTTTACTATTTCAATAATTTTTTCATGTGAAAATGTGTCTTCAGGTAATTTACCATTTGAGTAACTCATATGTAATTTAGTTATACAATTCATTTATATTTTTTCATCAAAATTCTTCTTTACTTGTTTCTTAGGTTTGTCAATGTATATAAAACTGAAAGGGTCTCTAGTTGCTTTCTCGTATAATTGTTTGGACACATTGTTTTCACGACATATGAGACTTTTTTCATTGGTGCTCGGAAAATCATAAATGACAAAATGTGAGCAGTTAAGTCTAATGTCTTTTGGTGTCTTATAGTAGCTTTGACTCAAATATATAACAGAGCAGTTTTTATGTCTCCCCTGTAAAAAATAGTCAACTAATGGTTTTTGGTTTTTATCACATACGAAATCGTCGAATATCACAATTTTTTGATTGTCACCATTGAGATTTTTTACAGGAATTATTTTATCATTGCTTGTTTCAATAATATTATAACCAACTTCTTTACTCCATGGTTCGAACTCTTTCACGAGATTCTGGTACTTTGACTGCTCTAAGTTTTTAGCATAAAGGTGTATTTTGTCGAAATACAACAGATTGTGAATCATATGCATAAGTGTGTTTGTTTTTCCCGAACCAGAAGGTCCACAAATGAGCATGCGGAAGCATCGATCAGGCATAAAATCATGTAGTTGTGTGTGAAGTTTGTGACAACATCGTCGCCAGTATCATAATTAGGTATTTTCATTTATATCAAATCGTTACATTGTTTTGATAAAATGATGTAGTTAAACATGGTGTTTAACACGGTGTAAAACGTTATTTTTTATATATAATTTCCATTTTTATGTAACGTAACAATATAACAATAAATGAGTTTACTCAAGTGGAAAGAACTCGCAAAGAGTAAATCTGAATTAGGGGACAAGATCAATTATGTCCATAATGCAATCACAAAACATGATATCGATCAGAAGACCAGTCAACAGGGATTTTCAAAAGTATTTAAACCAATTACAAGCAAATTAGATGATGTTATTGATAGTAATCAGGTTTTAAGGTTGCCAAGGAAAAAACGACCACTGAAGAAAGGAGAAGTTCCTGATTACGGCATTGATATAGAGGATGAAGTTCCAGATATGAATCTTGGTGATCTATTTGAACAACCTGTTTTACCACAGCAAGAAAAACAACTAGTGCCAAAACCGCCAACATATGAAGAATCTTTACAAGATATTCTGGAAGGAAAAAAGGGAGATGTATGTTGATCCTAAGTACTTTCCTGAAAAACCGGAATTGCCGCCAGAATATGATGATGATGAGGAGTTAGATTATGGAATAGCTGATGAAGATATGGAAGATGAGATATTGAATGAGTGGGATGTACCAAATTATGACACAGTTGAAAAGACACTCAATCAACAAGGAATGAATGACAAAAAATCCCAAGCATATCTTCGTAAAATTTTAACACAAACTAGAATGAAAAGAAACAGTTTGAGAGGTTATAAAGCACAGGTGACAAAACAATATAACAAGGGAATGATCGGGGAAGCACAAAGACAAGAGATGAACGAAAGAATAGACAGAGCTAAAAATGTGTTGAATGCATATATTGCACATTATGACACTAAATTGGAAACAATAAAAGGTTCTGGAATCAGAAGAAAAAGAAAAGGTGGTAATGTGATATTTTTCAACAAACCGAAAGAACTCATAAAAAAATTGGATTTGATCATTGGTGAGATATTGGCTGGTAATACAAGCATTGACATGCGAAATATGGGTGTTTCTATATTGGACACATTATTAAAAATGACAACAATTAACAAATCACAATATGGTAAATTATACAAACAATATTTCAAAATTTAATGTAACTTCATTATATAATGGAACGAGAGATAGTTTTATCATCTTACAGTGTAAAAAATCAAGGGGATAACAAACCAGAAGATTTCACAACAAATTTCACCAGACCTATAATTCTAGACAATAACAAGCAATATGTTATTGGTCTTAACAGAGTCATTAACATGTCATTCACTTGGTTCAATGTCAATGCTGGATACAAAAATCAATTAATCAAATACAGCTCAGATAATGGTTCAACTTTTCAGGACATCACCTTTCCAGCTGGGGTATGGAATTATACGGACTTTAATACATACATAAAAAGGCTGACAGAGAAAAAAACTGGTGAAGAGTATGAGTATCCGATAACTCTTGCATTCAATGATACAACATTTAGAGTCACGGTTACATTAGCTGATAATTACCAACTCAATTTAAGAGCAAGTGATTTCAATGACCTGATAGGTTTTGACAAAAAGATATTGACAAGTGGAACGCATATTGGATCCAGAGTGCCAAATCTCAGTCAAGACACAGACATACTCAATGTTCATTGCGATTTGGTAAACGAAAGTTTAGTTGACGGCGAAGAAACAGACATCATTTATTCATTCTCAACCAGTGTACTAAAACCAAGTTACTCCTTCACCCTCGAACCACAACGAGTTACATTCAATCCTGTGAACAAAACTACAATTTCATCAATCAGAATCGTGATAACAGATGGAAAAAGAAGATTAGTGGATCTAAATGGAGCGGATACGTCTTTTTCGCTGATTTTAAAAAGTATCTAATGTAACAGTATAATGAAACCGTATGAATTTAAGAGGTTTTACCATCCAAAACTTGGTAAATTTGTATTTCAACACAAAGGGTCTGGGCTTATCTTAGACAACATTTTCAAACCATTAAAGAGTGTGGCATCATCTGTTTTCAAGAAATTCGCAAAGCCATTAGCAAAGAAGGCATTAGAATCAGGGGTTTCCCATGCAGGTGATAAAATTGGTAAAAAAGTTGCTGAAAAGTCAGGAGACCTAATAATGAAAAAATTGGCAAATTTGAGAAAAGGAGCTACAACACAAAAAGCAATTGTTCCATCCTTGCCCATTGAACAGCAAGAAGAAAGCGCTGACATGATCCTCAATAGATTGATATCAGGATCAGGTATGAAAAGAAGGCGTAGATTTTACAAATAAATAACATGACAGCAAAATTATATAATACAATAGTATAAATGGCTTTTAGAACAAGTGAATTATTGCAAAGAAATGAGTTAGTGCGATTTCAACTCGACGATGTAATCCGAGCCCCAGGTAACGGTCAACATCAAGAAAAGAATGGTTATAGATTCACCATCAACGACCGAAGTTCTTTCTATGATTGGTACAATGCTTATTTCGAGGTTCAATTCCAGTTACAAAAAACAGCAGATGGATCCGGTTACGCAGCAGCTGATAGAATAACGGTGATAAACGGATCTCATTCATTAATTGCTCATATGATGATAAAAAGCGCTGGGAAAATTGTTTATGATACTGACAATCTACATAAGGTCACTTTTGTGAAGAATCTGTTGGAATATTCTGATGATTACAGCCGATCAGTCGGTAAAAACAGTTTTTGGTATTTAGACACAAATGCTACGACAGCCGCTAATAATTTAGGATTTGAGGCCAGAAGAGTGCTTACACAAGATGTCAACGATGCTGGAGATGGAGGAGCAAAAAATGTGAATTTGATCATACCTCTCAATCGTTACAGTTTTTTCGAAGAGTTGCAGGATAAAATGTTGGTTCCTATGCAGTTACAATTCAATTTGAATCTCCAGAACGACAATGAACTCATCAATATGGCAGCAGGAGTAGATGCCGGCAGAGTAGTGATTAACAGATTTCTACTATGGGTTCCAAAATTAACACCAAAAGACAGTATGTACGACAAATTTGTAAGCTCTTTCATGAAAGAACGCAAATGGACATATCAGCGTGAACTATATGCAGTGTCAGCACCTGCTAGAATCGGTGGTTTTTTTCAGATTTCTTCCAGTATTGACAATGTCAAAGCAATTTTTGTTTATCTACAACGGGCTAAAACCAGAGTTGCAACTGAAAATCCATATATACTTGATACCTTCAAACTAAATGCAGCAAACGCAAACAGTTATTTAACAACATGCAGACTCGAATATGGCAATGGTGTTTTCTACCCAGAAACAGAATATGACAGTGAAAGCAAAGTGAGAATATTCAATGATCTGATGTCTTATGCAATGCGAAAAAATGATTACAACACCGGAACCCAGTTGAATCTTGCCAATTATAACAGCCTGTATCCACTAATCTTTTTCGATCTGTCATATCAAACAGAAAAAGTAACAAGAGACCCTAAACAGTTGATTTTCAGGTATAAAATAAGTGCCAATAGTGCAGCAGATTTCAATGTCCATGCAGTTGTATTGTACGAAGAGTCGGTTGTTATTGACAAGGTGGGTAATGAATTGGTTATAGTATAAGCTCACAAATGAAACGATTCCTATTTATTTGTATATGTTTTGCAACTGGAATTATATAACATATATTATATGACTGAACTTTACGAAATCAACGTGAGACTTTCAGATAATCAGAAAAAGAATCTGAGTAATGCTTACCATAAAAGGGAAACAATTGTTCTGAGACTGACAAATGATTCTCTTAATGGAAACGACACTCTTTATGTTCCAGCAACAGTGAAAAAAAGATTGCAAAAAAATCGTCAATTGAACAAAGGAATGGACATCAAATTAGCAAAAACGAATATCAGGAAACAAGTTGGCGGAAGTCTTTTGAGTACCGTATTGTCACTTGGTATGAGAGCATTACCAGCCATTGGTAAAACCCTAGGGTTGAGTGCTCTTGGTGGTTTAGCAGAAGCCGGAGCTAAAAAATTGTTAGGATCTGGTCAAAAAGGTGGTGCTATGCCATTACCCATGATGATACCTTTCAATGCAATCAATCAACTGATGCCATATCTGAATATGTTTACAACCAAACAGCAAAGAGACATAATGAATGCGGCTCAAACAGGATCTGGCGTTAAAATAACACCGACTAAAACACAATCAGGTGGATTTCTAGGAACTCTGTTGGCTTCCGTTGGAATTCCTATGGCTGTCAATCTGGTGAAAAAGCTGTTTACAGGGAAAGGAGCACCGAGGGTAGGTAGACCACCTTGGACGAAGAAGGATGGTGGTGCAGGAGCACCTAGAATGGGAATGCCCCCTCCATTTTTTAGTTATCCGCCATATGTGACGGCTGGTTATGGTAAAAAAAAAAAAACATCCTCAACCAAAAAGGCGGGAAAAGGGTTACTATTAGGAAAAAACAGTCCATTCAACAACATCCCAATCCTAGGAGCATTGCTGTAAAACCAAAATTTTACAAAAACACCCCTTTGAGTAACCATGATCTAATGAAATGGTGTAAATATTTGAATATACCAATCAATGATGTACTGTCAAGGAATGAAAATGTTCCACATAACCATAAACAGGCGTTATTCATCTACAATCTTGAACCAGCTTATATGTCAGGATCTCACTGGGTAGCCACTTATGTTAAGGACAATGTAATAAATTATTTTGATAGTTTTGGTATGCCCCCATTTCAAGAAATGGTCAATCATGCCAAAAAGAAAAATCTGACTTTGTTACATCAAAACAATCAGATACAAAACATACAAACAACAACTTGTGGGTATTTCTGTTTATACTTTCTAAATGAAATGAATAAGGGTAATTCGTATTATGATTTATTACAAGTGTTCAACATAAATGATACAATAAAAAATGAGATATTCATCGAACATTATTTCAGAAATATCTAACTTATATATATTATGAAATCATATTGTGTTAAACAAAAGAAAGTGACTGAATGTGTTGAACCTTCAGGTTACAAAACAGCCAAAAATGGCAGACTAATGTTCTTTTGCACATGTGCTGAATGCGGCATCACTAAAACTCGATTCGTTAAAAAACAGGGAAACTAAACAGCCCGTTGGGAGCGGGCTTACTCAGTGATATTGCTAATACAGGAACTGAATTGTTCCTAACTAAAGGAGTACCTTATCTTGGCAAAAAAGCAGTTGAAATGGGTCGATATTATGGTTCTGAATTAATGAGAGACCCAAAGTTACAACAAAGAGCAATCAATTATGCTCTGAATAAAGCAAATCCTCTACTTCACAAAGTTGGATCTGAAGCTCTCGATCAATTGTCAACAAAAATAAGACCCAAGAAAAAATACACAACAAACAGAAAAGATCTTGATGGTGGTGCTCTTGACATTCACAAAGCTATTGGCAAATTGCCGAAACCAAAAGGCGGATGGACATTACCTGGGCATCATTACACCGGACCATATAATGATTTGGAAAATCAACTGAAGTATGACCCAAAAACTGGTCAAATATTGGAAATATATGATATGCCCACTGGAAAAACTGATGCGATCGCAATGCAGCATGATGTCGATTATTCCGTCTGTAAGGATGATAGAAAATGTAAAAACAAAGCAGATAGGAAAATGGTTCAAGCTTTAGACAACGTACCGTATAATGAAAGACAATGGGGGCATTGGTTGGCAAGAAATGTTATCAATACAAAGCAGAAACTAGGTCTTGGAGTTTCAAAAAACGGAAAAAGCCGTCGGGTAACTGGCAAGAAAAATTAGCAGATGAATTACATGCATCTATAAGACGCAACTTTACTCGGCGGCGTGTAATCGTAAATCATATTGATGAAATATGGGCAAGTGATCTAGTCGAAATGCAACAGTTTAGCAAATGGAATAAAGGTCATCGGTATCTTCTTATGGTTATTGATGTTTTCAGCAAATACGGTTGGATTGTCCCATTAAAGGATAAAAAAGGTGAATCTGTCACTGAAGCATTTAAAACAATATTCAAGGAAGGTAGAAGACCGCAGTATCTATGGGTTGATAAGGGAAAGGAGTTCTATAACAAAAACTTAAAAGACTTGCTAGAGAAAAATGGGATACATATGTACTCCACTGAAAATGAGGAGAAATCCTCAGTGGTTGAAAGGTGGAATAGAACAATCAAGTCCAAAATGTGGAAACAGTTCACTGTTCAAGGTAATACAATGTATCTCGATATGCTACCCAAACTAGTGAAACAGTACAACAACACAAAACATTCAAGCATAAAAATGACACCTGTAGAAGCATCTAACAAGAGGAATGAAGGAACCGTTTACTTCAATCTATATGGTGATGCAGAAACATTGAAACAGAAACCTAAATTCAAAACAGGTGATAAGGTTCGAATATCCAAGTATAAACGGAATGTGTTTGACAAGGGTTACACACCAAATTGGACAGAAGAAGTATTTACAGTTGATAAAATCCAATACACTAATCCAATAACATACAAACTAAAAGATCTAAGAGGTGAAGAAATACAAGGCAGTTTTTATGAACCTGAATTATTAAAAGCAAAGCAGGACATTTACCGTATTGATAAAGTGATTAGAAGAGACTATAAAAAGAAACAAGCTTTTGTAAAATGGAAGGGATACAGTGATGAATTCAACAGTTGGATACCATTGAAAGACATTGAAAATATTTAAAATATAGTTTACATTATATAGATAAATGGAACTTCAAAAGACTAATTACAAAAATAACGAACTGAATGTCGAAATCAATTGTTATGTTGACAAGAAAAATGAAATATGGTTTCGCGGAAAAGAAATAGCTTCAATACTGGAATATAAAAATACACGAAAAGCGATCAGAGATCATGTTCACAAAGATGATAAAAAATCGATGGACTTCAAAATCAAGCCAAAATCAGGGGGGAACGAAACGTTCCCCCCTGATGAGAGCCCTGAAAAGACCTTCAAATGTTTCTTCATAAATGAATCAGGTTTTTATTCACTAATTCTTTCTTCCAAACAACCCATAGCAAGAGAATTCAAACATTGGGTTACAAGCAAAGTTTTACCATCAATCAGGAAAAAAGGATATTATGACGTGAAAAGTAAAAAATTATTAATTGAAAGTGAATATGACTTGCATTGTAAAGTTGTGCAATTCATAAGAAGCAAATATCCTGAAGAAGCTTTGATGATTGCTGGTCTAGGCGAAAATCAGAGGCTGCCTGGAATGAGATTGTCATCATGGAAAAAAGGATACATGCCTGGGCAGTGTGATCTTATGTTAATGAATCCAACGAGTAAATATAATTCTTTGTGTATCGAATTTAAAAGCCCTACAGGGTCATACAATGTGTCTGAAAAGCAACTACATATGAAAAAAATGTATGAGAGAAACAAATGCAAGTATCTGATGAGCAATTCTTATGATGATGTAATATTCGAAGTCGTCAAACATATGGAAGAAAGCAATAGGTATATAAAACGCAGATCTAAGAAGATATAAAAAATAAATATCTAATGTATAGTATGGACAAGTTTGAAAATGAAGAAAAATTTGGTTTCTATTATGAGAGCGATCAGGATTCCCATCTGTCGGATTCGGATTGGTCAGATAGTCAGGCGTCATTGTCGTCTTTGGATGAAGAATCGGAAGAACATTCTCAAGAATCTTCCCAAGAATCTGTTTGAACGCAACACATATAAAAACAAAACAAAACATATAGTATAATATATATGGAAGTTAAAAAGAAACCAAGAGGTAGACCAAAAGTATTCACAAAAGAAGAACTGAGAAGACGTAAAACCTTATGCATGTTAAATAAGAAATGGTATTGTGAAATATGCCAAACTGGTATAAATTACACTTTAGCAGGTAAATGGTGTCACATGAAAACGAAAAAGCATGCCAGAAACATTGAATCATCAAACGAACAATAATTTTTCACAGTTCAAATGATCCAGTTGAATGGATCCTTTGAATTCTTGACCACAATTAAGCGCATCAATGAATGATACTTAAAAGAATATTCTGTACAATATATATAGAATGAAAAATAATATGTCGTATAATAGTATGAATAATAGTAATCTTAAAAATCTTAGTAAATCCGAACTGATTCAAATGATCCAAACACTTCTCAAGCCAAACACAAAACCAGTGCCAGCGCCAAGGGCTGTGAGACCAATACCAGCTGCCAGAAAGAGTGTACAACAAATGGTGCGTGATTATGAAGAAAATATAATTCCACCACCATTAGAGTTCCGAGATGGATACAAACCAGTACCAGCACCAAGAACCAAAAAACCAGTGCCCGCTCCCCGAACCAAAAGGCCTGTTGCTGCTCCACGGACCAAAATACCGGTTGCCGCCCCAAGGACTATAATACAAGAAACGAACAAAGCTTTAAAAGGGTTCGCCAAGTCTTATGAAATCAACATTAAAAACAGCAAAGACCCACTTATGCAACTGCAAAATACAAGAAAGGCTGTTGCCATCCATATCAAAAAAATATTGAAATCAATGAAAGGTCTGAAGTTTGTTGAAACACTGAGGGTCACATTTGAAAAGCAAACAGGGCGAGAAGAAAGAATTATGAAAACAGCGTATTTCAACAGTCAACCCCAAACAATAACAAATGACACACAAATTGAACTGGCTTTATCTTTGTCAAAACAAGTCATACTGAACAAGATTGCAGTTTGGATTTCAGAGGGATCTGGTTGGACTGTTCAATCTGTTGACAATCATTATCTCAATGTGGTAAAATACGAACCAATGAAAGGATCATCATACATTAAACTACCACATGAACTCAGAAACAGTTCTCAAAGTTTAATAAACATAAAAAACAGTGACAATGAATGTTTTAGATGGTGTCATATTCGACATCTTAATCCTCAAGACAGAAATCCCCAAAGAATAAAAAAATCAGATAAAGCGTTCATTCAAAATTTAAATTATTCAGGAATTGAATTCCCAGTAACCACAAAGCAGTACAACAAAATAGAAAAACATAATGAGATCAACATCAATGTATTTGGTTATGAAGAAAAACAAAAATATCCCATTTATGTATCAAAAGAAAAGTATGAAGATTGTATGAATCTGCTTCTTATAACAGAAAATGAAAACAAGCACTATGTTTTAATCAAAGATTTCAACAAGTTTATGTACAATCAAACAAAGCACAAAGAGAGGAAACATTTTTGCATGCATTGTCTTCAGTGTTTCAGTTCTGAAAGAGTATTAACTGATCATAAAGAAAACTGTATCCAAGTGAATGGCACACAAGCGATTAAAATGCCAACAAAAGATGACAACATATTGAAATTCAACAATGCACACAGACAACTGCCAGTTCCATTTGTAATATATGCAGATTTTGAAGCCATAACTGAAAAAATTCATGGATGTCAACCCAATGATGACAAATCATACACAGAGGCTTATCAGAGACACACAGACTGTGGTTATGGATATAAGGTTGTGTGTTGTTATGATGATAAATACACAAAACCAGTACAAATTTACAGAGGTGAAAAAGCTGTTTACAAATTCATGGCAGCTATGCTGGATGAAGTCAAATATTGCAAGAAGGTTATGAAAAAATGTTTCAATAAACCATTGAGAATGACAAAAGACAATGAAAAAGAATTCCAAAAAGCTGATAAATGCCACATATGTGAGAAAAAATACAATGAAACTGATGTAAGAGTAAGAGATCACTGCCATGTGACCGGTCAGTACAGAGGATCCGCACATCAAGATTGTAACCTAAATTTCAGATTGACTGAGAAAATACCAGTTATATTTCACAATCTCCGTGGGTATGACAGCCATTTTATAATGCAAGAGATCGGAGCTATTGTTAAAGAGCATAAATATACAAATAAGAAAGGTGAAAAGTGTCAAATGAATATCAATGCCATACCAAACAACATGGAAAAGTATATGGCTTTCATGCTTGGTAATCATCTTACCTTCATTGATAGTTTCCAATTCATGAGCTCTAGTTTGGAAAAACTAGTTAGTAATCTACCAAGAGAATCATTGAAATATACTTCTCAAATATTCAAAAACGAAAAGCTTGATTTGATGAGCAAGAAGGGAGTGTACCCATATGACTTCATGGACAGTTTTGAAAAATTCAATGAAAAGCTGCCATCAAAAGAAGAATTTTATAGTATCTTGAATGATGAGCATATAACAGATGATCAATACAAACATGCTCAGACTGTATGGAATACATTCTCTCTCAAAAACATGGGTGAGTATCATGACCTGTATCTGAAATCTGACATCCTTCTATTGGCTGATGTCTTTGAAAACTTCAGAAAAACTTGCCTGCAATACTATAAACTAGACCCATGTCATTACTTCACATCTCCAGGGCTTTCATGGGATGCCATGTTAAAGATGACAAAAATGCAATTGCAACTAATGACTGACATCGACATGTTTCAATTCATTGAAAAAGGAATGCGAGGAGGCACAAGCTACATTGCAAACCGGTATGGTGAAGCTAATAATAAATACATGAAAACATATGATGAGAAGGCGCCCTCAAAGTATATCATGTATCTAGATGCTAACAATCTGTATGGTTGGGCAATGAGTCAATATTTACCAACTGGCGGTTTCAAATGGATGACTAAAAACCATATTGATAAGATAGACTTAGCCAAGTACACAGAAGACAGCAAGAAAGGTTTAATACTAGAAGTAGACCTAGCATATCCAGAAGAACTACATGATTTGCATAATGACTACCCACTAGCACCTGAAAAGGTGAAAGTAACAAAAAACATGCTATCAGATTATTGCCAAAAAATAGCATCCAAATATAATATATCAACAGGTTTAGTTCATAAATTAATACCCACATTAAGCAATAAAGAAAAGTATGTCCTTCATTACAGAAACCTACAATTGTACACTGATCTTGGATTAAAATTAACCAAAGTCCATCGAGTATTAGAATTCAATCAGTCACCATGGTTGAAAGAATATATTGACTTTAATACTGAGAAAAGAACCAATGCTAAAAACGCTTTTGAAAAAGATTTCTTCAAGCTTATGAACAACAGTGTATTTGGTAAAACGATGGAAAATATCAGAAAGCGAGTGGATGTCAGATTAGTAACCGATGAAAACAAACTATTAAAAATGGCTGCTAAACCAACATATGTTAGCAGCAAGATCTTTAATGAAAATCTAGTGGCAGTGCATAAAATCAAAGAAACACTAACCCTAAACAGGCCGGCATATGTGGGTATGTGTATCCTAGATCTTAGCAAGACACTAATGTATGATTTTCACTACAATTATATCAAACAAAAATACGGCAGCAAAGCGAAATTGTTATTCACAGACACAGACAGCTTGACCTATG
>OX421451.1:33879432-33891932 GCA_949126865.1 Montipora capitata
CATGGAAAAAACATTTAACGTGTACCCCCGACCAAGGCAGTGGTGTGACCCCTGGGGCTCTAGGGTATTCTAATTGAAAAACACTATTTACAATGTAAATTAAGACTATTATTCATATACAGCCTAACGAAGGCACAAAACAATTTTTTCAGCGCAATATAGCAATAAACGAAACTGGACTTGTGACCGTACAACATATTAGCCAACTGACACCCGGAAACTACAAATCTAAATCCCACAAACCACTGCGCTCCTAACACGGCTCACCGGGCCACTGATACGGGCCGGCAAAATAGAAATTTATGCTAATTTGTAATTACCACAAATTACATTTATTATCATGCCTGTAAAATTGTGCGCGCTATCGTTGGTTAATTTGGTGCTCCGTATTCCAGAGTATGGTTCGCTATATTCAAAGATCATTTTTCTCTACCCACATTGTAAGTTAGAGGTCCTTTAAGGTTTCTCCTGCGGATTTTGAGGCTGGTTTTTTTCAGTTGCATTTATGTCCCTTGTGTTCCGTTCCCATTCGGGTCCTGACTCTTAGTGCGGCTCTCAAACTCGACTCCCGCTTTTAAAGATTCCCCGTTCCTTATTTTCTTACCCCGGATTCCCTTTCTCAGTTTCCTTCAAAGATATCCCTCAAACTCGGTTAATAAAAGGTATTTATCACTATACGATGGTTGTTTCTTTTATTACGTGGGATGCATACCATGCATATCACGGTAATAATCCAGTTCAGTTGTTATTTTATTTTGCATCGTAGTCACAAATGTGCATACCCCAGGGATAGTAGATTACCCGCTCGATAAGAATCCCGTATGATACAACCAGAACCATCGCGTCTCGAACTCGGGCCACGCGCCCTGGGAGCGAGTAAGTTCCCACTGAGCCATCAAAGCAACTCTGATCACGTGATGGTTTGCTATATAGGCCACTTTGGAAAATACCATAATATTCTTTGTTTATCCGCCCACATTTTGCATAAGCATTGTTTTTGTTTTCTCTTGGGACCATTGTGAGTCCCAAGAGAAACTGGAAACAATGCTTATGCAAAATTTGGGGGGACAAACAAAGAGTATTATGGTATTTTTCAAAGTGGCCTATTTATCTTGTTCGTGGTATATACTTCGTGCCAGTAAGTCATATAGTTGCCTAACATACAGTCGTCCATATATCCAACTTCGTGTCATTACTGATCAACTGTACATACCACTGTCCCTAAAACAGAACAACTTACCCAACCACTTACCACTTATCCCTACCGGCTCCACAAACATGACTTAATCAAAAAAGTTAAGTTAAGTTAAGTTAAGTTTAACAAGAGAACTTTACTTTGTGTTCAGTATCTCCGGGAGCAGATAATATGGTAAAATCTCATTAACATTTTTGTAATAAACGGGTAAGCAGGACAAAAGCGGTCACTCTCAAAAGCACACACGTTCTAGCGCGCACAAAGCTGTGTCACGTGATCCTATGCCTACATCATTCCCTCCTTGAAAGAGAGTCAACCAGTTAAACGTCACTATCCTGTTATCTTAAGGTCCTAGATTAATGTTCACTTAGTTCAGAGAAATGTCACTGTCCGGTAGTTCAGGAGCTTTGCAACAACCTAACTCAACGCTTAATATTTCACTCCGTCTTTGTTTCCTGAAAGGTCCAGCTCTTTGCATACAATCTTATTTAAACAAAGTACTCGATTGTCTGCTTCTGTAGGAAAGCTTTGAGACTTTCAACTTTGTTCTTGGGAGCCATGGAATAACCAGAAGAACATATGGTTTTTAGTTCCCAGTCCCCATAGCGATCCGGGGCACGGATTACTCTCTTTGGGCGCGAGGATGCAGGTGGTGTTCCTTTGGCAGAGACCCCAAGCCCAACCAGGTTGCTCCCGGCTGTTACTCCTGGCGGGTTCTTCTCAGCCAGCTCCACACCGCCATCGGCGACAAGCGTACTTTCCTGTTCACTCTCTCGGGTTGTATGAGCGGTGTTCTCTCCTAGATCACTCATTGCACCAGGGTTACACTGGACATCCAGTACAGGGTCAGCTTCTCCCACTTGATTTCCTGGTGATAAGTGAGCTTCTGGTTGATGGTCATCGAACTGAGGGGTTCTATCAATGTCTTCTACTCCATTATGTGTGTCGGGTTGATTATCGTCAACCTTGCGAGTTCCACTGTTCTCAGCATCCTGGATGACATGGTGTTCTGTCCCTACTGGCTCTGGTATGGGAAGGCAGAAGTCTGGAGGTTCATCTACATCTCTGTCTTCACTTAAGTCATCTCTGCAAATGGTGCCACTCCCCTCAGGAGATTCAAGCACATATTCCCTCTCCTTCTCCAGGCGGCCTCGATTGCCAGTTTGGTTCCTCCGACTCACGTCCTTCTCCGGGCTTCCCACGTTGATATAGCTTCAAGTTGTCAAAATGTATAACCTTTGAGCGACTTACAGGGTCTCGTGGTCTCTTGATGCGGTAGTTGATCTCAGTTGTACGTTCCAACACGTCGTAAGGCCCCTTCCATTTCCGGTGAAATTTGCCGCCCTCGCCAGGTCTCAGCTGAGGGTAAAACAGGAATACCTGGTCTCCGGGCTGGTAGGTGCGCTGTTTGACTCCACGGTCAAAATACTCTTTCTGTCGGTGCTGTGCCGTTCTCAGGTGCTCCCGGACATCCTGGAAAGCATCAGAGATCTGACTCTTCAACTGCAACACATAATCTCCATAATGGTCAGGTGTTGCTTCTGGGACACCCACCATAACATTTAAGGGAAGCCGCATCTCCCTGCCAAACATAAGGGTGAAAGGGGTATACCCGGTGGAGATGTGCTCACTACTCCGGTATGCCATCATACAAGGCCCAAGGTGCTGGTCCCATGTTTCTGGGTCGCTGTTCACTCTTGCCATTAAGAGCCCCTTGATGCTCTTGCTGGCATTCTCCGCCTGTCCATTTCCTGCGGGGTGATACGCTGTTGTTCTGGTTTTTCGGATTTCGAGCATTTGGCAAAGCTCACCAAAGAGGCGGGACTCGAAATTACGCCCTTGGTCGGAATGGATGGAATCCGGGGCACCATACCGATAAACCCAGTTGTCCATCAGGGCTCTCGCGCAGGTTTTTGCGCTGTAGTTTGGTATGGCATAAGCCTCGACTCACTTTGTAAACGAACACTGGGCAGTCAAGATGTAACGGTTACCACGTTTGGTTCTGGGAAGTGGGCCAACGATATCAATGTGAAGTCGCTGGAAAGGGTAAGACGAAGGAATAGGGCGGAGGGGTGCCTTGGGCGTTTTCCTGGGGGGCTTGCACTCGGCACAGGTTAAACATGCGGTACAATGGTCTTTCACAGCTTTTGCAAGGCCAGGCCTCCAGAATCTGGCTTGAACTTTCCGTAACGTCTTGAGCTGTCCGAGGTGGCTCCCTTCTAGCCCATCGTGTAACCGTTGCAGTGCTGGTTTTACAAGAGGTTCTGGGAGGACGATCCTGGGTTTCAGTTTCTTTGACCTCTCCTTTGGGCAAATTCGCAGTACATTATCCTTTAACTCCAGTAATTCGTGTTGCGCCCATATTGCCCTGGAGATAGGACTCAGAGAAAGAAGTTCGCCAGGTGATGGTTTGGGTTTGCTTTCTCCCATCCTTGCAATCACGGAGTTAATATCTGGGTCACTGCGTTGGGCTTGGGCAATTTCGCCCGCAGTCCATGAGAATTTCTTTTCCTGGGTCTTGGGCGCCCCCTCTTTCGACTCGCTTTGTTGTAGGAATGCTGCGGAATCATATTCAGTATCACCACATGATGGGCAACTTCCATGTTTTCGTCTCGGCCTGCGAGATAATGCATTCGCGTTAGCATGACTCAGTCCAGGGCGGTGTTCAACAGGAGCCTCTCCAGCCAACGAGCTACCTGTCCCTCTGGTTGTTTAAATGACATCAGCCTCCTCAAGGCGTGATGGTCTGTCCGCACAAGAAAGTTTCGTCCAAGAACGTAATAACGAAAGTGATCAATGAAGTCAACCAGAGCAAGCATTTCAAGACGGGTGGCACAATAATTTCTTTCGTGGCGGTGTAATGCACGGCTCCCATAAGCAAGAACACGCTCGGTACCATCAGGTTGCTTTTGAGAGAGTACAGCACCAATACCATGACCACTACTTGCATCAGTATCAAGGATGAAGTGGCCGCTGTTTTCGCTGAAATCTGGATACGCCAATACTGGTGGGTTCACGAGGCGATGTTTCAGTTCACAGAAGGCGCTCTCTTGTTGCGGTCCCCACTTAAACTCCACATCTTTCCTTGTCAGGTAGTTTAGGGGTTCTGCTATCGCAGAAAAACCAGGGATGAATCGTCTGTAGTATGTCACAAGGCCCAAGAACCCTTTCAGCTCAGAAATACTTGTGGGAGTTGGCCAGTCACGGACAGCTGCTATTTTCTCGGGGTCGGTCTGTATCCCGTCGGCTGAGACTACATGCCCCAAGAAAGAAACTTGCCGCTGGAGGAAGATGCACTTTGACGATTTTAATTTCAACCCGGCATCTCGCAGTCTTTCGAAAACAGAACGGAGGCGGGACAGGTGTTCATCAAAGGTGCCTGACATGATGATAATGTCATCTAAGTAGACCAGACACTCTCTCCAAGTAAGACCTTAAAGAGCAAGATTCATCAGCCGGGTGAAGGTTCCAGGTCCATTGGTTACCCCAAAGGGTAGGCAGATCCACTGAAACTGACCCCGATGTGTGACGAATGCAGTTTTTGGGCGGTCCTTCTTTGCGACGGGAACTTGCCAGTACTCAGAGGCTAGGTCAAGGCAGCTAAACCACTTTGCACCACCCAAGGATTCCAAGATGTCATCTGACCTCGGAAGGGGTTGGGCATCTTTAACAGTTACAGCATTAAGCTTCCTGTAGTCTATACACAGACGGTAGCTTCCATCATGCTTTTTGGCCAAGACAATAGGGCTTACTCTAGGGGCTGTTAGATGGTTCAATTCTTCCTTGCGTTAAGAGCTCTGAGAGCTGTCTATCAACCTCGTCTCGTTTAAACGGGGGAAGTCGACGAGGTGCCTGCTTGACTGGGGTGGCTGGACCGGTGTCCATGGTGTGTTCTAACAAATGGGTACGGCCTAAGTTGCCTTCCCCAACGGCGAATAGATCTCTGTATTCTTCTAGGAGGCCATTAAAAGATTGCCTCTCCCCCTCTGAAAGTCCAGAGAAGTGAGCACGAATCCCTCGTTTCCAAACAGGCGCTTCAGGGGAAGGCGTTTCCACCCGAACATCTTGTTTTCTGTGCAGGTTTCCTCCAACTCGAACAAATTTACTGAAGCGTCGATGTGATCAAGGGGGTCAAACTGAGCCACAGTTTGGCCTGGCCTCAACAACATAGTTTGCTCTGAGAAATTTGCCATGCGGACAGGAGTTTTCCCTTCCTTTGGAACGGTCAAGGTGCGTGCTATGCAGAACCTGCTTGCGAGCTTTTCCGCTGTGTTTTTCCGGGATCCTTCCAGCATCCCGGGAGTCCCGTCGTTCCGCTCAAAACCGGGTTCCAATTTTCCACACAAAACCACTTCGGTTCCCGCTTTTAACTCAACTTCCTCTTCAACTACGACACGGCAGATGCTTGGTGCCTTTCGCTGATAAAAGATTGGGATTTCTTCACCTCGAACCACGAACGTTCCAACATCGTACAAGATTCGGCAAGATTCCCGTTCGAAGAAATCCGACCCCAGAATACATGCGTGAGGAATGTCACGGACAACCAACATGGGTACTTTGAAAAGTGAATTTCCGAAGCGCACGTTTATTACTGCTCTGCCCTGTACGGCTAACTTTTCTCCATTTGCCACAGTCAGCGTCGCATTGAATTTTCGAAGCTTTTCCGGGCGGTATTGACCACTCTTCTTCCACGTTTCTTCATTTAGGATGCTCGAAGTCGCGCCAGTATCCAAAAGGAGCGACACGCGAGTGTGATTGATCAGACCGGAAACATAAACACCACGGCCGCTCAATACAAACAAGTTTTCCTTTCCAAACTCCTTGTCATCGCATGAGCTTCGGGTCTTTGAATTGTTCAAGGGGACTGGTCGACCCTCGGCAGGCCCCTCTGTCCGTTTCCCGATGAACTGAAACAATCTCGGGCATAATGGCCATAATTCTGACAACGATAACATCTAACTCTTTAAGATCTCCCAAGCGAACGTCTGCGCGGTTCTTCTTGCTGTTTTTCCAACCTCTCTTGCCGCGAATTTATGGATGCCATCAAGCTCCTTAGCTCTGAGACTTCGAGAGCATTTTCACTCTCCTCTACAACATTCAACTGAGATCGCGGTGGTTTGTTTTCAGCCGAGTTACGTGAAGCTGCACGGGCACTTTCTAGTTGTCGTACCAGTCGAACGGCGGCTGAAAGGCTATCGGGTTGTTTGATAAACAACTGTTCACGACATCCATCACTGCAGCGAACACCCTCCAAAAATCGGTCTTTTGCTATTTCCTCCTTGAAACGGTAATCAGCATCGGGGTAGGCGTTCTCGGTTAACGCCAGAAGATTATCAGCGTACATTTCTACGTCCTCGTTGCTGTTTTGTTGTCGAGCTCGAAGAAGCAGTTTGTAATCCCCCGGGGATTTGCCTGAGTCAAAACGAACCATGACACTCTGCAAAAAGTCCTGATACGAAGCGGTCTCGGGGATTCTGAGACGTTGAACGGCTCGATATGCTGTTTGGTCCAGCAAGGTGACTAGAAATGCTTTCTTCTTCGCTTCAGGAATGTTAGTCAGCTTTGAATATTCGTCAAATTGTGACAGCCATACCTTGAAATTCTGACCGAGCGAATATGGTTTCGGCTGCTTCAGAGCAACATTTCTGCTGATTGAATCGCCAGGACTTGGCTTATCCGAAGACTGTTTAAAAACCTGGGTCATTGCACTAATAAGCTCATTTATGACAGCACCAGTTTCTCCCTGTGGCGGAGCTGAAGTCGTTTCGGTTTTGACAGCGTGACCACCGATGGCTCCCTTCTCGCTGGGCGCGTGGGAAGACATTTTCGGTTCTTTTCCACTGGGACCGGCAGTCTCTTCTTCCTTTCCACTCATAATGATCCCGTCCGCTGCCACCAATGTAATAAACGGGTAAACAGGGCAACCGTGAAACGTACTCTACGGAACCAAAGTCACTTTTATTACACACACAAAAGCGGTCACTCTCAAAAGCACACACGTTCTAGCGCGCACAAAGCTGTGTCACGTGATCCTATGCCTACATTTTTTTCTTCACTGTATAGAGCTAAAAATGGAATGCTATAGTGAAACATTTACAAGCATTCAAATTTTGTAACATTGTCAATAAAATATTACAGTAAGTTGTGAAACATCCATTGATCTGCAGTTAGAAGTGCGACATTAATTTGCACAAGGTATATGACGAGTGAATTTGACAGGCAATAACCAGAAAAATGACCAAATGGAGTCAGAGGTACAGTGTTAACCCCTTGGTCTTAAGAGTGTACAGTCCACAATGATTTTTTTACAAGCAGTCCACCCTGTACCGCAAAATGACAAACAAGTGCTGAGCAAACCTACCAAAGCTCTTGTACAGATTTAAGGGATGAAAATCTTGCAGTTGCTTTTGCTTTACATAAGCCATTTCATTTTCTTCTAAAACTTTGTAAACATTCAAGTGGTTGACATACTCCAAAATTCGTAATTTCTTGTATCTTAAAATGACAATTTTGCCATCAACTATCAATACTTGATCAACCTTCCCAAAAATGGGAACTCCAAGACAGTCTCCGTAGTCACTAATCATAATCCTCCTTTTAATTTTGTCCCCCTTTCCGTATCAAAGAAAGTTAAATAAAATTTATTTACCTCATCCAATACTTGTTCATTTGTTGGTAAAGGGGAGAGCATATACACCAGCTTGAAACAATTAGGCTTTTTAGTCCACAATTTTCCCCAAAAATGACTATTCACTTGCTGGGAATACCGTCGTTTAAAACGACGGTATTCCTAGCACGTTGCGACCATGATGTAAAAACGTTGCAATACAAAAACACCATGATGAAAGCAACTGAAACAATTTCAGTTCAGAAACACGTTTTGCCAAATTATTAAAACTTTTGCTTTTGTTTTATTCTATTTTTCTGTTCGATCTACTTACGGATTAAAAGAAAACTAAGCCAACTTGAAGCGCGTTTGCCGTAAACGAGTTTATGAGACAAACGCAAAGTTGAAAGACTACAGGAGAGAGCTCCAAGAATTGCATTCAATAGCAAGACGGACTCATATGAGAACTTACTGAAACGAGCTAATCTTACTACCCTTTAATTCTGTAAAATACAGGAAATATTCCTTGAAATATCTTGTGGTCCAAGCTAACTAAAGAAGAACGCGACAAAAACAGTCTGGGTGCTTTCAAAAGCAGTAAAAAGAAAGGAGAACTGACAAATTTAATCTCAGATGTAGTATGTGAAAATTGTCTATTATTTAATAACTGAAATAGGGTTGTACTATAGCGATTTTTAATCTTTTATGACTTTTATTATTAATTATAAATCGGTATCTATTCATTACTATCATTACTAACATTGCACATATTTATTTTATTTTATTTCCTTCTATTTATTTATTTATGGTTAGTTGGAAAATTTGGACTGGACTGTGGAGTAGACTGGACTGGACTAGACTGGGGCGGGGGAGGTGGAGGGGATTAATCACCCGAGGTCAATTGTTAACACAGGAGTATTTGGCGCCATTTCTCTTTAATCTGCGCTAATGTTTTAAGCGAGTATTTACAAGCTTCGCTACACATACTTAGAAAGTTCTCCTTAATACTCTCCCTCACGCTGATTGAAAGCATTGATAAGAAAAATGGGAACGAGACTCAAGTCAATTTCTTAAAATTGGCTGGTCATGTTTCACAGGTCATGATTTTGTCTAACATTCAGTAAAAATAGTTGCGGAGTCTGTGTTTTGTGTGTGATCTCTTCACCACAGTGAAACTCTCCGCGAGGAATTACGACGGAAAACACAGCGTGAGGGATGGTATTAAAGGAGAACTTTCTAAGTATGTGTAGCGAAGCTTGTAAATGCTCGCTTGAAACATTAGCACAAATTAAAGAGAAATGGCTCCAAATACTGCTGTGTTAACAATTGACCTCGGGTGATTATTTGTAATGAAAAAATTGAAGCAAAAGCAAACTAAACTGATACTAAAAACACTAACCCCCTCCCCCCCTCCAACTCTAGTCCAGTCCAGTCCAGTCCAGAGTCCAGTCCATCTTTTCCAACTGGCCTTTATTTATTTATTTATTTATTTATTTATTTATTTATTTATAGTGTCACCAATTAGTGTATTTACGCTAGAACGTTTGACACTTAAATAAAGTTTACTACTACTACTGTGTACTTGAAGATTGTGCGGAAAGACTCTGGGACAAGAGTAACAGCAAATAGCATGGGAGATACAGCAACAATGTCAAATCGAACTTTAATGAGTAGATTAATTAACTGGAATGGAGAGAGTGAATGAGTGATTACCATCCAACTGCCTCCGATACTTCATGGCATGAGTACGTCATCTATGAGCGAAAGTCTACAAGGTCCGAGGGTTAAGTGGAAAAGCTGTTCTATTTAATTTTCGGCTGAGGGGACCGCACTCAACATTACGCGACTCCAACACCGGACAGGATTGAATTTCCTTGCAAGTCGAAGGCCATGCGCACTTCGACAATTGTCTGACTAATAGATCAGATCTATCTGCTAAACGTTTTACTATTAAAATGTTCTCTAGGACAGATTAGTTGAGATTCATTGTACCTGCGATTCGAAATCTTAAAATTCAGAGTATGAGATTGCCAACAACACTCTCTGGCACAAGTTGGCCACCTAGGACTAGTGTTATGTAGTTGACGCTGGTAATATCAAGGAGGCCTTGGGCACAAAATTCTTACCATAATAATAATAATAATAATAATAATAATAATAATAATAATAATAATAATAATAATAATAATAATAATAAAATAAAAAAAAATAAAAATAATAATATAATAGTATACATAGAAAAATTACTCGATTCTGCTTGGCTGAGAGCACCGCAGTTCAAGTGTAACACAGTGCAAAAAGTGTAATACATCAGTGCAAATTACAAATCGAAATTTGGATTATGATTGGCTAATAAACAATAGGGTTATGTCAGAACCAATCAAATCTTTTGTTTCAATTCAAGCGCGCCCTGGATGGCGCAATTCATGGCGCAATTTTTCCCTGATTGCGTGGTACGAGTGCAAACATTCACTCCCAGTTACTTCGCATGGCCGCCCTGAATTTTCTCACTTGTGAAAAAAATGTATCAGTCTTCTGATTGGTCATACGATATTCTTCACTAGTGAGATACAAGGATACAACATTTGTACTAGTAATGATAATATGATGACTTTATTTAACGAGGCCTCGTATTTACTGGTTGCGCAGTAGTTTACAATATGGCCCTCAACTCAATTGAATCAAACAAATCAAATCAAATGTTGATTTTTGAGGAGAGGGGAAAAGCGGAGTACCCAGAGAACAACCTCTCGGATCGACTCTCGGAGCAGAGCAGAGAACCAACAAACTCAACCCACATATGGCGTCGAATCCGGGAATCGATCCCAAGCCACATTGGTGGAAGACGAGTACTCTAACCACTGCACGATGTACGATTACATTGTTATAACATTAAATGAGATCTGCCAGCCCACAAATGATGAGCGTTTCTATCCAAATTGAGGAGGAATGGTGCTGGGACAGCAAAACAAAGGCGATGGCCAATGGGTTACGAACACTATGACGGATCCATTTTATATATCATTTCATCGTTGATTCAGGAGCGTTCAACATCTCTAATTGTGCAATGGCATTTTTACAGACGGTTATGTTTAGATTGATTTTTCCCGTAAAACTAGACCTTTCCAGCCAATCACAAGTCTTGCGTGAGAAATTAATACCCATGGGATTGAGAATGGTCACACGTGCAAGCCAAGTAATATTAATTAAGAACTTGTCTAAAAATAGCTTCATGTATGCTGTTACATAGACCTAGTATTGGAGCTGTAAGCTCCTTGCATTGCTTGCTGCGTAATAAGCAATACGTAGCGTATTGCTTAGGCGACGCAAGCGATAATTATGCAATGACGTATGTAATGACGTTAGCAATGTTAATAAAAATGTTAATTATTTATAATTTCTTACTCGTTGTCGGAGAAGGAGAATATACTTTCATCTTAATAGAATCTGATTGGTTTTTCCATCCATTAAAAGTTCTGCATGCCTGGTGACAGCTATACTCCCCTTCATCATCTTCAGTCACGTTCAGAATTTCAAGGCTGAAGGCTTCCTTGCATATGCTCTTAATCTTTTCAAATTCCACTATCACATGCTTTCCATCTGTTTTTAATGGCTCTGAGTTGTTGTTGAAATGCCAAGTGAACACTCCTTGGCAGAAAAAAGCAGCATCCATAGAAACCAAGCAACGTAAGGTGATGTTAGTCAAGGCATTCACTTGAGTCTCTGGGGGTCCGTTAGCTTTTATGACATCTTTACCTGTGGGAGAATAACTTTCGGAATAATTGTTTGTTTTGTTTATTTGTTGAACCTGGTTAGTATATCTTGGGAGCTATACAGCTGGTATGTACTATGGACCTGCCGTAATTTTTTAAAGGTCAGACCTCAAAGGTCGGACGACAAAACCAGGGACTATGGCCCTTCCCTTCTCGTACAGTGTGTGGGTTCTTTAACGTCCCACAGAATTATTTACAAATAAGTGTTGTGAGACGTAGCCTACGCAGGGGCAGCGGAGTACGTTTGACAGTGGGAGGGGGAAGGGCTCGGTTTTGGTACGGTCACGGAACTGTGAGGGGAGGGATGAGAGGTTTCAGAGAAAACAACACAGTTGGAAAAACGTGTGGGAGGGGAGGGGGCTGAAGCCCCACAGCCACTCACCCTCAGCGGCCCTTCATGCAGTTTATAGTCATTGTCTCAGTAGACTTACAAGTCTTACCATTTGAGCATGGAATTACAAAGGAAACACTTTCAAGTTCTCATCAGTTATTAGGGAGCTAACGCAAGGACCACGACGCCGCCAACGAGGACGTGGTCTAAAAATATCATTTCCCGTTATTGTAATAATTTCGTTATTACCGCAAGTCGTTCGGAATGGAAAGTATGTATCAACATTGCAGGGATAAAATTGGCATGAACGGTGTGGTTGTTTAGGAAAAATTTAAAATGTTTCGTTAGTTTCTATTCTCTATCGCTGCGGCTCAGCCGAATAGAAAACATTTCCCATGTAAACACTAGAGACGATAGGAGGGAGCCGACCAGCCATCTGAAAACACAAAGCTGGGGAATGCGTGCCCGATTTTGTGAATTAACAAAGTTTCATTCTCAAAGTTTTTCAGTATAAACTCCGATCAATTCACATCACTAACAAAATTGAGCCACTAGCCCTTCAAAGCTCAAACGTTTGAGGCTGCCTAAACACGT
>OX421451.1:33919432-33931932 GCA_949126865.1 Montipora capitata
CCGATATACACGAGCTCAGAAGATTTCTGGGAATGGTCAACCAGTCAGGAAAGTACATTCCAAACTTGGCTGAACTCACCCACCCACTACGTGAACTTCTCAGCAAGAAGAACGCCTGGATCTGGGGCCCCCAGCAACGTAGTGCCTTTGAAGGGATCAAAGAGAAGTTGAGTTCCGCGCCAGCACTTGCAATTTTCGATCCTTCCCTCGAAACCACGTTGTCTGCCGATGCATCATCTTACGGTCTGGGTGCCGTTCTGACCCAGAGACAAACCGATGGGAAGTGGAAGCCAATAGTGTTCATATCTCGCGCTCTCACTCCAACAGAAAGACGATACGCCCAGATCGAAAAGGAGGCTCTAGCAACCACTTGGGCTTGCGAGCGGTTGGCCGACTATCTCATTGGCAAAAAGTTCCTTGTGGAGACAGACCACAAGCCGCTAGTTCCTATCCTTGGCTCAAAGAATTTAGAGGAGATGTCGCCCAGAATCCAGCGGCTTCGTATGCGAGTGTTGAGGTTCGACTTCAGCGTCTCCCATGTCCCAGGCAAACACCTCAGCACCGCTGACGCACTCTCCAAAGCACCCATAGTCGAGGAAACCAAAGAGAACGACCCAAGACCCGAAGAAGAAATTAACCTGTATGTTCATCACATATTTAACTCCCTCCCAGCTTCTAACACAGCTTGAGCGGATTAGAGAAAAACAAGAGGAAGACGAAGTCTGTCAGGCGCTAAAAGAGTACTGTGGCGAAGGATGGCCAGAACAAACCAGAGTTCCAGACGCACTAGTACTTCAACCCTACTGGCAAGTCAAGGATGAACTGTCAGTCGTCCACGGCTTGTTTCTTAAGGCAGACAGAATCGTCATTCCGACATCTGTAAGGCTGGAGATCCTAGACCGCATCCACGACGGTCATCAAGGTGTCACGAAATGTCGCAGGAGGGCAAAGCGATCAGTATGGTGGCCAGGTCTTAGTCGGCAAATTGAGGATCTTGTCAAGCAATGCCGCAAGTGTACGGAACGGAGGCCAAATATCAAGGAACCCTTGATCCCAAGTGCAATTCCGGATAGACCGTGGCAAATGATCGGCACGGATATTTGCTATGTAAAAAAGCGCCCCTATCTGATTGTGGTGGACTATTTCTCAAAGTTCATCGAAGGCAGCTACCTAGCCTCACTCAGCTCCATGGAAACAATTCGAGCCCTTAAATCGGTATTCGCTCGACACGGGATACCAGAAATCGTGCGCTCGGATAACGACCCCCAGTACGACTCGGCAGAATTCTCCAAATTCGCTAGAGACTGGGAGTTCAAACATGTCACGAGCAGTCCCCTCTACGCACAGTCTAACGGGGAAGCAGAAAGAGCGGTGCAAACTGCGAAGAACCTGCTACAGAAGGAAGAAGACCCTGCCAAAGCTCTTCTGGCCTATCGATCCACACCGCTGCAAGGTGGAAAGACACCTTCCGAGTTACTGTTTGGCGGGCAGATAAAAGGTACACTACGTTGTATCCCAGCAGCCCTTCAACCCAGCTGGCCGGGAATAGAGGAATGGAGACGGGAGGAGAGTGAACGGAAGATAAAACAGAAACAGAACTACGACTTGCGACACAGAGTCAAGGAATTGGTTCCCTTCCAGCCAGGCGAGCGTGTATGGATTCATGACGAAAACAGACCAGCTACAGTCAAGAACCGTGCGCAGGCTAACAAGCCACGATCTTACCTGGTAGAGGCCTCCGGCAGTATCTTGAGGAGGAACCGGTCCGCTCTTCAACCATATGCTGACGAGTCGTTGAGCAGCGACAAAAAGCCGTCGACCAGCGACGACAAGCCGTTCCACCAGGAGGACAGACCAGTTGCGCCAGAACCAGCCGTTATACCGGAGGACTCTGTCATGCGTACGCGTTCAGGACGACTGATAAAGCCTCCCCAAAGACTTGACTTGTAGTCCAATATCACCCGATAGAGACAAACGGAGAAACATTGTGTATTATTACTTTTTTTGCTAGTCTTGTTTCATTTTTTTTTTTAATTTTTGCAATAAGAATATTAATCATTTAGTAGAATACTTAGAAAGGGAGATGTGGTGTTAATCATTTACTAGTGACGCATTGTAACCTTATAGGGGAATTGATTAAAAAGGGACATGATTCATTCTGATCTACAATATGGCTCGCGTGGTTCTCTATCAGAGTAATTGTACAGTGTGGACCATGAGCAAATTTTCTGCAAAAGCAACAGCGACATGTTTCTTCAGCTGCTCGTGGAAACTTGGCTATAGACTCTCAGATAACGAAGAAAAATGATTTATGAAAACCCTTCTTCCTCGATTCTTCCGAAAATTGTATCAAACTACTCTCACATTTGAAAAGTGTTTTTTTTTACTAATTTTTATTTGATATCTCTATAATCGATTTCTAGGATTTTTACTGATGTAAATAGTACACTCTATAATTGGTACGAGAGAACGCAGCGAGCGAGCAGCAACACTAATCTGGACGGTTGCCTGTGTTCCTTTTGGCCGAGTAGAACTGCGCACGTATATATAGCGCTTTCCATACTCGATTTTTCCTGGCAAGCGATATTTCCTTTTCTGAATATGTAGTACATCGGTCAGCGGCTATGGACCATAGACATATCACCATGCGTAAAGCGTGACTCGTGATCGTCCACGTGCTTATTTCTACATGCTTTAGAATTGCTATAAATTATGCTTTGTTGGATTTGTCACATGCTTTAGGATTTTAATAGGATTTCGAGAAGAATATAAAGGTAAGTTTATACCATTATACAATGTCAAACGCTATTTTGTTCGTTAACGGAAGTATTCATCAAGGTGACCGTCGTTTTAGCGACGTATCTAGAGGAAGACGATGTGCTTTTATGAGTCTTTCACCTCTGTTATGAGCTAACTCGTGTGATGTTTCGCAATGGACGGCCCACACAGTTGATCAGCTATTGACAGAAGGAGATGCTATGTACCTTAAAGCTTTTCAAGAGCATCTGACTCTGAACTAATTGATGGATCGGAAAATCTCTAAACATCTCAACAAAGCAAAGCAACAATTTAGGCGGACAATGAAGGTTGCGTTTTAGTTGTGTTCCAAAAAACGTTTGTTACGTTGTAATTTATAATAAAATAACATCGTTGTTATGTCTTCTGTCTGTCATGATATTGTTTTGTTCTGACTTTCTAATAACAATTTATATTAATGATAGGATATCTCTGATACTTGCAGAAACAATTGTCTCTTACTTCTCGCAACTTTTCACTTTTGATAAAAACGGCTAGTTATATTGTTATAATAGTTACGTAATAACTTTGTAACGTTAGTGTCCCCAATTAGTAGATTAATCATCGTCGGCTATCAATCTTTGACGCTGAAATAAAGTTATTGATTGATTGAAAGTTCCAGAAAATTACTCTGGCGTCCAAGGGAATAATTGCGAATTACGTAACAATAGCGGCCACTTATTAGAAAGATGATTTCAATAAGGGACCAAAAATGAAGTAGCACGCGCATGCTTGTTCTAACTGTAATGCATTGAATTAGGTTGCGCATGAAGTTGCATCAAGCATCGCGAAAATAAACGATTCGCTGGGAAAAAGATAACCGGAACATAGCTTGCGTAGCTGGTGGGATATTAACCCAAACCTCATGTCTTACACATAACGCGAATAAGGCGCGAAAATGTTAAAATGTGCGATTTACACGGTAACTTAACGTCTTATATAAACCGTTGCTTACTTTTTCTTCGTGTACACGGTCGAAAACTCAAATCAGTCACCGCAACCTGGAACAAGATGTGTCCTTTCCTGTTTTTATAAAATACACACAATATGAACTATGAAAACAGCACGGCGTAAATGTTGAAAATAATTTCGCTAAAGTTATTATTCTTGATGCACCATATTTTTCGAAGATCCTGGTGAAAGGGCAGCACATTGGAACACGTAAACGAGACTGTCGTGCGCCACAGGCATTCCCTTAGCGGTGTGCAACAAAAGTTACTTGTGTTTGTGCAGATGTGTTACCCACGATTATTAGCACCAAACAGGATACGTAAAAGGAAGATATATAGGTGAGAGCATCAGAATTATAACAGACATGATGTCCATTACTAAAAAGAAAAACATTCCAGGCTTAGCAGTCTTTCTTGATTTTAAAAAGGCTTTCGACTCTATAATAATAATACCAACTTTATTCATTCAATACAATGAAAGGGAGAGATACCAGAGGTTATCCCTCTACGAGGGTATCCGCCCGGATGTTACTGATCTTGAGTCGATTTTGACGAGGGAGGAAAACCGGAGTACCCGGAGAAAAACCCTCGGAGTCAGGTTGAGATCGACTGAAACTCAGCCCACATAGGACCTCGAGGCCAGAGTTGAACCCGGGTCACAGAGGTGGGAGGTTCGGTTGATAACCACTAAGCCATCCTGAACTTTGCATATTTAGCATATTTTAGCGTAAATTAGTTTAGTCTATTATATATATACATATACATATTTTAACCTTACTTTTTAATTGTACACTACCTTTTAACTCTAGTTTCACTTGCCGGAGCACAGGCTACGCCTTGGCGCCCTGTGTTCCTTTTAACTGTATAGCATACAGATAGTTTTTACTGCTGAATAATAATAGTGATGATAATAATAATAATAATAATAATAATAATAATAATAATAATAATAATAATAATAATAATAATAATAATAATAATAATAATAATAATAGGACACTGGGGTAGAACAGGTTGGTGCCTTAGTCTACCACGGCAATATGGATGCTCCCGCCCACCAGAGTCTTGGGTGGCACCTTTGGCAAGTGCCAACAACCCAAAAGCCATCCGTGTTAGGGTTACAACAACCTCCTTTGATGAGAGAATGTCAAATATTGAATTTCACATTAACGACGTCAACGGGACTGGAGCTTGTAGTGAAGGTGTCGCTTTCGGCAGGTGTCCTGTGGATCAGCAGCGCAGGCCCGGGCGTCATCCTGCTAGTGCTGAACAACGACAAGAGAGATTAGGATGGTCAAAGGAGGATAACAAACGGTTGTTTGAATGTTACATCAGGAGTGAACCAGAGAGGCGTAGGTACAGAAAAAGATTGCTAGAACTGTGGAAAGCCCGTAACATCAACAACGAACTAACAGAAGTCACCGAGAAGAGATTGGCTGATCAAGTACGCCAGATTAAGAACAAGAAGTGGGTAGAGACTGTGGAGCAAGAGGAAATAGCCATACGAGTAAGACATGAACATCAGGAGATTGAAACTACAGAGCTGCATGCCACAGATACACCAGAATATGAACATCAGAAGACTGAAACTACGGAGCTTCTTACCACAGATACACCAGACCATGCAACAACATCTGATACTGAAGAAGAACACCAACGTGAAGAGGAACCCAGAGTTTTCACTGCTGAAGAATTACAAGAAGAGATCAGCCCAGAACTGGAAGCCTTTTGCGACAGGATCCTAGAAATTATACAACTAGAACAGAGAATAGGATTACCATCACTGAAGTCATGCGAAAGAACGAAGCTGAAAGCAGAAGTTGGAAAAATCAGTGAAGCCGTCAAAAGGATTCAGACGCACAACTTAACTGAGTTATTTTATGTATGCAGCTGCATATGTTACTACAGAAAGAGTGGGAATGATAAAAGGGAGGAAAGGGAGAAGAACTGAAGAGCCATTCTGGACGTGAGGAATTAAGGGGAATATCGAAACTTGGCGAAAAGACCTGAGCAAGATTGAGGAAGTCGGAAGGGGAAACATGTGACTGAAACAAAGAGAGAGGGAAAGGTTGAACAGAATATATCATCTTGAGGAAAAGGGGCACTTTGTATGTCTCAGGCATGTTGAAACAGAAGATCAAGGCACGTGGAGTTAAGATCAAAAGATACGACGACGGATGTCAACAGTTCAAACACAACCACCTGTTTAGAACCAATCAGAAGCTGTTCTACAAAACACTAGATGGAAAGGAACGAGGAGAAACGGTGTTACCTGATCCCGCAGAAGCAACCTCCTTCTGGAGCAAGATCTGGTCGGAAGAAGTCGGTCACAATGAGAGGGAATCTTGGCTAGAGGATGTAGAGGTGGAGTTCAGTACAACAGAGGTGCAAGAAAATATCAGCATCACTGTGGAGGATATTAGAAATGGAGTGAGCAAGATGGCAAACCGGAAGGCAGCCGGCCCCGATCTTGTTCAGGGGTTCTGGTTTAAGAAACTGGCAGGATTGCACTCTAGATTGCAAGAATGCTTGCAAGACTGCATATGTCAAAGGAATGCACCAGAGTGGATGGTCAGAAGAAAAACAGTTTTGATACAAAAGGACACAGCGAAGGGTGCCCAGGCCAGCACCTACCGCCCTTGACAGGAGTTGTGGGAGAGAAGTGATACCACCAGTTGGAAAGGAATGGGCTGCTAACAGATGAACAGAAGGGGTGCAGGAAGGGATCCCGAGGAACTAAAGATCAATTGCTTGTAGACAAGGCAATCCTGAAGAAGTGCCGGAGAAGGTTGACAAACTTGTCAACGGCTTGGATAGACTACAAGAAGGCATATGATATGGTGCCGCATTCATGGATCCTGAAATGGCTGGAGATGGTTGAGGCTGCCAAGAATATGATCTCTATCATCAGCAACAGCATGGTGAACTGGAAGACAGTATTGACATGAGGAGGAATGGCTCTCGGGCAGGTGGACATTAGGAGAGGAATTTTTCAAGGTGACTCCTTGTCACCACTACTGTTTATAATGATCATGTTATCCTTGACCCTAGTACTACGAAAAATGAGAGCTGGATACAAACTGGCAAAGGACATGAAGCCCATTAACCACCTACTATTCATGGATGATCTGAAGCTGTACGGAGCTAGCAAAGATCAACTAGACTCACTTGTTCAAGTAGTAAGGATCTTCTCGCAAGACATTAAGATGTCGTTTGGGCTAGACAAGTGTGCTGTCCTGGAAATGAGAAGGGAAGACAAGATGGCAGTAACGGAATAGAACTACCCGACGACCAGCATATCGGGGAAATAGAGGAGGAAGGCTACAAATACCTTGGCATCTTAAAGTTGGACCAGACTCTCAACACCAAGATGAAAGTCAAGATAACATCGGAGTATATCAGAAGAGTCAAGAAGTTGTGTATCGATGGCATCAATACCTGGGCTGTAGGTGTAGTACGCTACAGTGCGGGGATTGTGGACTGGACAATGGAGGAGGTAGCCAACATGGATAGAAGAACTAGGAAGATCTTGGCAATGATTGGCTGTCTGCCCACCAGGAGTAATGTTGCGAGGCTGTACCTGCCGAAAAAGGAAGGGGGAAGAGGACTGATCGGCATCGAGGAGTGTGTAAGAAGGGAGAGCAAATCCCTTCATGGCTACCTAAGAGAGAGCACAGAGTGGATGCTTCAAGCTGCGTTGAAGGAGAAAGTGATTGTTGAAGAAGAGAGTCTGCAGGACTATGAGAGGAGGGGGAAAGACGAGAATGGTAAAAACTGGAGGGAGAAAGCCTTACATGGTGCGTTTGTCCAACAAATATCAGATGAAGCTGGAGAGGAGTCTTGGAGTTGGCTCAGGAATGGATTCTGAAAAAAGGAGACAGAAGGTTTGATTCTTGCTGCTCAGGAACAAGCTTTAAGAACAAGCTCGATCACGTACAGCATAGATAACACTTCAGAGACACCACTGTGTAGATTGTGTGAAGATACCACTGAAACAGTACGACACATTGTCAGTGGATGCAAGAAGCTTGCTCAGAGAAAGTATAGGAAGCGTCACGACAAGGTGGCCCTGCGGGTACACTGGGAGATGTACAGGAAGTATGGGTTAGAGTGTAATGACAAGGGATATGGACCATCAACCCTTGCCAACCGCAGAAAATGGAGAAGTGAGGTTTATCTGGGACATGACTATCTACACAGACAAAGTACTGAAACATAATCGGCCAGATATTACTATAGTGCATAAAGACACACGGAAATGGACACTTATTGACATAGCTGTGCCAGCGGACCAGAACATCACCAGAGCTGAAGAGGAGAAGGTTTAAAAGTACCAGGAACTAGCATTTGAAATCAGAAGAATTCATGGAGCCTCGAAAGTCACAATAATACGTGTCGTGATTGGCGCTCTTAGAAGCATATCAAAAGGTGGAAAGACATGGTTTGGCAAGCTAGATTTACCTGAATTCCTTGGAAGTGTACAATTATCGGCCATCCTTGGATCTGCTCACCTGTTGCGGAATGTGCTGTGTCTCTATGTTACGGGAAGTTGCTGAGACACAATAAACATTACCCAGTAGAACACCCGACAACTGGAGAGAATGGAATAATAATAATAATAATAATAATAATAATAATAATAATAATAATAATAATAATAATAATAATAATAGTAATAATAATAATAATTTTAATAATAATATTTTTATTATTACTACTGATATCTTTATTTAGACTAAAAAGACCGATCAGCAAAATCAAAAGATTTGCTGGTATATACCGGTGATCAGTAAAAATAGTAATATTGTAAAGAGATGAAAATGTATAGATATTAAGACTGACCGACTCTACAAACATGCAAATTTAAACGAGATTTAGAAAATAATTGAATAATTTTGACTTAAGAGTTCTTAGAGTAGGCGTATCGCGAATGTTTCTGGGTAGAGAATTCCATTTACGGGCAGCCGCACTCTCAAAACTGCATTGGCCCATAGTTGACTTCGCTCTCATACCGCCAATTAGCGGGCTATCTCTGAAATTACGATCAGGGTAGCTCAGAGCGTTTGACTAAGTATCCTTTCAGTTGTCGAGGGCAGTCTATGTTGTTAATGATTTTCTACACAAGTTGTAATCTCATGAACGGTCTTCTGCTGCTTATTGATAGCAGCGTTAGTTTCGATCGCATGAATTGTGTACAAGTCTTGCGATTTACCCCACGCATAGCTTCGTTTTGAAGACGCTCGAGGTGCAAAGAATTGGTGCAAAGCATTTTGTTTTCCACAGTCACCCCAGACTATGCAACCATAATCCATAATTGGTAAGATCGTTTCCTTATATATCGACCCTGTTCAACAGTTGCAGTCTGTGATAAACTCTTCGAGATATTACATGATATTACACTTAGTCAAGTGAAGCTATGATCCTCGCAGTTATAAACGCAATTTTTGCAATTGCGAAAGAAGCCTGAAAAATTCAGGACTTAAACGGGTTTTGAACCCGTGACCTCGCGATACCGGTGCGACGCTCTAACCAACTTAGCTATGAAGCCACTGACGTTGGGAGCTGGTCATTTGTGGGTTCCAATGTTCCCTTGAGGAATGAATCAACGATGAAATGATATATGAAATGGATCATATATGAACTGCGGATATGAAATCAAGTGAAGCTATGATCCTCGCAGTTATGAACGCAATTTTTGCAATTGCGTAAAGAAGGCTGAAAAATTCAGGACTTCAACGGGGTTTGAACCCGTGACCTCGCGATACCGGTCCGACGCTCCCAACCATCTCCAAACGTCCAGCTCCCAACGTCAACGTCGAACCGACCAGCTCCCAACGTCAGTGGCTTCATAACCCCCCTCCTTATTCTTCATAACCAAATCAATTAATGATAGACTGAATCACGAGAAAAATGAGGGGTAGAAAAGGAGGAGCCTAGTTTGGCCCTTGGGATATGTGAATTTTCAGTTTTTAGATGTCACAAAAATGGAAGTCGGTTTCCCGAGACGTACGAAAAATCAATAGGCGCGCTTGATCACAAGAAATTCAAAATGGCGTTCCGTGTGTAAGTTCGTTTTGTTGACGAAAGCGAGTTTGAAAAGCAATCGTATATCTTCTTCCTCTGAAAAGGGGGGCTTAATAGAGGATTTATAATATTTATGTCCGTATCCACAGTAACAATCACGGCTGCGGTCTGGGACTGAATACATGGCCCCTCGTGAGCCTTGTTGAATCAAATGTTGATGATGTGTAGAAACCATGTTTGCCCGGGCCTTTAATTTAGTCATCTTTAGATTAGTTTCACGTAACGTTAAGTCACGCTTTGATGGTGCAGAGGAACCAAGCCCGGTAATTTGTAGGGCCCTTGTCGTTTCTTGCTCAAGGAATGAAAAACAGTCAAAAGCAAACGCAGGCTGTGGAAAGAGGCTGGTGTCAACTACTCGTGAATGCGCTCAGCTCGGCAAAGGGATTTTATGTATGCAGAACATTGTGCGCGAATTCATTGCTTTGCGTTAGTTTGCATCTCTTCGACAAAAAAAAAAACGTCTAATGAAATATTGCTTGAGTTAACCTACATTTTAGACACCATTAAATTTAGATTCGCCTTTCCTTGGGTAAGTACAAAAAGAAGAGAATATGTTTTCTGCTTGTTCTTTGCACCCGCTTAAGGTGTTCCGTTTCGGTTATTCAGTTTCGTCTGCTTACGATAAAGTCCTACAAACTATTTCTTTATTGTAGCTAGATTTTAACGTTAAATCTAAAAGGCGTTTTCCTCCGTGACTTCCAAACGACGAGAAAATATCTTTGGAAAGATAATATCCTTATGGTAATATGGCCTCTTTTTCTTGATGCGCCAAGTAACGGCCAGGAGTACAAATACCAAGACTCCAACAATTGGGATCACTGTAGCTAGGATCCATTTTTCTGAGCTCGTAGCTTGGGGTGTGTTGAATGTCCTGCCAACTGGAGAAAATGGCAAAGATCCTGTCACTTTTTGTAGATAAGATGTAATAGTCTGAACGATTAAACACCAAGTCAGAACATGCCACAATTCGTTGTTTTGTTTTCTGTAAGTCTAATTACATAAAATACAAAGGCGATTGCTCTCTCATCTCGCTTTTAAGAAGCAAAATATCGTATTGTCGAACATAAGCATTCGGCGATTGGAAACATTTTTCGGAAGCCCCCTTGTGGGGACATAGATTTCCTTAAAGACACGGTAATGCGCCTTAGTGGACCGTCATGAACGAAACAAATTTAAAACTTTAACGAGAAAAATTGATGAAATCCTGAAGCTTTTCTTGCTTTGTTTGCCCTTCACATTAAATATTAATTGAGTAAACACCTTTCTTATATGACTAGCTCAGTGACGGGGAAGATAAACCCAATCCCGCGCAGTAATTGGCTACCCGAGCGTGCAAGATGGAGCTGCACTGCCCGCTCGGGATTTCTCGCTTGGTCCCGCAAGATCAAATATCATTTTTTTGGTGTTTTATCCCATATATTAAATCTTTTGTTGACCAACCTTCTTCGGTCAAGATGGCTGGATATTGGCCTCGTTCTTTTTTTCCCTGTTTATGGACCTCGACTTTGTCTCTCGGTCCATAAACGCGCAAAAAAAGCATTTGTCCAATATCCAGCCATAATGTCCGCACGTTTGGTCAATAACTCATATTTATTATATACTCAAGAAATATCGCGTTTCTGATTGTTCAACGACGAATGCAAAACGAGGTTATAGAGTGCAATACAGAAATGGCTATGGAAGCAAAGCGATGAAATGACGAGAACGCATGTTTTATGAGTCAAATGAGTCAATGAGTCAATGAGTCAATGAGTCATGAGTCATGAGTCAATGGACTCACAGTCAATATAGCAATAATTTGTTGATCAAGCCTAAGCCCTCGTTTCAGTGATTAGGCCTAAGCACTCTCTGAAATTTTAGCTTTTATTTTATGGTTTAATTAGTTAATTGCGCTAACTCGTTGACTCATTGACTCATAAATACTTGACACTCTGAAATGATTTTGTTGAGTATATCATAAATAAAGAACCGTATGAATTTGCGTTTAAGTGATTTATGATCACTCGTGATGTTTTAAGGTTGCTGAACACAGTTTTTGATACCTATGTTTCATTTACCTTTTTCCCTAAAACCCTTGATCCTTTGGTCGCCAAAAATGGTGGCAAGCAAGTTAGCAACACGAACTTCGGTTTTTTGACAGTTAAGCTGACGTATATGCCGTTGCCATGGCAACTTGAATAAATATAAACAGGCCTTAAAATCGGTTTTGTTTATTTGCAGAAAATCTGGTCGTTAAATTTTCTTTTTAATTTGCATGCAACAAACTTCTAACGATGCTCACAAGTTAACACTATTCGAACAATAATTTGACAGAGAGATCTTTAATTATCCCTTGTTGGTGGTTCACTGGAATATCTAGAATTTCCTCTGTTGAAGTTCAAATTTTCTCAATACTCCAGTTACTTATTTATTAAAGTATTTTCGTACCACATTTCGATAAATTCTAACGAGTGACTCTCGAGACATAGGCGTATTTCAGAGAAAGCTATTCCGCAGTCAATCGAAACTTTTTAACTTACTACGCATGCGATGCACTTAGCTGGGTTCTTTCGGCAACAATCTGTGAATTTGCGGAGTTCTTTGCATCGTTACTTTTTCTAACATACATTTCTCATAAAAGACTAAAACCATCAAACACTTTGTTTAATTATGAGGAAAAATAGTACAGAT
>OX421451.1:33939432-33956932 GCA_949126865.1 Montipora capitata
AAGGAAGCCCGGAGAGAAGCCAAAGTGGGTAAGTGAACGTGTTAAGAAAGGAAAAAAAAAAGAACAGTGCCAAGAGTCATTGATAGGAACTGACCGCTGTACTCCCAGACAAAACTCCTTTGCCGACGGTGGCCAAGATAGTGAAAGCTTTGTGAGGAAAAGTTCGTTGATAAAAGTGAAAGTTTTGAGGACAAACATGCAGAAGAACGACGTTCGTTGGTTTGCTGTAAGAGGTTGCAGGATTAGCCGGTTGGACTGACAAGAACCTGGAGAAAGCACGAGGGCTGACAGTGAATTGAACTTTGTATAAATTGTAAATGGTACTTTGAAGATTAACTTAACTTTAGCCGCTTAATTAGGGTTTGCGAGTTGGCTTTAGTCTAGTTTTCTAAGATTTCGTATACTGTTAGCTTGTAAATTTAGAGGTTAAAAACAAAATAATAATGCAAGGCTGGTTGTCCATGCAGAAATAGCAAAAGATGCTTCTGATGCTGCTGCCTGCACTCGATTATTCTTGTCATTTGCCACGGCTGTAAAATCACAGCGATGGAAAACATGATGGAATTGTGTCATGAATTGTCCGCATTCTTTGACAATTCACCCAAGCGGCAGAAAATCTTAAAGATTGTAATCGACGATTTCACAAGAACGCACAAAGGGTTGCAAGGCATACAACATTTGAGACTATCTTTGACCTGTACGACTAATGATAATCTGATGACTTTATTTAACGAGGCCTCATATTTACTGGCTGCCCAGTAGTTTACAATATGGCCCTCAATTCAACTGAAATCAAACAAATCAAATCAAATGTTGGTTTTTCAGGAGAACAACCTCAAAGTACCCAGAGAACAACCTCTCTTATCGACTCTCTGAGCAGAGTAGAGAACCAACAAACTCAACCCACATATGGCGTCGAATCCGGGAATCGATTCCAGGCCACATTGGTGGAAGGCGAGTACTCTAACCACTGCACGATGTACGATTACATTGTTATAACTTTAAATTAGATCTGCCAGCCCACAAATGATGAGCGTTTCTATCTAAATTGAGGAGGAATGGTGCTGGGACAGCAAAACAAAGGCGATGGCCAGTGGGTTACGGAACACTATGATGGATCCATTTCATATATCATTTCATCGTTGATTCAGGAGCGTTCAACTTCTCTATAATTGTGCAACGGCATTTTTACAGACAGAGTTATTTTTAGATTGATTTTTTTCCCGTAAAACTAGACCTTTCCAGCCAATCACAAGTCTTGCGTGAGAAATTCATACCCATGGGATTGAGAGTGGTCAATCGTGCAAGCCAAGTCATATTAATTAAGAACTTGTCTAAAAATAGCTTCATCTATGCCGTTACATAGACCTAGTATTGGAGTTGTAAGCTCCTGGCATTGCTTTCTGCGTAATAAGCAATACGTAGCGTATTGCTTAGGCGACGCAAGTGATATGCAATGACGTATGCAATAACGTTAGCAATGTTAACAAAAATGTTAATTTTTTATAATTTCTTACCCGGTGTTGCAGGAGGAGAATATACCTTCATCTTAATAGAACCTGATTGGTTATGCCATCCTGTAAAAGTTCTGCATCTCTGGTGACAGCTATACTCCCCTTCATCATCTTCAGTCACGTTCAGAATTTCAAGGCTGAAGGCTTTCTTGCACATACTCTTAATCTTTTCAAATTTCCCTATCAAGTACTTTCCATCTGTTTTTAATGGCTCTTGGTTCTTGTTGAAATGCCAAGTGAACCCTTCTTGGCAGAACGAAGCAGCAGTCCGAGAAACCAAGCAACGTAAGGTGATGTTATTGAAGGCATTCACTTCAATCTGAGGGGGTCCGATAGCTTTTATGACATCTTTACCTGTGTCAGAACAACTTCCGGAATAATTGTTTGTTTTGTTTATTTGTTGAAGCTGGTTAGTATATCTTGGGAGCTATACAGCTGGTATGGACTATGGACCTGCCGTAATTTTACGCTTTAAAGGTCAGACCTCAAAGGCCGGACCACAAAACCATGGACTACGGCCCTTCCCTTCTCGAGCAGTGTGTGGGCTCTTTACCACAGAATTATTTACAAATAAGTGTTGGTGAGCCTACGCAGGGGCCGCGGGGTACGTTTGAAAGTGGGGGGGGGGGGGGGGGTGGAACTCGGTTTTGGTGAGGATCACAGAAGTGTGAGGGGAGGGATGAGAGGTTTCAGTTAATTGAGTGTCGCAAGTAATTAGCGAATTACTCTGGTTTTGCATTAACTTCAGTCAGTGATTGGTTCAAAGTTCTCGCGTAGCAGTGTGTCGGGCTACGTGTAATTACTTCAAGTTTTGATAGGTTTACTGGATTGTCTCCGTCCTTTTTGATTGGCCAAAGTAATACTTTGGTTTTGGTTTTACGACACTCATTTGAAAACCGCTATATTTAATCTCAAAACTGGTATTTATTATTATTTTTTGTTAGTATTTCGACACTTTATAGAGATAGACAAACGTCACAAAGAAAGTAGCAATCAAAATGCAGAGAAATTACAGGTTTTACCCTGTAATCATGGAATTAAAATTATATGTGTAATTGAAATATATGTATAATTATAAAATATAATTATACAATAAGTATAATTAAAATATATCAGTAAGGAAGCACTTACACTTGAACCTGACAAAGATGGTTTGACTGGCGCTACTTGACCATCCGCTGCTTAACCTGTTTGTTCCTGAGCAGGTGAAACTGAGTCTATGGAATTTTTCACGGCCCGGTATATACAGAGTACTAGTAACTTTAAAAATACCATCATCTTGTGACGTCTCGAGCTCTGTGTGACTCAATTCCTCGAACTCACTCATGATTGATTTGCCATCTATGTACCAAGTTATAAATGGTCGAGGCCTTCCTTCGAATTCACATGACAAATTTGTCCCTATGTTTTCATAAATTGTTTGAGGGGAACCTGGCCGTGCAACTGTCAATGCTCCTAAAAGATAAGAGAGACAGACAGGCTTAGTTATCCTAATTGATTGGCGAGCTCAGTTAATGACGGCAACCAAAAAAGATATCACTTACTAGCTAAGTATATTTGTCTTTCTGAATTTCCTGTTTTCAATACCATGCACGGTTGGCCATCCACGGGTGCAGTTACTGTTCGGTACAGTTGCTTCCATGTCGTGTTTTGTGTTGTTGCTCCTCTGCTTTCAATGGAACAGTTGGAAGGGACTTTGGAGTCTGGGTCGACTGTCTCCTCGTCCTTTGCACTGTCATTCAACTTGCAGATGATTTCACATTGTGGGCCACTCGAGGATGACGCATCTGTCGCGACCGTGAGAGTTAGATATAAAGGAAGAGATCAGTTATCTTCAAAAACGGTCAAGGCCGTTAACAACGATTTTTCGATGTGTGCGGGTGGGGAGTAAAAAAAAGTTGCAAATCCCAAAATAAAAGAGAATTCCGTGGAACACACTGTTGTAACTTGGACTAGCAAAGCGGGTGGCCGTAAACACGAGTGGTTTGTTTGCTAATTCAGCATTAGATAGTTAAGCGCACAAATTGACACAGGCGACAGCAGGACGTGTTAATCCAATCAAGTGGCTTTGCATTGACAGGTTGACAGAGGATTTAACAGTGTACCACGCGTGCGCTAGAGCGGGATTTTTCTCTTTATAAGTTGTAACGATGTTGTCAAACTTGGAGTGAGGAGTTGATAGAATCGTTGTTTATTTCGTGCTTATCAAAAACTAACTCTCTTACTGTCCGGCCTCGTGCTCTAACATCCGGGTCCTTACATTAGTACAATGTATCGCCAAATTAGGTAACAACATTACATCAGTCAAACCTCGTTTTTGGACCTTTATCCAAAAACTAAAGGGAACATCGTCGATTAACTCTTCTAATAACGAGTTGCCGTGTGAAGCTAATCGGGAGATTGAGGCCTGCAAGACCTACCATGCTGCCTTCAACGAGAGCATGATTTAAAATTGTTAGATCACCTGTTTGAAAACCGTACCTCTGCTATTATTGATTTTCAGATCGTTCAAATTCTACAAATATAATATATAATTATAACATTTTTTTCTACTAACAAATAGACCGAGTGCATAAATGGCGGCCAAAAAAATATTCTTTTGTTTATGTGCCAATTAGACTCACTAGCCTCGTTTGCATGTACAAAATACAAAAGAATTGTTGACTGACAGCGAGGCTAGTGAGTCTAATTAGCACATAAACAAAAGAATATTTTTTGGCCGCCATTTATGTATTCGGTCTATAGAGAGAAAATTTCGTATATATCTACAATCCTAGACAAAACTGTTAGGAAGGTTAGCACTTTTGAAGTCTTCATTGCTTCCCTACCCTCCCCCCTCCTTCAATGTTGTGCAAAACTGAATGGTTTCAGTGGGAAATTGTTGAGTTACCTCGAAACAGATGAAAGCACTCGGCCAGTTCTGTTGCCTCGTGCTTTCATCTGTTTCTCGGTGTTTGGAACCGTGATGAAGCACTCGCCCTCGTTTTTGACATATTACTTCAGAGATAAAGTGGAATAAAGTACATTAGTAAAACTTTTCTTTGACCTTGAACTGACAAAGTTGTTTTTATGGCTTCTAATTTTAGCATGATTCCTATTCGCTGGCTTTTGACAGTTGACTCTGAAATGGCTTTTTTTCCTTTTCAATTCGCTCGCTGAGGTTGTGCTTAAAGGCCGGTACACACGAGGGAGCTTGCTCCCGCAGCACGCTCCTGCAACACGCTCCCGGAGCAAAGCTCCCTCGTCTGCACCAACGATTTCTAGCGAAAAAATATGTTGTGCAACAAAACGTTTGCTCCCGAGTTTTACTCCCTCATATCAAACTGGTTTGATATGAGGGAGCAAGCTCCAGGGGCAAATCTGTTGTTTCAGAGTTTCAGGAGCAAGCTCCCTCGTGTGTACTGAAATTTGCTTGCAGTGACATGACGTGTCTCCAGTTGGCCAATCAAATTGGCTTATTTTTTTCATCCACAACAGTTCCCATGCCCCAATCGGGTTGTTTCATCATTCAGCTCCCTCGTCGTGTCCTTCGTGTGTACTGGTTGGGGTACTTACCCGGGAGCGTGTTTCGGGAACGTGTTTCAGGAGCAAGCTCCCTCGTGTGTACCGGCCTTAATGCTTGTTTTCTTTTAAAACTCATTTGGTTCAAGAAAAAATTATTGCCAAACTGGTGAATTGCAAAATAAATTTCTCTGGAAAAACCGATGTCGCACTCATCGCTTCGTGATTCAAGCGATATCGGTTTTTAGCGTAAAATTAACCGTGGAAGTCATTAGTTAGGCAATGAATTTTTCTATTGAAGAAAGCAAAGAAAATGATTTAATTATTAAAGCAGCAACCGGAAACATCAAAACGCGGACAATTCGAAACCTTTTATTTTCACAAACCGTACAGGCGTATGTAACAAGATTATCCCTTGCGTGACATCTTATACTGCGTGCACGTGATTTTATTACTTGATTGATCGAACAGTGTTAAAGATGTGAACTACACGGCAATCCGCCTTTACAGAATATAGCCAAAGAATCACGGAATAAATCACTTCGAAAATTATCAGACTTTAGTCAATCTATACAGGCAGTAAGAATAAATAACCAGGGAGCTCCGCTTTTAGGCTTGGCTAAATCCATATATTAGATAGTAACTATGCGGTTGTAGGAAATACTTGACACTGACTGAGTTTTGCTTTGGAGTAAATTGATTGACCTCAAGGATTAAGTTACACCGCCATCTAAAATCTGATTCCTGTTCATTATTCTTATCGAGTTTTTCATGCTTCTTTTCAGCGCCGTTCCACCGAATTTTACACTATTACTGACCGCGAAAACGCCGCTCCTTTTTTGAAATCATTGAATATCGTAGAAGCTTAGTCCTGGCGAACGAAACAAACGTTTTCATTCAACGGTGCAATTGAGCTTAATTTGTCACAATCAACTTTGCATTTGTTTCTCGTATTTTCAACCCAACACCTTGTGTTCGAGCAAAATTTGAGAGCTTCAGAGAATCATTTATCATTGTTGCAGTTTTATCAGTTTTATGTTTGTTTTCTTTTGTAGTTTTGTCGCCAATGTACACATATATGAATCGACGTATGTTAAGTCACCTCAGACGGACATCGAACCTTGAATCACATCAAAGAGCTTTTCCATCCTTGTCGATGGTTTGTATTATTTTCTCTTTCTAGACCGCATCATGACATTTATATTGACGCTGAATTCATTAGCTAGAACTCACGGCGCTTTCCTTTTGTCAAAACTGGCCAGCCAAACCTGTCAGTTTGCAACGAAAATGTAATAGTTTGAAGGAACAATTGGATGATGATAATCTCTCGCAATTTTCTGGAGGAGTGTATATCATCCTCGCAGTGTGTTAATTTGAAAGCGTTGTAGAATTAGTTCTTCCAAATGCCCGGAGCGCTCTTAGAGTGGTTGAACTTCATCAGTATTGTCAATAGCATGATCTTCTACAAACGGCTTTGTCAGGAATGACCTACCTTTAAGAATCATGAAACACATTGAGAAGCAAAACAGGAAACATTTGACGAGGCATATTGTAAAGTCTTTTTGCATGTCGTCGGTTAAATTCCGCCCGAGCTAACTCTTCGCCACCAGTCACAAGGTGTCTTTGATCCGTCTGTGTCATGTATTTGTTTAATTCATATTTTCCTCAATTTTTGTGGCATCCGCTTTCCATATATGGAAGCAAATCCATTTAGTCATTGTGTTGAGTGGCAATAGAATACGAATCGCAGCTTATGTTTGTTTTGTTTAATCAACGTTGCCTACATTTCCTCTTTTAGGCATACAATCGTATATCCTTCGGTGCGATATCCTGAAGCGTGGAACAAAGCTGCTCGCATGCCCTTAATCTCGTATTCTCTTCGTTTTCATGTTAGATGTTTTCTATATTCAGATGTTTCAACCATTTTAGAAGCAATGAATGTGGTAGACTATTGCAAAGAAATATCTGAAGCGTGACCCACCACTTTACGATCGCTGCACCCTTTGCAAAAGCGAGAAGCAAACATTAGACCACCTCTCAGTCTCTTGCATCAAAACTGCCTCCTTCTGGAATCAGTTTCAAATTTGGTGGTATGAAAAAACACGAGAACAGATCTTGTTAAATTCAAGTATTTTTTATACGCTTGCCACGTTAGGTCGCCTAATGGGCAGGCACTAAATTACTGTATTCTTGCTGCAATTTTTTTGTTTTGTTTTTTTTTTTTGCGCTGGTGGGCGGGAGGAGGAGCTTTGTTTCCGGACTTTCCTTTGGCGGCTGCATGAAAGAGACTCCCCATTCTCAGGTCCAAAGAGATTGCTACTGCTAAAAAATCACTAACAATAGGTGGGTTCATACTAAGCTTAGTAAGTATACCTCAAGCAAACTTGAGGCGTACTTCAGATGTGAACGGGTCTAATTTCAGCGTAAGTAGGCAACCTTTGTAGCCTTGCAAACGCGTGTTCTTCAAAGCCGCCGAAGTACACTTTTCAAGTTACGTTCAACCAGGCTTACTAGTTTACTTACGCTTTATCAAAACAACGTAGAAAAAGTGACTTAGAATAACATTTGACGATAAAAACTTGCGACAAAACGTTGCTTAATAGCATTGTAAGATTTAAAAAAGTTAAAAACGATAAAAAGCTATAAAGAGCTAAAATCGACGACGTTTCGACGTTAACGTCATTATCAAGTCAAATTGTATAAAAATAAGTTCTATAAATACTAAAACGAACAATAAGAGAAAATAATTTACGGGTTAAACAAAAAAGTTTCGCACGTATGGAGTCCGTTTGCACGTTCAGATTAGGTTTGAATTTCTTAATATAAAGCATTTCAAACACTAAACAATCAAATTTACCTTGGCACTTTCTCAGAATCTTAAAATGACTCTCATTCAAACGATCCCTCCTACCATGCGCTTCATGAAAATGCTTGCCAATTGCCGAATTTTTGTGTTCAGCGACACGTTGAAAAAGGTGTCGGCTGTATAGCCGACATAATCTGCATCGCACAAATCACATACAAAATGATAAACGACGCATTGCTGATTAACAATTGACGGCTTGGCTTCTTTAGATTTTAGGTCTTGTTCTAATTTCTTGCCTACAAAAACTGGCTGTTATTAAAAAACTGGCTGACAAAAACTGGCTGTTATTAAGCAACGTTTTGTCGCAAGTTTTTATCGTCAAATGTTATCAAAACAAGATCAGGAAATTGAAACATCAATCAAACTGTGATGAAATATCCCGTTTGCATCTGGCGGGAAATTGAAGACACGCACATCTTACTCGATTGCTTACTTCAGGGCCGAGGTTCACGAACAAAGAAAACAGCATGGAAATCTCAAATTTTTATCAACGTAGGCCATACTTCCGCTTACTTCCTTTGTGATGAGAAAGTGGTACAATTGCTGAAATAGGAAAGCTCTCTGTCGTTGCAGTAAAAAAATCATGAGAAACAAAAGGTAAGCAAGTTTTTGAGGTTGCATGATGTACCTTGTGGTTGTTTTGTGCATGGAGTAGTTAAAATCCTGATCACGCCATATGTATGCGTGCGAAATTTTACCTCGTATCTTGATTGACAACCCCGATTGCTTCAAGCATACTTTGAATTATTATGTGGACGCTTATCAAACTTTAAGTCTACTTACTTCGCTAGTATGAACCCACCTAATGTTTTTCGAAAGTGGGCTTTTCCTCTCTAAGGAGTTTTATTTTATTACTGGGTTGCCGTATGGCAATCCCAGTCGGAAAATGGGTAGATTTCCGTTTTCTTTTTTTTCTTTTTTTTTCCGTGTCGGTAAAAGTCTTGCCTGTCACTCCCCTGCTAAGTGGTGTCTTTGTGCATAGAGTCTTCTGTGCGTATTTTGTTAGGTTTGAGGGGGCTGGGGTAATGTGTAGCTTGCTCTGCACAATTAACCTGTAATGGCGTCAGAAGTCATTGTAACGCGAATGGCGTTTTAGTACATCTTTAAAGAAAATATACCCATATGGAGCTCAAGAATGAAACGTCAAGACAGGCGGTGAAACATAAAGATCTGGAATCTTAAAAGCGACGAGTAATGGACTTCGACAGCGTGAATCTTTCGCCCGTCGAGCCGAAATCAAAATGAGCTGTACTTTTAATATTTCGCCAAGGTGGTGTTACGTACAACACTGAAACCAAATGGAACTTTCTCTGGTAACTTACGGGTGCAACAAAGACAGAGAAGGAATCGAACACCACAAGTAGATCTGTGATCTCTGTTGTGTCTCACAGTGTTTACTGAAGTCGCATCTATTTAAGGTTTGCCTGTTTGTCTGGCAAGTAACATTCATTTTGTACTCACGTCTGCAAAGGTTAAAAAAAATTGGAAATGTGACAGTGAAAAATTATTTGAATAAAAGCTTGTTGTCTCTTTTGTGCTTTATTATGTACGGTCAAGGCTCTTTCGAAAAGGGTTTGATGTGAACTGTCAGAAATTTAGTTAATTGCATATGCTTTGTGATTGTGTGTTTCGCTTGCACGCACGCAACTGAAATAGGAAGGGTTTCTTGCCTCTTATAGCAAATATGTTGCTTGTTTCAAGAAATGTTTCGCTGGAAAATATTTCTGTGAAATTTCCAGCTTTTGTAAATTTATCGTGTTGTGTAGTTTTCGAGCTTAGCAAATTTGCATACATGCGTTGAAATGTGATACGGGGAGAATTTTTGTGGTAACGCATAAGTCACGAAAATAAACAGGTCTGTTGGAAGCGTGCTTGAGTTTCAACAAAATGACCCCCAAAATCGGCAAAAGATTGTGACGCTGATGAATAATAAAGTAGCTGCTATTACCAAAACGATGGAATTACCTGGTGATAAATAACCTTGTCTTGGAAAGTAAATTTTTGATTTTCCAGAAACAATGGTCAACCTCTGAGAGTTGGGCGATTGTGATCTTTGTGTTGAATTCGCACATTTCTTGTCAAAATTTATAACAATTGAAAGAAAAAGAAAACTAACAAAAACAAAAACCCGGTATCTAAGCATCATTTAACACAGATGCTTCACTGTTTCGCGAGTAAACATGCCGCGGTAACTTGATCACTGCGCCCGCTGAATTCGATGTGCGATTTACTCGGTGTAGCCAAAAGTACAATTACAACAAAACAACTAAAATCTCCCAAAATGTTTTTCGCTGATGGTAACTTTTTATATTCGTGGTTCAAAATTAATGTTGTTTTCATGTCATAAATTTTGTTACCGATGGCAAAATATTTTATTCTCGATCGACCGTCCTGAAACTTCCTTCTGCTCTTCTTAAAAAAATGTGTATCCATATTTATTTACTTTTACATCAATAATTGTTTTGCATAAAGCAAGCTAACAAAATCTGTATCTTGCTTGGTTCGCATTTGATAGCATTAAAATATAATTTTCGGTCCTATGCTTCTGTTACTGAGTGATATATTTCTTAGGTCGCCCATCCAGTTACTAACCCTGCCGGATTGGGATAAACTTCAGCTTTCAACTTTTGTTTACAAAGCTGTCAGATGCTGTCAATGCACGCTTACACTTGTGGTGGAAAGAAGTTGCATGATCAATAAGTCAGCCCAGAAGCCAATGTTTCTCGATTCCCTTTTATTTTCTTCAATCTCTCTGGGTTCAGTACTTTGCTAGTAACCACATGTCTTCTCAAGGGGCTATTTATCTAAGACTTCTACCATGGCACTACAATGATAGACAATACCAAAACAATATCGTGTACTGTTAGACCTACATATTACGCAAAGACAACTGTCAACATGCCATCCCAGAAGACAATGTTTTTCACTTCCCATTTATTTTCTTCAATCTTTCTGGGTTCAGTACTTTGCTAGTAACCACATGTCTTCTCAGGCTATTTACCCAAGAATTCTACCATGGCACTACAATGATAGACAAAACCAAAACAATATCGTGCACTGTTAGAGCCACATATTACGCAAGGACAACTTGAATCTCCTGGAAGACAACACACAGCTCAGTTGACATTATGGAATAAATCGCTGTGTTACTTCACTACCACACGTAAGCAATGCGTGTCAACTTTTTTTAAAGAGGACAGGAATTTCTTCTTTCTGACAAATGATTAATTAATAGGCCGGTAGCCAGGTTTTTAACCTCAGAAAAGGATCTGTTTCGTCGTACGAACGTGTGAGGACTTGTGAGCCAAAGGGACTCTGCTGGTATGACTTCTGGGTGAGCCCTTAAATGTTCTTTAATGACCCCCCCAACCTGAAAAAAATTGCCTGGAACGCTGCACGTACCACAGGCAACCCAGTGTACCCTCACGGAGGGTCTAGTTTATTATTATTTTTCTCTGTTCTCTTTCTCTTCCGGAAGTGTTGAAGCACGCAATAACACGCAGGGAAGCGATGTAATCTACAGATTGTAATCTAGCGTTTGTAAACAGCATTATGGGTACTTCATGTTATTCTTGTTGTATATTCTTGCTAAACAAATTAAGAAGAAAGTAATCAAGCTTAGTAAGGTAGAAATTTTTATGTACCAAAAATATATATAAAGATGGCACCGCCGTACAAAACTATTAAAAGTTGCGGGAACGTTTCGGCAAATGTAGTGATAAAAGTGTACAAACTTGAGACACTTTGACAAGTTGTTTGAAGTAGTCTACCACATTCATTGCTTCTGAAATTGTTGAAACATCGGACTTTCAATGCCCATTTTTGTACCTCTGCGTAAGATACTGTTGTAACGCAATATTGTGTCACGGAAAATCCCTTCCAAAGCGCCTTTGTGGATGTTGCATAAATGGTGCCCAATGACAACAACAATAAAGATAATCCATCGAATCGTAATTATGGAGAATAACAACTTCGTATCTTCCGTAAATGTTGTGTTTTACGACGAAAACTGTTTACAATTGTTTTTAGACAATCCTGGACAAAAGTGTTGGGAAGGTAGCGTCACTTTTGAGATACCCCCTCCCCCCCTTATCAATGTTGGATTTTGCACCAAACAAAATGGTGACTTTTCTTCCAACATTGAATATGGGGGAGGGGGGCCACAAGAGCATGCTCTTTCCCAAATAGTTCAGCCAATAGTTAAAATAATCGAATTAGGTGTGAAGTGAAGTAATGCGCGCAACCTTTCCAACAACTTTTGACCAGGATTGTAGGTTGCCTCCTCGGGTTTTGGCCCAGAACCCTGCGGGGGCAATAAGCCTTCTATAGTTTCATATTGATTTTGAGGGAATTGTGATTGTGAGAGATCTTCCATCTCTCCGGTGAATAAATCTTGTGATACTGTGACAAGTGTGGGCTTCTTTCTCGTGTTTCCCACATTACTGGCACCTCCGACGGGACAGTCTCCGAGTAAAGATGTCTTTGGAGAAAGGCTCTTCATCTTGGGATAAAGAAGCTTGATGAGATCATTGCAAGTCGTGAAAAACAAGCCATTGATCGGCAACGTGCGTCTATCATATCTTTGGCTGTTGAAATCGATCAATTGAGAGGATCTATCGCGGAGAGCACGTTTTCTCAGGGTGAGTCTGAAGAAACGGTGGAGGTTTGGTCTGATGGGATTGAAAAGAAATTAAATATGACAGATGCAATCGTGGAAAAGCTCTCTGAATGCCTTGATGCAATTGTAAAGGAGAAGCTTGACCTTGAACGTGAAGAAGCGCATGGGAAAGACCTTGCTTATGAAAAACAGCTACTCGACCAGAAGCTTGAAGCAGCCCTCAAGCAAATGAACTGGAAGAGAAAAGGTCAATTGTAAAGCTTCCCCAACTCCCTATTACCCCTTTTAATGGGACCGTAATCGACTGGGTGCGTTTTGAAAACCAATTCATAGCAATGGTAGATTCTCAGAACGTTCCTCCGGTGACAAAGTTCTCACACCTTAAGGAGCTATTGGTTTCAAGAGTACTAAGCGCTATAGATGGTCTACCATTCAATGAAGAAGGCTATCAGCGAGCTCAGAAATATCTTCGCGAAAAATATGGGCACCCAGAAGAAATTAATAGCGGGAGCATATGTCATTAATCTACTCGAATTGCCAGCTATAACAGAGAAAAATATTGCCAAAGTCCATCAGTTTTATGAAAAACTTTTGTTCACAGTTGAAAGCCTGGAAACGTTACTGAGAAAAACTCGAATCTGTCCAAGGCGTAACTTATTATGTTATTGTGAAAAAGTTAAAGTTTCTTCGAAGCGAATTGGTGACGCACGTGGGCGGTGATTGGCGTTCGTGATCCTTTAAGGAATTACTAGAGGCCTTGCGCAAGTGGACGGCCACAAACGCAATCGTAAAAGGGTCTGAGAAAGGCAACTCGACAAAGGGCAACCCCTTACCCAAACGTTCTAATGTCTCAAGCGAACGTGCCTTTCACTCTCAGGATTGTGACACCAACAATTACGTCTATTGTGGTAGTAGTAATCATGTATCTTCAAGATGTGATAAGATTTCCACGCCAGCCGAACGGAGGACATTTCTAGTAAACAAAAAACTTTGTTTTAATTGTGCTGCTGGTCAACATAGTGCCATGAAATGTCTCAGCAAATTGTCGTGTAGTATTTGTCATCAAAAAACCTCCGTACATCGATTTGCGAGGGAGGAATTTCCGGTTCAGGTCTGTACAACTAACGTAGTCGGATCATCAGTAATACGTCCTGTAGTTGTGGTTAAAGTTAATGATTGCAAATTCCGCGGAGCTAGTCATTCTTATGTATCTTCCACGCTGATAGATCTCATTCGCGCACGTGCAGTGAAGAGTGGAACACGTCGTGTCGCCGCGTTGCTGGGTGTGACAACCACAAACCTATCACAATACGATTTGTGTATACGCACAGTGAAAGGGGACTCGTTGTACACGCACGTCACGCGAATAGACAAAAGGGAGTTACTGCTGCTGGATAATCCCCGATACGCTGAGCGGATTGCCACCATTCTCATCTATATGGAATCGAGCTTGACGATCAGTCACAAGATAAACGCTTACCTGTTCATATGATCCTCGGCGCGAACGAGTGCGCTGAAATTCGCACACGTACACAACCACGCGTGGGATGTCGTGGAGAACCTGTAGCTGTAGCAGCAGCAATTTCTGTCTTAAACAGGGTATCGTAGACTTGCCACAAGTCGACCTCACGATAACCCCAGAAGAATCGTGATTTTTCGTACGCGAAGTGAATGAGCGAGCGACGAAGTCGTGAGAGGTCGACTTGTCTCGCTTGCACAGTTTTCATTTCCGTCTCGCGGTAAAAAGGGGATGACGTTATTCGCAAGCCCTGAACTTGATGGCGCAATCCGACGAAAACAGTCGAACATGTTTGTTTCTACGAAATCGAAAGAGGAAATTTGTTAACTTTGTGCTAAAGGTATCAGAAACAAAAATGAAATAAAACGAAATCTTTTTTTCAATCTCGAGTTGCCGCTTGGAAAGGAGATCTCCAGTGGTATTTTCTGGACCAACACTTGTGCCGTGATTTGTGCTGATAGAAACGAAAGACTAATATATTCGAAAGATTAGCAAGTAAGGGAAAGCTTCGAATAGTCAAGAAAGTCAATTGATTTCACTCATGAAAGATCAGGTAGGCTTCAGGTGTAGGAGACGTACTAGACCGGGATTAAAAGATACGTCTTAGTGAAACTTAAGCTTATCATTTAGCGATGCAATGACTCTCGTCGATGAATACACATGCATTTTAAAATTTTTTGTTCCATTCGACGAAAAATGTGTTGATAGTCGTTGAGAATCGCCTCGGGACTTCCAGACACCCGTTTATACTTAAGATTTTAAATGTGTTGTCTCCTAAATAGCGACCGGCTAGAGACCAAATCTTTCGTGAGTGAAATCAGTGGAAGAATTACGAAGACGATAGCATTGCCACCCGCTCCAAGTAAACGACCAAAAGCGTACGGGACTAGTTCAAAGGTCAGACTTTTCCCAGCTCCGGTTGGAGAAGACACAAACAGATCTATGCAAGACAGATATTCTTCAATTATTTTCCTCTGATCGTCGCGTAATTTGGAATATCCGGTGGCCTTAGTAGCATGTTTGAAAATCAACCTTCACTGCGTGTGGCAAATTTTGATTGACAACTCTATCCCCTGGGTTCCACGAGGACTACTCTGATTGGCCTAGCTCAGCGACCCGTTTTTGGGTCGCTAAATTGGCGCCAATCAAGTATGAAAAGTCCTTCGTTCCGCGCGTATCTAGACGAAGGACTTTTCGAAAGTCTAAGGGTATCGCTACATGACTTAATGGCTTAAAGGACCACGCTCAACCAAGAGCCATTGCGGGCGGGCGCTTTCATCGGCGCCATTTTCTGTATTACAGAAAATACGATGTTGCGATAGGTGAACATTTATCATTGTAGCTCCATCGGCTGTATCATCTGCTTTCGTTAGTTGTAATACTTGTAAATAGCTTTTAAAACATTTAATTCGCGGATTTGTATAGTTAGTTCTTCTTTATTATCGTGTGAAGTTCTGAATGAAGCCGTTGAAAAGAGGTCGCCCGCCGAGGCCAGAGGGCCGACATATTGTTTGGCTTTCATCCTCAACATTTAAGCTATGGAACGACAGGAAACAAGCTTCTGGATTCGGAAATAATTCAAACAGCGAATTTGCTGAGGCCCTGCTTCATGGATTTATGCTCAGTTTTATGGATGGGAGCAGATCTTCTGAAAGAAAACGAGCTCGTTCGCAGGATTCGTCCGCCATGTATAGCCCGATTCCATGTAAGTGCTTATCAGTTTGTATTATCAATTAGCTATGCATTTAGGAAATTTTATCGGTGTAAGTGTGTTTTGATGAACACTCGTGAATTCCTTTCACAGGTAAGCGGCCCGTGTTCGTTTCAACACCGAGAGGAACTAGCACTGTTGTAACCCGTTCCAAAGAGAAGACTCTGCAGTGAAAGGTACATACATGTACGAACGCTTTTATTATTATTATTATTATTATTATTATTTTGTAATCCCATTACAGTTTCCAATATCTGAAACATGTCATTATTAGGCCTATTTGTATTGTTGTATTTCAAAAGGTCTTTTGAAGTTGATATAACTGGAATTCGCTGGCACATTTACACACCACCTCTCTGGAAAGGGCAGTGTCTCTGAACCCTTCATTTGCTTCACTGAAGGGAAATCCTATGGAGGCTATGGAAGATCCAGAGGCAGAAAGTACCTTCAGCAGTGTGGAAGGCAGGTAGGTATATTTTCAGGCTTACTGTAAACATGTGTCAAGTAATACCTAAAAAATGAGGAAAAGTATTCCTTTGAAGTTAACAGGTTAGAAAACAGTTCACTGGAACTCCAGAGAACTCAGTGCACAAGTTTGAATTTAAGGGACCACATTTTCTTATATCTTCAGAAGTCATGTATTTACATTTATAGCTGCTAAATTCATGTAGCCAAATTCAGTTGCACGAGCATGCATATTCCCATTGTGCATGCTGATGATGTTGGTGTTAAAGTGCCGGTGTTAAAATGTTATAAAACAATTGGCTCATACCTGTATGTCAGATGTGCGTTCATCAAGATATGAAGCACGCAAGAAGCTAGACTTGCCCTGAGAAAATGGGGGATGAATCTTCACTAGTATTGGTTGCTATGCTGTGACTGAAAATTTCCAGATGCCAGTGTTCGATCAAGCTCATGTGTTTGTTGTTCAGCCAGTGAATCTGAACAATACAATCTGTTGTTGCAAACACCAGGCCCTCAATACACTTCGGGCTTAGGGGATTGAGTGAATTTAGAAATTTGAATTACAATTAGACTTTCAACAATGCATTCTTGGATGAGTACAACTTGGAAATTTACCTAATAGTATATTTATTTGTATCTGTGATGCAAGAGCAAAAACATGAAAAAAAAAATTAGCTGAAAATCTCAATTTGGGGTTCATTTCCATCCTGTAGTTTTAGCATTTTCACTACTATAAAATCCTTTCGTTTCATGTTTGGTAAAAAATAACTGTCATTATTTTGGTTGGCAGGCTTCAAAAGTTAGAGGATGTGAAGCTGTTGGGGAATGGATAGAGCCAATCAGGAACCATTTCTGGCAGTGTGCTGGGGATGAACAGACTTTAAGGGTTGGTAAAAAAACACGATAAATGCTGCGATATAGTGGACAAATGTACAGTTGTTAATTTTTGCATTACTGCAGTTAATATCATCTCCACATTTCCTGTTTCAAATTTGTTTGCTTGAAAACAAAAAGTTTACTTGAAAACATGGTAGAAATATCAGTATGTCACTATGCAATGTACAGTATCATACATGTATATCAGTATAATTAAATTCTTAGTACTGGTTTACATATTTGCCATGTGAGTGCCTAAGCAAGTAAATTAGTGTGGGAGTCTAAAGCAGGCTTTCAACCACAAACATGAAAATAATAGTAATCCTAAAAAGAGTGGATGTACTTGGGATACAATTCCCAATAAAACCCAATAAAATAGAGCCCTGTACATGGATGTCATTTTGGCCTGTCACAGGGCAGTAACCACTCA
>OX421451.1:33984432-33986932 GCA_949126865.1 Montipora capitata
GGACCTGGATTTTCCTCCACATCATTTGCTTGCCTTATAAGCAACGGGATGTAAATATTGTAGCACATCGTTTGTGTAAACCAAAACATCACCGCATTACACGACTTGTCATGTCCAACAACTTGTTTTAATGTTGGCAAGTAAAACACATTTAAGTAAAAGATCTTAAGCATCGTATTCCAATATCGCCCTCGCACACGTGAAAATGCATCCTTGGCTTTCACAAAATTGTGTTGTGACAGCCGATCCTTGACCGGTATTGTTCGATTGTTGTTCCCATAAAGACAGTAAGAGTACGAAATACTATTCTTTGAGAGTGCAAAACTCTTATTCAATGCAGGTATTTTTTAGAGTACAATAACTCTTTCAGTTTGAGGTGTAACCCACACCGACATTTCAAGCCGATAAATACTGGTTTGTGATAGCTTGTGAGATACTTGTGAGGTATGTGCACAGGCTCCCCAAGCTGAAAATACGTGGTGTATGCGACAGTTTGTGTATATAGAGAATTGTATGGGAAAATCACCGATGTCTTTCGGCGGGCAACCCTAAAACAAGGAATCCGGAATGGAAGTTTGGAAAACCCGAATAGCGAATAGCGAACAGTCGCGAATACCGAACAGCGAATAGTCACGAATAGTGCGAATAGTGGCGAATAGTCGCGAATAGTGACGAATAGTCACGAATAGTGACGAATAGTAACAAATAGTGGTAAATAAGGGTGGAGGGGGGGGGGGGGGGGATTGTGACGAAATGACGAAAATTTGGTACCCAGTACTTCCTGGTCAACCGCGCAGCAACGTTGGATGGGATTTTCCCGCTAAAAAAGCAGAGATGTGTCGGCGAAGGACAGCTTGAGCCCTGAGAAGAAAAGGTAATAAATGCACTGAAATCCTGTTGCTTATTTGTATAATTAATTAACGCAACGGTTATCAGAGTAGCTCGTTTGTCTCTTTAATCACAAAGCACTTGCCTCACATTTTGATTTTATTCCTTTTTACAGAACGTGTCTCGCCGGATCGGACAGCACAGATGAGGATGATGAAATTTATGTTCGGGCGCCACTGTGCGAGGAGATGATCATGAGCTTGATGTATTAATGAAAGTGATTTATATTTTTGCATTTTGACGTTTGTTCTTCTTTAGAGTGTTTGTAAAAGCATGCACGAAACTCTCTTTCGACGACAGGTGAGCATATTATTTGCTTTGATTACGAGATTGTTCAGCATAAGGCGGTGACTATTGAAGACTATTCGTCACTATTCGCGACTATTCGTCACTATTCGTCACTATTCGCGACTATTCGCCACTATTCGCCACTATTCGCACTGTTCGTACTATTCGCTATTCGCGACTATTCGCTGTTCGCTATTCGCTATTCGCGACTATTCGCTATTCGCTATTCGGGTTTTCCAGACACCCATCCGGAATCCGGAATCACAGTACAATACAGAGAGTAAAAACTATCCTAAACATTCATAAAAGCTAACCTTAGGCCTAATTAGGCCTAAACAAACGTTTTTAGGCCTAGTTAGGCCTAAGGTTAGCTTTTATGAATGTTTTGGATAGTTTTTACTCTCTGTATTGTACTGTGATTCCGGATTCCGGATTCCGGGTTTTTGGGTTGCCGCTTTCGGCCGCCGAAACACACGTATTTGGAGTGAAAATTTATTGGGCTCTGTGGAACTGTTGTTTTTATTGCGATTCGGGACTTTTCCTGTTGAGGAGAAAACGATTTGTGGAGTGAGGTCTGGCCAGCGATGGATGGAGTGGTCGGCCTTCCTATTATTTTAGTAACGGCCTTCCGGATAACTTCACTAAACGGCGTCAGAATGGCTCTACTCTAAACTCGGCAAAAGAGACAAGTTCGTCACACATTTGAGGTAGGAAAACTTTATTTCAAATGAAATAGTTATTTACACAATTTTTTTACGATCGGTGATTTTCCCATACAATTCTCTATATACACAAACTGTCGCATACACCACGTATTTTCAGCTTGGGGAGCCTGTGGTATGTGGTGCAACGCGCACCGGATTTCAAGCCAATGAATGTGGGCTTGCGAAAGCGTCTTAGCTTCAGTGCAATCCGCACTAAACACAAGCCGAGTCTAGATATGTTGGCTTGCGTGAGTAAACAACTCCCGTAGTCGATATCGCCGAGGAAACCATAGGCAGCCCAAGCTCGCGTCACTACAGACAACCGTTGAGAATTTAAACGCGTTTTAAGACTTTGTATGGGAAATCAAATACCGTCGATTATAAAGCCTAAAAAATGCTCAATTTAACTTTAATTTCATTCAATAAAATGAATAAAAATGACTCACCTCTGGTGTATTCTTGTGCCTTTTGTAGCTTATTACACCGTTTCGGGAATTCTGTGTTTTCAGTGTTTTCTATGTTCTATAAAGACAAGAAGGCTGCACACTAAGATTTCGACCGTTGTGAGCTCAGAGGCGGTTTGCGACTCGAAAATCCACCCCAGCCAAGATTTTTTCACG
>OX421451.1:33991932-34014432 GCA_949126865.1 Montipora capitata
TGCAATGAAGACGGAGAAAGGGACCTTGCATCCGTTCGCAACGATTTTTTAAGTCGAACTGAACTGGTACAGAAAGTTCGGGACCAAAAAGCGACTCTTGACCAGAAAACTTCAGAGCTATTATTTTATCAAGCGAAGAATTTGCGTTTACGAATTCGTGTCAGAGGCCTCAGAGAGAAACTTTGCGAATTTGCAAGGCGTGGCTCCATGAAGTCATTTTCCCAAAATCTGCAAAGAGCAGCAGACATCGGACTGCTTGACGAGAAGCAGACGTTAATAGGAGTGTTGACGACGATCGCGAAAAACGTCCCTGTGCAGAAGAATGGCAGACGTTACCAGTTATCCTTCAAACTCTTTCTAGAGGTCATCCTGCTGTGGGGTGGACCGAGGCTTGCTAATTTTGTAGCTTAAACATGTGTGGCCCTGAAGTGCATTCCATTTCCCTATGGCACAATCAAAACCGGGTTGACTTAAGTGGTGGAATCCAGGAAGGAAATTTTAAGAAGCTTGGCAGCGTCTATGAAAACATCATGAAAATCCGTGGCTTATCGTCAGTTCCTGTTATGGCAGCTGAAGACGAGACTGCCATTATTGGTCAAGTTACTTACAATGAAGCAAAAGATGAGCTTCTTGGATTCTGTGGAGTCAGTGGCGATCAGCATCAGTGCCTTGACATGCCTTCAGTGTGTCGGTTGGTGATGGTGAGGAAGGCTATAATGCCATAACATCGGCGTTTGGCACCTACGCAAGAGTAATTATCCTGAATCCTCTTCATCCAAATCTACCTCGCCTACTTGTGTTAATCATGCCCATATGTAACAAGTTTGACTCGGACTTTGTCTTCAGACTTCTATTAATAGTATGGTATTACGTTGAGATTTTCTGCAGCTGTGTTGCTACTCATCAGACGCGAATCAAGTACGCAGCCACTGTTACCCACTTCCTTGCTATCTGGCACAATTACGTACAACCAGTACAACGACATCCCGATTTAAGCCTGCGTAGAAATTGTATGACGCGCGAGACCTACGTAGACGTCCTCATTTCATGCCACTTTGCTGTTCTGCTTATCTCCTACATGCGCGACAACGTCCCACACCAAGAATGCCGTCTGGACCTCACTGGTTCTGACGTTCTTGAAGATTATTGGAGCAAGAACGGGCAGTGGGTAGGAAATCACCACAATTACAATTTCTGTGATCTTCAAAGAAATACGTCCCATATGATTCGGCTGGAACAGATCCGGGTTGATCCCAGTGCACCAGAGTTCGCAAAGCCTCACCCTAAACAAGAAAGTATTTGGGCCCGCCAATATCTAGATGGTTTTACGAAAGTTCGTTTGGATGATTAGCCCACACCTGAGTTGGTGGTAGACGCGTGGAAGGCAGACATAAAGATGGCTTAGGCCCTGGCGCGGTCCGTCGGTATCGCTCCCGATGATCCTTGTGGTCATATGGTGTCAGGTGATGACGACGGTGACCACAATCATGGCGGTCGTAATTGCGAAGGCGAACGCATGGAGGAAACTGATTGGTTTTATCAACCTTTCCGGTATCCAGGAAATCAGTTTGAAAAGGGTAGAACTAGTCTCAAAGAAGACGACTATTCCAGCGTTAGCGATGAAGATGACACAAGAAATGGTGGCACCTGTCTTTCAGGTAATATATAATGATCCTACAATTCCGTGTATATATATTTCTATATAATGGATTTCAAGTTTCTAAAGAACCTGTGGTACTGCATCGGTGGGAGAGTGAAACAAAATTTCATTCGCTCTCCGTCAGAGGGAAATCATTCGCTCTGACGAAGGGCTAACGCTCGAAACGTCAGCTTTCTAAATCTTTCACGGTGGTAATTCAACCTTTGTCAACTCGTTTAATCAATTTAAATTTTTATATCTATATATACTCCACCTATATTTCGGCCAAATACACCCACCTTCGCAATTACATATCGTCATTTTAATAATGTTGAATTACCAATGATAATGCAACTTGAAATATGTAAAAAAAACTAGTTAGAGAAAAAACAAGTGACATGGACAATGATTTGTACTTTTATAAACATCCAAAACAAACTGTTAGCACTTTTTGCAGACGTAGCAGGTACTATAAGTGTCATTATGTTCAGGTCTCCTTAGCCAAATCACTGGAAACATCTGTGCACTTTAATTTTGTTTATGGTGGTTGTTGTTGTCTTTCTAAGATGATCTCTAAGCTTTCGAATGTCAAGAAGCAAATGACAGACCTTTGCTAGAGAACAACCAGCACCTTGACGATTCAGAAGATATAGACGTCACCAGAAAACACAGCCCAAGAGTTACTGACCCGGAGAGTGGGCGGCTAATGTACAAGGCTACCCTAACATCACTCCTCAACCAAGATCCAAATTTGTCACACGACAGGTACGATATCTAGACACGGAAAAAGAAAAAATGCAACGTAGGATGGCAATACCAGCGAAAAATATTTTGTACAGTTGTAAATTTCAACATTTTTCTAAGCGAATTTTGGGCATGAAAGGTATGCAAGTGTATAACCTAGCATCTGTTATGATCATTATTTGCAGACTCGAAAGGGTTCGCCAGAGACAAGAGTATAGCACCGAGGAACAGCCAAGGATGCATGAAGGTGGACAGGCTGCTCTGTTTGAATACTATGCAGTGCTTGATAGACCAAACAGCTGCTTCAGGCTAGGAAACCTCGTGCGCCTTGTATTCTCCGGCAACCACGGTCCTGTAGCGTATAGACGGCCCGTTTCATACGAGGACCCCCAAAAAAGTAAAATTACGGCGTTCCTTCAGTTTTAGTGTAAGTTAAATCGATTCAGATCGCACTACGATCAAGACAGAGTTGCGCGTCACTCTGACAGCTCTGTTTACGGCGCTTAAGAGACATATCGGTTTGAATAAAATAATAATAAGGTCGGTAACTCTTAACACCAAGTGAAAACAGCAGATACTTGCATTTTTGGGTTAAGAATAACCGAGGTGACATAATGCTGCACGCTGCTTTTTTTGCGGTGAATCATCCACTTATGCGCCGATCAACTCGAAACTTCAACATCCCCCCCCCACCCCCCGGGCAAAGCTCGGGCATTTGAACTTTTGGAGATTGGATCATTCAAATTCCCGCCCCGTCGGGCCAAAATGGTGTTCAAATGCCCTACCCTATCGTCAGATTTTCAAGGATTTGTCTGTCATACCCCATCAAAGAACAATCGTCGTCGGCTCCTGCCGTATTTAATAAAGACCTCTTGAAGACCTTTTTTGTAAGCCAATCGCTCATAAATGCTACATCTTTTCCTTTAAACTCTTCTATCTCGTCCAAACACTTGTTTTATAGCTGTTAGCAAACTTCGGCGCCCGAAAAAAACAATTTTTTGAAACCTGACACTTCCGGTTCAATTTTCCCCACCCCACGCAGGCAAAGGTCATTCCCCACTCCCCGGGCACAGAAGATAGTCAAATGCCCGTGGTTTGCCCGTGGGAAAGTTGAAGTTTCGATTCGATCGGCGCATTACTACGTTTCTTTCAAAACAATTTGTCAGAGGAAAACGCGAAGAAACAAGTCGTTAATGTTAATGTAGCAATTATACCTTGCAATTAGGGAATTATCGTTAATTGGAAAGAAAATGCGAAAACAAAAGCGTCATTTCACTTCATTTTCTGACACATGAATATCAATAAAGATTCCCCAAGGGCAAAGTTTTACACAACAGTTCCTTTTGGAGCTACCTTCGCTTGCAAAAACTGTCTCGTTCAAAGCAATGTGTCTCACGTTTCTGAGACGATTAAAAGGCCGTTAAGCGCCTTTAGTTTTTAACTCAGTTAAAGCGAGCTAAAGTACCATCATCAGAATTAGCAAAATTTTATGTTGCTTGTATTCAATCTGTCTTACTTTATGGATGTCAGGTCTACCATTATAGTCTCCCCAATAATTTGAGCTTAAGCTTAAAGCGTGTCCAAAAGAGAGCGGTTATGATAATCATTATAGAGAAGCGCTTCAGATGGTAGGGCTGAAAACCCTAAAGGACCGGAGAGAAGACCTTTGCTTAAAATTTTTTAACAGCATTGTCTCCAATCCTTTGGATTGTCTAAATCACTTACTGCTTTTCGATAACCGAGATCAACTCATGGAATTACGACGACGCAGACCATTTAGAGTTTCTTTTAAAACAAACCGGTTCAGAGATTTTTTCATTCCAGCAAGCGCAAGACATTTTAATTGACATTTATTATAATTATATATGTAAAATAGTTCTTTCTTAGATTTTATTGTTTAGTTCTACTACATAATTTGTGAAATACACAGCTGTAGTTCTTGTGTTAGTATGATACTCTACATGTACTGCTGTCTCGAGCAGTTTGAATTTTAGGAGACTTTTATCACCCTGGAAAGCGAGCACAGAATTCATAATACCTAGCTACATTGTACACAAAAGCAATAAAATACTTGCTAGGATAAACCTGTATTGTCTACAATAAGGCAGAACAACTGGAACCTTGAATTAGCTCTTCATTTTACATTTTTATTGATCTCTTCAGTTACACAATTGCTAATGTCCAATTCCTCGCTATTTCCATGGTGGCCTGAAAAATAATTAAAAAGGAAATAAATTAGAGACCAATATTAATTGGGTAGAGCCAGCAGTAATGCTGATTGAGTTTTCAGATCTAGCTATGGACTCACTAATCATTGTTATCACAGGGGTCCCACACAAAGGGTGAATTTAGAAGCAATGTCTGAGAATAGCAAAAAGTTCCATAATTATATTATTGTACTATTCTGCAATAAATATTTACAGAAGATGAGGATAAACTATCTGAAATGATGTGCTGTTGTTATTATGGCTGAAAATGGCAAATTGTAGCAATTTTTACCAGAGCAACACACGTCCTTGAAGTCGCTAAATTTTCCCACAAGCAGCCACAATAACGACACAGCAGAACATTTCGGATGAAGGTTACTTTATTCTCATCTTATATGCAAATATTTATCCCAGAATTGTACAATAATATGGAACTTTTTGCTATTCTCATACATTGCTTCTAAATTTAATAATACCATGGGTCAAACACATTACGTGGGCATCCTGTGATTGTTAGTATTTGTAAAAAGTAGACTCAAGCCCCTGTAATTCTTAGATGCAGAAACCTTACGCTTAAGTTGAAACATGTTTATTTATCATGAATGTCTTTGCGGTTTGGCAAAAAAAAAAAAAAAAACAGCTTGAGGCAATAAGATCTATTTGTCATCGTGGTGCAGAGCAGTCAACAAATTTAGCTATATATCTTTCCAGCTCAACTGAAAAATTAAAAAAAATTTCCCTTGACTCGCCAAATATGACAGTCACATCTTGAGCTGGATGGATAACAAGATCAGTAAAATTTCTGTAGGCCATATAGGTCTAACAGTTAAACTGGTCAAAATGAATGGACTTTCTCCTTTACATAAACTATTTTAATAAAATTGAAAATGTTATCATGACTGAACAACTGTTGAGCATCTTCCTCCCAATGACACTTAATAGACAACTGAATAGAGGGCCAAAAAGGAAACAAAGTTCTCAGTGCAAACCATGAATGCCCTAACTCAACCTGAAGGAAGAGAGGGGGTCGTAAGAATGAATAAACAATGAGTAAACCATCGTCGCAAGTCTAACTCAACCTGATGGAGGAGAGAGGGTCGTAAGAATGAACAAACAAAGAATGCCCATCGTCACAAGCCTAACTCAACCTGATGGAAGAGAGAGGGTCGTAAGAATGAACAAACAAAGAATGTCCATCGTCACAAGCCTAATTCAGTTTGGCTTCGTACAGAGACAAAGTATGACTAAAGATAATGTGTGATTGTTGAAAAGGAAAAGTAAACAGTCTTCTAAGTAAAAAAAAAAGTAGTGCTGTTGGTCACAATAACAATAATTGTTTTGTCAATGTATGTGTTGATGACAGAAGTTATTGCTGGCACAATCATACATTGTATGAACAATAGTATGTCTTAATTAAGCACACAACCCAATACAAAACAGCTGATCACCCGAAGCATTCTAACAATTAAAACCACAGTCTGACCAGAACCAACAAAATTTTCTTAGTCAGAGAAAAAAAAACAATAGTAAAAGCCTGCATATACGAACATCTATATATTTTTTGTCTGGCAAAATAGGGATACTTGGAAATTCAGTCTTAAGGTGGGTTCTTGACAAGGTCCTAATTTCTATGTAGGAGATATAGGTATTGATTGCCAGAAAAATAAATATTTGCGATCTGAAAGTCAAACTCCTTAGTTAAAGTGCTTATTGCAATTTAACTGTTTCTCACATATAGATAAAAACATTTCTCAGCCAAGCTTGAATGTTTGACTTAATGTTCAGCCTAACAAATTTAAAAAAATTCATATTTTAATCCATTTGTATCCATGCCGCCTTTTGCCATCCTTTGCCATCCTCACATGCAAATGGTTCTTATCATTTGACAATGTCTACTTTTGCAAACTAACGTAATTAACTTTGGGGTTTCCTTATTTTGGGCTGAGAATTTTAGCTTATGGAAACCATGCTAAAAGCATGGCACAACTCTTATTATCTGTATTATTTTTTAGTGCTATTTAAAGAGATTTCTTAAACATAAAATAAAATAAAAATAAAACGAACGATAAAATCCGACGTTTCGGAGTAGTCGTGACTCCCTTATCAAGGAAAATTGTTTGATCATGCAAATTACAGCATTTAAAGCGATATAGCGCGAAAATTGACATAACAAGTTGCGAAGATTATAAAAATACTTTCGCACGAATAGAGTCTGATTGCACGTTGAGATTTGGCTTTAAAGTTCTTATGAAAAGCATTTCGTACAATAAACGGTCAAATTTCTTCCTGCATTTCTTAAGCACTTCAAAATGTCTCAGCAGGTCCTGGGCGATTGTCCCGTGCACGTTCTTATAATGCACCTATCAATGTTAAGCCCCAGGGGAGGGGTGGTCGGGCAAGGGGTGGGGATTTTGACATTTTCTGAAAAAATGAGTCAAATTCCCCACCCCTGAGAAAACATAATTGGCCAAAAGTATCAAAAGCCCCCACGCTGGGGCGAGTAAAGGTGGCCAAAATAATACCCTTCAGACCTCGCCGCACACAATAAGAGTACAATGTATGTACCACTTACCTTTCGTTCAGCCACCTCTCACAAATGTGGGAAGTTCATTTGAACGCCTTCTGGGTATTTTCCAAGATGGCGGACTTATTTTTAGGGAACCTCGTTCCCAGGGCCTTTTCCTCACTACTTGCGGAGGGAAAGGCCTTGGGAACAAGGTTGATTTCAAGCCCTTTTCATTATCCAAGATGGTGGCCATGTCCAAATTCCCCACCCTGGGGATATGCCGTACGATCAAAATCCTCACCCTGGGGACAGACCTTACAGCCAAAGCCCCGTGGTTAGCCCGACCCCCCCTCTGCTCTCTCGATTACATCAAGATCTACAAGCTCATTAAGTTTCTGTTCTAACTTGTCCCTCATACGAAACGGCACACGACGCATAGTCTGTGCAACTGGCTTAACATTCATAACATCCAGCTGAAAATCCTTCAATTTTCCCAGCCCCTCGAAACTTGATTTGTACTTGTCAAAGATATCTTCCTCTTAACTCTAACCTCCTCTCCAAGGCACAAGACATTCAGTTGTGTAGCTGTCTCTCTTCCTAGTAATGCTTGGCCTTTTCCTTCGATAACGATAAACTCTGCTTCTACAGTAACATTTCGTACAGTTACTGTTGCAACAAAACATCCTGCTGTTTTCAACGGTTCAGCACTTCCGTATGGGTACAGTTTCTTATTGGATTTCATAGACACACACTTCACTTTATTCTGCTTTAACTCTTCCCACAACTTGCGGTCAATCACATTACAGCTAGCTCCCGAGTCGACAATTATGGCAACATTGGGTACACCACCAACATTCACCTGAACCATAGGCTGTTTCCCATCAACAACGGTAAACGCATACTCACTATCTGGACAATCCTCAGAGCCAATCTGATTTACTGATCGTTTGGTATCTCTTGGCCCTCTTGGCTTCTTTCGCCTAGGCTTATTACCATTTGGATCTTTCGCCTTTTTAGTTTTACAGCACTTTGCAAAATGCCCTACCTTGTGGCATTTCCGGCATTCTTTGTCTCTGGAGGGAAATCGGTTGTCATCCTGAGTGTATCCTGTCGCGTCACATCTGTAGCATCTCTTCCCTTCAGTTTTCTCTTGGACGGAATTTAATCCTTCTTTCAATCCTTCCTTGTCGTTTGGGTTCTGAAAAGCTCCCGCTTGCCTGTCGCTAGCTTCCGTAGATCTTGCAGTATTTTGTAGCTGCTCTAAGGTCAGTTCTCAGTTTCTCTCTCGACGAGACATACATTTTTCGATAACCTGATCACGAGTATTTTCATCCTTCGCATCGCCGAATTCGCAGTATTCTGCCCTTTCACGAAGCCTTGTGATAAACTGATCGACGCTTTCAGTAGGTAACTGAGCTATAGTCCGAAATAGGTGTCTCTCGTAGGGGACATTGACTTGGGGCGTGAAGTATTGATCGAGTTGTTCCATCGCTACTGTGTAAACGGTTTCACCTTCGCCAGGTTCTCGAGCTTTCGGAAACGTATAGTAAACATCTAGCATTTGTGGTCCTCCACAGTGGAGAAGAAGAGCTTTCTTTTGTGTTGCGTTTTTCACTCCTTTTCCAACAACGAATAATTCGAATGATCGCTTCCATTTCTTCCATTGTGCTTCAACAGTTGTAGGATCCCCGTGAATATCAAGGTTGGATATTCCACCTAAATCAGTGGTAATTGCGACAGCCATTCTCAAACTACAATACAGATCATTCAAGCAGTGTTTATCCTCGTCGCCAGTTGTTGTATCCCGCCCGGATGGTTCGGATTTAACCAGTAAACACTCCGATTAAACCAACACACATTAACTCAACAGTTTAATGGCGGACAACGTGTTCGTAAGCCCCCTCTTGCACGCATGCGCCAATGGGTAATACACTACACTAACGAAATAAATTAAATTAAAATAAGTGCGAATTTGTCTTGATTCTTACCTTGTGTTTGAGGAAAGCACCTGGTCGATCCTGTGGCTGCCTACACGAATCTAAGGATCTGTAAACAAAAATACTGCTGTCAATTTTTTACAATTCGTTGGCTCAATTCGCTTCAACTGTAAAAGATCATCACGCACTTGACTGATACAGATAACCGAAAAAATGCATTAAAACAACCACAATAAGAAGTCTTATACCTCCGAAAACGCTAACAACAATCACATTGTACACCATCGAAACTCCGGTCGAAACTGAAATCTGTGAATGAAAATACAAGTTACTGCTGTTAAATTCACTTTGTTCATTTCAATTCAGTGTAGAAAAACATCACGAGAATCTCAGCATACAGATAAAATAACAATGGAAATTAATCTTACATGTAAATGAGGAAAACAGCACAATCCGTGATCGTCGATCTGTGGAAACCTCCGAGAGCTTTCAAATCCCTCGATCCAAAACGACCGAACAAAAGCGACAAAACCGGGACAAAACAGTTTTTTCCGCAAGCACAATTACTCTGAACAGCCGTGGGAGAGGGAAGGGGTTCTCTTTTTTTTATAGTCATTCTCAGTCTTCGGAGATTCTACAGCCTGCTCGAGTTGAAATGCTAGAAAAAGTCAGTAATTCTCAGGCAAAACCTCTATCAACAATAAATTTCCCAGCCAGCTCATCGAAACACCTGTATTTTTGCCAGCCAGCAAGATTCCTCTGGGGAACAGATAAAGTGAGGAACAGATTCGTTGGGTGCCCCTGTTCATGTTCAAGTCTGTGCACCATGTGTATTTGCGGGTGCGATCCAAATTTTAAGATACAGGTACGCCGAATGGAGTTCGGTGGACCATGAGCAAATTTTCTGCAAAGCAACAGCGACATGTTTCTTCAGCTGCTTGTGGAAACTTGGCTATAGACTCTCTGATAACGAAGAAAAACGGTTCATGAAAACCCTTCCTCCTCGATTCTTCCGAAAATTGCAAAGTTTTATTTGTATCAAACTACTCTCACATTTGAAAAGTGTTTTTTTACTAATTTTTATTGATATCTCTATAATCGATTTCTAGGATTTTTACTAATGTAAATAGTGCACTCTGTAACTGCTGCGAGAGAGCGCAACGAGCGAGCAGCAACACAACTGTGTTCCTTTTGGCCGAGTAGGACGGCGCACTCAAATATAGCGCTTTCCATACTCGATTTTTCCTGGCAAGCGATATTTCCTTTTCTGATTATGTAGTACATCGGTCAGCGGCTATGGACTATGGACGTATCACCATGCGTAAAGCGTGATCGTGATCGTCCATATGCTTATTTCTACATGCTTTAGGATTTGTCACATGCTTTAGGATTTTAATAGGATTTCGAGAAGAATAGAAAGGTAAGTTTATACGATTATACAATGTCAAACGCTATGTTGTTCGTTAATGGAAGTATTCATCAAGGTGACCGTCGTTTTAGCGACGTATCGAGAGGAAGACGATGTACTTTTATGAGTCTTTCACTTCTGTTATGTGCTAACTCGTGTGATGTTTCGCAATGGACGGCCCACACAGCTGATCAGCTATTGACAGAAGGAGATGCTATGTACCTTAAAGCTTTTCAAGAGCATCTGACTCTGAACTAATTGATGGACCGGAAAATCTCTAAACATCTCAACAAAGCAGAGCAACAATTTAGGCGGACAATGAAGGTTGCGTTTTAGTTGTGTTCCAAAAAACGTTTGTTACGTTGTAATTTATATTAAAATAACATCGTTGTTATGTCTTCTGTCTGTCATTATATTTTCTTGTTCTGACTTTCTAGTAATAATTTATAACATTAATAGGATATCTCTGATACTTGCAGAAACCATTGTCTCTTACTTCTCTCAGCATTTCACTTTTGATAAAAAAGGCTAGTTATTATTATAACTTTGTAACGTTATTGTCCCCAATTAGTAGAAGAACCATCGTCGGCTATTAATCTTTGACACTGAAATAAAGTTATTGATAGCGGCCACTTATTACAAGCTAGATGATTTCAATAAGGGATCAAAATTGCAGCAGAACGTGCATGCTTGTTCTAACTGTAATGCATTGAATTAGGTTGCGCATGAAGTTGCATCAAGCATCGCAAGCATCGCGAAAATAACCGATTCGCTAGGAAAAAAATAACCGGAACACAGCTTGCGTAGCTGGTGCATGGGATATTAAACCCAAACCTCACGTCTTACACATCACGCGAATAAGGCGCGAAAATGTTTAAATGTGCGATTTATACGGTAACTTTACGTCTTATATAAACCGTTGCTTAGTTTTTCTTCGTGTAAACGGTCGCAATGTGATGCCTTCAAACCAACTCTACATGCGAAATCACCCATCTGTCATGTATCTTAAATTTCTCGGACTGAGCAGAATTGGCGAATTATATGAAGAGTGCCACTGATCAAATGATTTTTTCCTTTCAACTCTGTCACACATAATTGTGAGGAGAAGTTTGATTATCATCATATCGCTTTCTATGCCGCCAGCGTAAACGCGTTAGAAACCGGCAGTGCTTTTCCACGGTTAAAGGGTAACGGGTAAAGGGCAAAGGCTTCTTTTCTCGTTTCTTTTTCCTTTTTATGAGAGGTTTTCGTTTTCCAACATAAGATTCCTCTGGTCTTCTTCCGCAACATTCTCTTTTTTCCTTTTCTTCTTTTCTTTTAATCTCCTTTTCATTTCAGCTTTCATTTTCTTTTCATTACCTTTCATTGCTTTATCTTCAGTATTAGGTTTATGACATTTTTCCGTCTCATTCTCCTCTTTTGCTCTCCTTCTTTCTCTCTTACTCCTCTTTAATTTCCTTCTTTACTCTCTTCTTTGTGCTCCGCATTTCTCGTCTCCCGATGTTCTTCCTAGTCATTTTCCTCTTCCTCTTTCCCTACTTTTATCTTTTCTTTCACTCTTCTTTTCCACTATATTGTCTTCATTCTTTTCTTCACCTTTTTCAGGTCCTTCCTCTTCACCCTTTCCAGCCAAAGGAACCACAGCTCCTCCTGCTTGATCGCTGTCTTTTTTTGCCTTTTTGTCTTTTCTTTTGCTTGTCTTACTTTCTTTATCCGTTGCCTTCAGTTTAATCTCTTCTGCAATGTTTGGTTCTCTCGCTTTGACTACTGCTTCAACCTTTGATTCTGTAGGGCCAATGCCACGTGTAGACAGGAAGTATCCCATGAACTCTAACTGGGGCATCTTAAACACGCACTTCTCTTTATTTAAGGTTAAATCTCTTTGTTGTACTCTCTCAGCAACTTTTCAAGCCTCTCATCGTACTCTCGATCATCTTTAGCATGAAGAATGATATCATCAGAAATGTTACGTACACCTTCACATCCATGCAGAACTTGTTTTATGGCAGGTTGGTATATTTTCAAACAACAGTCTCTTATAACGGTATAGACCAGTGTGTGTTGTAAAGGTTGTTATCCCTCGAGCTTCTTCACTCAGCTCCAGCTGATAATAACCCCACTTAAGGTCTAATTTTGAGAACACGCTGCTTTGGGTCATATCTTGGAGAACCTCATCCACCCTTGGGTTAGGGTGCGCATATTGACGCACAAACGAATCTCCCCAGATGGTTTTCGGACTACAACAATCGGACTTACCCAAGGTGTTGGACCTTACACCTTCTCAATAATGTCCATTTGCTCTAGCTCTTGTAAAGTTTTCTCAACTTTCTCTCTCAGACCGAATGGCACTTTTATAGTATGCTACGCTAGTGGCTTGATGTCACAGTCAACATGAATCATAACTTGATAATCATCCAACTTGCCAACCCCTTAAAAACATGCTTTGATATTTGTCTTGGGTACTTACAGCATTGACGTGAAGTCCCAATCTGAGTACCTGCAACTCTGTAGCTGTCTTTCTGCCCAGTATTGGCCTGCCTTCATTGCAAATGACAAGAAATTCAGATGTAATTTCCTTTCCAGCTACACTCACCACTGCCTCGCGTTTTCCCAGTATCTAATGGTTCCAGCTATCCATAAGGGTATATTTTCTGGATTGACTTCTCTGACTTGCATTTTATACCTTTACTCTTCAGCTCTTCCCATGTCTTCTGATCCACAATATTACAAGAAGATCCTGTGTCAATGAGTACAATTTTAATAACCACAACACCAACTTGCAAATCAATAGTCTCAGAACCGTTTCCTGAGCCAGATTTCTTGAATTCTATTGTAAAGGCATACTCATCCTCCTCACATGCCGTGTCGCTTTCTAGACAGTTAACTTTACCTCGTTCAACCTTTTTTTTTGTTTTGCTTTTCTGTTCTTGTTTAGGCTTGGATGTCTTGTACCTGAAGCAAAATGTCCCTTCATAATTATGACACTTCGCACAGGTCTTAGATCTTGCCAGACAATTTTGGGCACATGCAAAATGGCCGCCGAGCCCGCATCGGTAACACTTTTTCTTATCCTTTTTCACAGCAGAGTCCTTAAACTCCTTGACCTTGATAGCGTTAACACTGACATTCCCATTTGTGTCGCCTTTAATTTGCCTCGCTTGTGCTTGTGAAAGTTCCAGGGGTCAGGCAATCCTTTGTGCTTCCGCCAGAATGAAATCCTGGCCTGTTGCTAGAAGTTTCTGGCGAAGCTCCGTTGACTTGCATTTATCGATGATTTGATCCCGTATTTGCTCATTCTTTGAATCTCCAAACTCACAATTAACAGTCTGGCAGGGGTTGTTCGAAGCATGGTTGGCGCTAACCAGCGTTAAATGCTATGGAAACCTGTAGGTTTTGATACCGCTTAACCAATGGTTAGCGCTAACCAGTCTTCCAGCAACCGGCCCCTGATTGCTGAGCTGTACTACAAATTGATCTACTGTTTCGTTTTCCTCTTGCTTCATCTGGCGAAAAATGTGACGCTCATATGGTATGTTTACTTGTGGTGTGAAATATGCATCAACTGTTTGCAGCGCGGCTTTTTGTCGTTGTCAGTATCACCTGCGGGTGCACCTGGATCGGTCAGAGTCTCAAACACTTCTCGCACATCCATACCTGCACAGTGCAATAGTAACGCTTTCTTCCGAGTAGCTGCAGTAACTCCTCGACCATCGACATAAAATTGGAAAGCTTTTTTCCATCGTCGCCATCGTGTTCCCACGTTCGTGCTATCTCCTTTGCAATTAAACTGCGGTATTCCGCGAAAATCATCATTTGTCACCATAACTATCGCTCAAATCTCTTCAGGGTACTCATCACACTGTTTCTATCCTCGTTGCCAATTGTGGTAAACGGATTTAACCCTTTAAATAACAGATTAAACTCGGATCGAACCACAACATGAACTGCTCGTTTAATATTCCATGTGCTCCTACTCATAATACACTTGGCGCTTATATTGAACATACGCCACAGACACTGCAGGTATAATTGAACTACATGTAAGTTTTAGTTACTGGGTTGCCTATGGCAAACCAGTCGAGGTCTGCGTTGATTTCGTCGTTTTTTTGTTTTTTTCCGTGTCGGTAAAAGTCTTGCCTGTCACTCCCCTGGTAAGTGGTGTCTTTGTGCATAGAGCCTTCTGAGCGTATTTTCTTAGGATCGAGAGGGTAGTGGAATTGCGTAGATTTCTCTGGTGGACACAGTAGAATCATTAACTTAGCCTGCAATGGCGTCGAAAGTCATGTAACGCGAATGGCGTTTTAATGGATCCTTAAACAAAATATACCCTTATGGAGCTCAATAATGGAAAGTCAGTTGGATAAACTAGGCAGGAATCTCAAAAGCGACGAGTACTGGACTTCGACAACAATCTATCGCCCGTCGAGACGAAATCAAAGTGAGCTGTGTTTACCTGAAGTACTGTACATGGTAATTTGACACGATTGAGTTTCTTGTCTTCACGCACGCAATGAAATAGGAAGAGGTTTTCGCCTCTAAGAGCAAATATGTTGTTTGTTTCAATAACTTTTTCGCTGGAAAAGGATTCTGTGGTATTTTCTGCCTTTGTGAATTATAATATCATGTTGTGTATTGAATTTTCGAGCTTAAGGTTGAAATGTGATATGGGAGAAGTTTTTTAGTATTGCTCTGTAAGCAGGAAGGGTTCACAGGCCTGTTGGAAGCGTGCTTGAGTTTCAACAAAATGAGCCCCAAAAGCAGTGAAAACTTGTGACGCAGATGAATAATAAAGTAGCTGCTGTTTCCAAAATGATGGAATTACCTGGTGATAAATAACGTCGTACGCGTCTTGGAGAGTAAATTTTGACTTTGCTTAAACAAGAGTTGGGCGATTGTGATCTTTGTTTTGACTTCGCTCATTTCACTGTCAAACTTTATAACACTTGACAGAAAAAGAAACTTACAAAAACCCGGTATCTTGCCATCATTTGACAAAGATGCTTCACTGTTTGGCGAGTACACATGCCGCGGTAACTTAATCACGGCGCCCGCTGAATTCCGGCCATGTCACTTTCGATTTTGCAATTTACTTGAACGTAGCAAAAATCTCCCAAAATGTTTGTCGCTGATCGTAACTTTTTATATTCTATATTCACGGTTCAAAATTAATGTTGTTTTCATGTCGTGAATATTTTATTCTCGATCGACCGTCCCGGAAACTTCCTTCTGCTCTTTCTAAAAACTGAAAACTGTGTATCAATAGTTATTTGCTTTTTCATCAATATTTGTTTTGCATAAAGTAAGCTAACAAAATCTGTGCCTTGCTGAGTTCGCATTTGTTAGCGTTAATAGTATTTTCGGTCAGATGCTTCTGTTATGAGGGGTTTATTGTTTTGGTCTCCCATCCTAACACTAACCCCACGAAACAGCGCTTAATTTCAGTGAAGTTTAGTATTACAAAGCCGTCAGATGCTCAGAGGGCACACTTGTGGTGAAAAGAAGTTGTGAGGGAACTTGAAAATTATCAACATGTCAGCCGAGAGGCCAATGTTTCTCGCTTCTCTTTTATTTGTTATTCTTCAGAGACTGGAATGCTGTATTTCAATACCACACAATTCAGTGCCTTCTGATTTTCTGTAGCACGTACCACAGGCAACCCAGTGTATGCTTCACGGAAGCATCTCGTTAGTTTTAAACTAGGTTGAAAATTGAAAGTAAGAAACATCAACAAAAAGTCCGTCAATTGTTAGCAAGTACGTGTACATTGGTGAGTAAATCGGTGCTGGAAGTAAAGGTATTTGGTGAGCGCACGTTTTTCATGAGTTAATCTGTAAAAACGCCTTTGATTGTTATTAAGTGTAAGCACTGATTTTAAATGGTTAGCGTTAAGGTTGGGGTTAGGTATACTGGTGGATGATAAGCAATCTGCTTTTTTTATCTCAGAGCAGCAGAAAAACAAAACCTTGTTTAATAAGAATTACCTTTATGTGACTTTGTTTTATATTTCTGGTTTTTGGAAGGAAAAAGACGTTGACCTTTTATAAGGTAGATTATTGAATGATGTACAGTTACTTGTACAAAATTTTATGTAGTTCAGTATAAAACCCCTTTGTGGTTATAAGTACTTGAACAATCAAATTCAAAGTTTTTTTCTGGTACTTCACAAAGTTTGTAACCTTTATTAAACAGTCATCATTACTTATATGTAGTTGAACAATGAGAAGTCATTTCGTTGTTTTTGCACCTCTTGTACATGTCACTGGTCAAGTGCTTTTTTCGCCTGCAGCAGTGAAACTTATTGTTTTAGTTGTGTCTAATGACACATTCATGTCTTCAGTAATTGGTAGTCTGTTTGGTGCAACCCAAGTGTCAATAATTCCCAATTTGGTTACAATTTTCAATTTTCAATTTACCAAGAAGTGTGTTTGGATGTAAGGGAGTTTTGTCCACTTTATTAATTTTTATTTTGACAAAGTTGTTGACTTGGAATGAAATAGTATTGGGTTTGCTTGTTGTCATTTTGTTGCTGTATTTTCTTTGTGTGTTTCTTGCTTTTTCTTGCTTGACTTTTTTAAGTGAATAACAAGCACTTTTAGGTGCAGATTCTGCATCCATTTCTTCACATTCTTCCTCGTCTTCTTCTTCTTCTTCTTCTTCTTCTTCTTCTTCCTTGGTAGAATATTGATCATGTTTCTTATCGAGTGTTTTAACGTACTCGTTAAAAGGTTTAATTAATATGCATGGATTTCCGTAACAGATAGCTTGTAACAGATAAGCTTTTTTAATTGAGTATTTTGTATCGAGTAGCTCATTTTTGAGACTCCTTGTAAGCGAAAGCATCCCACCCGCCCCTTCCGGGTTGTCAGGTGCTAAGGTTTTAGCGTAATAAAACGATTGTTTACCCCATCGGTGAGCCTGCTTGTTTGTGATAGTAATTTGGGGTAGTTTTGGTTTCTTTCCATGATGGTATGCCAAATACCAATTCATAGGGTATTTGTTTTGTTGCTTCATGTTCCACAATGTTCTTTTTGGAAGCAGCTTCCCCTAGTACCTGACACCAATGATTTGGAATTTGCTTCTTTTCTTTTAAGATATTTCTGATGCTTTGCTTTACTGTTTGATCGTTCCTTTCCACCAATCCTTGAGTTCATGGTTTCCTTGGAGTTCCATGAATTTGAGTGATGCCGTTGTTCTTGTATTACGTCTTGGGATACTGACTCGTAGTTTCGCTTGATATACTTGTCCATCTTGTCTCTTCCTTTGTGCGCAATATTCGAATGGGCTTGGCAAAGAACTTGGTGTAGTTGAAATTTTTGAACATGTCAATTTATTTCCTGTTCTTGGATAATATTCTGCCATCCTCCAGCTTCCACCCTTTTCTTTTGATAATTGCTACTTCTTGACTTGTCAGATTTGTTCTGTCCTTGCTGTCTTCATTACGTGTTTCTAACCACTTCACGGCATCTTTGTAAAAGTTGTCGTCAATAAAAAGGGTTATTTTGCTTGCTTTTGTCGTTTTGGAAGCGTTAACTTTACCCAATTTTTCGTAGAATATTTCTGAATGAACACAACTTGTGTTAGCCATTTTACGAACCGTACAGGACCACGCATTGCGAACGAGTAAACTTTTGCATAATTGCCTATGACCGAGAAGAGTCTGGGTCCTCTTGCACCAGGAGAAAAATATTTGCTATTAAAATTAACGACGACTGCTTGTCCAAATCCTTTGTTAAGCGTTTAGTTATGGCGAAGGACTCAATTTCTTTCTCTCATGTACACATTGGAATTGAATGGGTCAAGGGTACTTAAATAGTGGTAGGTAAGACTAATGGATCAGGGGATGGAAGGCTAAGAGGGATAGGGACAGACAGAAAGAGAGTAAGAAAAGAAAGGAAGAGAGTAGAGAGCAAAGTGGGAGGAAGGAAAGGTGATTTTGTTTCTTAAAAAACCGTGCCCCTTTTTTCAACCACACCCCATAAATAACCTAGGTTAATTATATTCACCTAGTTTGATTGAAATTTACCTAGTTTGATTTAAATGGACCTGAATTTAATTTCAACCTGTACCAAATACTAACCCTTCACACTTTACTCTTAACCCGTTACCCTTTACCCGTTAGTCGTTACACGTGGAAAGGCACTGCCGGTCAGAAATGCATGAGAAACTCATTCATCATGTTGATTTCATGCCGCCAGCTTAACGCTCGTCTGGGTCTTGAGGCGCCATAATACAAAACATTGAAATATCTGTGCATGCTTGTTGTCAGCCGTAAGATTGATCGCGATTCCAGCACGGATAATCTAATAATCGGGCAAAAGAAATCTAGTAGGCTGTATCTTTTAGCATCCAGGGGCGAGGATTAATGATTTTAAAGATAGGTTTTATGAGGTAATTAATTAAGCCGCTCAACCTTAATAAGTACCATTTGTATCTTCTTGGGGATAATTATGAATATATACCTCTTACTAACCAAGTTCGAGGTCCGTACTGTAAGTTACGGACCGAGTTTTTTCCCGTTGGCTGTTAAGTTTGAAATAGTTGCTTGCAAGATTCAAACAGTTTTCAGTACAAGTTTATGCAACAGAAATGACATGAAAAACTCGCTAGATGATGTTTTGTCGAAATTTTAAATTTAGCGGGCTGTACAGCGGGCCGTACTGTAGTATAGGCCCGCTAATTTAGCCAATTACAGCGCGCGTACTATCTGAGAGATATAATAAAATAATTTATTACCTGTTATAACAAATGTAACACGTCTGACCAATCATTCAGCTACACTTTTTGATCACATTTACACTAACAACACAAGTAAAAGTGTCTCTGGAATAGTAACTGTCGATATCTCAGATAAGACAAGATGATGACAAGATGATTTATTTAACTCAGCTCAGTTTCACATAATAAAACAAAAAATTATAGGTAAAATTTACATAGGCAACAAAAGAGAGTGTAATAAGAGTGTAAGGTGTAATAACAAAATAGGGAGCGAGTTGCGATCATCCAAATAGCAAAGGCTAATATATTATGTTATATTATGTCATATCTTTATTTTCCCTCCGGCACATCTAAGATTAGCTTGATGTAGCTTGTATCTCCGAACAAGTGATTTGCCCTCTCAACCATGATACACCACAACACCTGCCCTATACTCTTTGAGAATGGTGTGTGGGTTCTTTTACGCGCCACACTAGTGTCATGAACATTGAAGGGTTGAGAGACGGGGCCTAACATGATTAATTGTCCGAGGAGACTAAAGAGTCTAACCATTTGCAGATGTCAGTCATTACAAAGGCAGCACTTTCTCTTCAGTTATTTAAAGACCCTGAGTGTGTCCGGCCGAAGTTGAACTCATAACCTCCCGCATGGCAGCCCGGTGCTCAACCAACTGAGCCACCGGTGCGGGGTTATGTAAGCCACCGAGTTTCGAACGATATAAGAAGACAGAATTTTACTGATTGAAACAAAGTTGACAAATATACTAAGAGTAAGTAAAAAAGGGAATACGAGTAAACAACATGAGATAACTATTGAACAAACGAATAAGGGAAGTTTGCATTTAAGCGCATGACGAGCTCTCGACAGAAATTTTAGTTGGAAGTATCTATGGTCCAACATCTGTGGCCTGCTGTCTCCAACAACTACTATACCCGAAACGAAAGCGCATTCAACACTGAAAAAAAAAAAACCCATAAATTCAAAAACATAAATTGCCTCATATTATAAATTCAACAATCATAGGGCAAAAAAGAAGAAACCTTTATTTTCAAAAGGCGTCGAATTTTACACTGTATTTACATCATGTTACATGCTGAGAAGAAACAGCTGGAACGTCGCTATGAATAATATTGTAAGTTTGAATGGTTTGTTTAAGGACGGTTTTAACGTCAAGCACATGTAAATTTAAATTTCTGAGTGGAGGTCTGAAAAAAGTAGTCACGAAACATAACTTGAAGGAAATTTAATGTTACCAACAGTATATCCAGTGTGAAAAACTCTGAACTCATACACAAAGAACTCGAGTCAGTGTTTTAGGGTCGGCGAAGTTTCGACCTTTTGCAAAAAGAAAGCGGAAAAAACAGTTGTTGCAGTTATTCATGATAACTTGGCAAAGAGCGAGTTTCTCCTTCCCACATCAACTGTAATACATAATTCGTTCAATAAAGGTAAGAAGTCAAGGTCAAAAAGAGGATTTGTCCTTAAGTAAATAATCCTTTTTTCATTAACGACTAACAGAGCAGAATCATCAAAAGGCACACTTCTCCAAGCTTAGCGAGGAAAATTTAATGCAATCAACATTCGCATATTCGGGAAAGGTTCTCTTTAAACATGCTTTCAAGACCAGTAACAAGACAAGAATTACAAATTGTTATGACTTGAGAATATCTCCTTTTGAAGATAACAAGGGACATATGTCTTACAAAGGTCCCCCTTAAAATCTTCAGGACTCCCCAGTCACGTACTAAAGTTGTTCGCGAAACGAGCTGTTTAATTAACAAACCGATTGTTAATACAATAAAGGAATGATGGCATTACCATTTGCTAATAAGAAAGGCAATAGCAAGAACACCTTAATTATTAAAAATATGAAGAAAACCTCTTTATAATTTTTCTGCAAAGCAGATTGTTTCTTGCCTGACAAGTGCCTTACCCTTTATCTATAAGTTTCAAAGCAACAAAAGAAAATTTCAATGAATAAATTCCGTTTCATTAGCTCTCCTGAATTTTAAAGCCAATGAACTGCTACGTTAAGAGATCCCTTAATAGGACTGAATAATGAAATAGAAAGTGTTTTTAATTGTTGATGACGATCTTACTGTCAATTAACAACTGATCCATGGAGGATTATTTAAAGCGAGTGGGAGTTATGCAAAAACCGGCATGAAATTAAACACATCAGAAGGCGGCCGATCACCAGCGATAAGCAGACATTGGTAACTGTCTACCATGATGCAAAAAAACTTCAAAATTTGCCTGGTGAAATCTTTTCTGCTGTGTTCTTTGACGAATCTCATTCTTGAAGGTAGGTCTGTCACTTTGTAACCTCGTTGTACAAACGTAGACAAAGTACTCGGCATCAAGATTACAACATCATATCCATTTGATCGTCAGCCGTTTTCACAAAGCCTTGTAAAAGCCTCCTTTAGGTCTCTTTCGTTCAGCAGATTCATCATAATCGAATACCAAGAATTTAACATGTAAAAAGGGCACGATTGATTTTTTTAAAATTACAAAAAGAAAAAGACAACAAACGTGAGCGCGATCCCTTCAGCCGAAAATGAATTCCGGTGTCTCAAAGAGAAAAGCTTTTCCACTTATCCCTCGGACCTACACTACGATAGGTCCGTTTTCGTCAGTAGTTATTGTATTTGCTAACTTTGTTTTCGTTGCAAAACGTGTACCCGGAGCTAATATTGCTATTTTCTTGTGTTCTAGTGTTTATCACATACGGCAGAGCTCGAAATGAACTTTTTTGCCCAGGTGCCAGCTGGCGACTAATGGCAAAAATTTGGTCGCCAGATCATAAATTTTGGTCGCCAACTTAATATATGACTTACGTAAGAGCATGGTTTTAAATGTTACTTTGCATGCAAGGAAAGTCATAATTATTAAATAGCCAGAAAAAAACAGCACGAGAAAGACCTCTAAAGCCACTGTTGTTTTCGGCTTTTGTCTTTAGTTTGGTGATGGTATTTTTTACCGTTATTTGACATGGAGCGAAGCACAAAACGTTTTAAGTCCGTGTTTTCCGTAGCAAGGCAAACATGGGTCCTTTATCCTTGCTTTTCACCTCTTCAAAACGAAGTTCTTTATTCTCCTACGGCTTGCGTGGCAAGCAACTTACCTTTACTGCGAGTAAACGCAGTACGCAATACTACAGTTGCTCGGCCTAGGCCCCCACACAACCACAATGCTTGTACCAGTCTCCGACCGGGATAAAATAAAAAGAGCGGCTCGTACGGTTGCAGTAGCCTCTAGAATCAGAGGAACTTGGTTTCTTAAAGTACTTTTCTACCAATATTTATTTCGATGTATTAACCACCTTGTGTAGTCAATTTTGC
>OX421451.1:34031932-34034432 GCA_949126865.1 Montipora capitata
TTCTCCATAAGAAACGATGAACATGCTGGTCTCGTTCGGGTATCAAGATGCGATGGTACATCTTCGATATATCTCCGACCAGAGCGACTTCTCTTTCTCGAAAACGCAGGACTACGCCAAAGAGGTTGTTCAGCAAGTCTGGACCCTTCATCCAATAGTCATTCAATTTATGACCTTGGAACACGGAAGACGAATTAAAAACAATACGAACGGGCGTGATTTTCTTTTCTGGTCTGATTACTGGGTGGTGCGGTATGTAGTGTACAGGACCCTTGTAATTCCTCACCTCGTCTTCTGATAACTTCCTGCAAAAATTCATCTTCACCATTTCGGTCATCTGCTCCTCATATGCCTTGGCTTGATTCAAGTTCGACTTTAGGCGGCGTTCGGTTCCTTCTAACCGTTTCAGTGCTAGCGATCTGTTATCAGGAAGAGATTTCGGATCCTTTTTCCAGGGATATGGAATCATCCACTGCTGTCCAATTTTTTGACAAGACTTGCTGATGACTTCGGCTTGTTCTCTTTCCACTTGGCTATGCTTGTCTGCTTCACAGACGCATGGTTTTACCTCGACCCCCATGGACTCTGTTTTCCAGAAATCAGATAAGTCTACTGGTGTAGCGTACTTGACAAACATTATGCGACTCGCTGATTGAGTGTTTCCTGACGAGCCTCCGAACACTACCCATCCCAGTGGTGTTTGTCTTGCTACAAGCTCTCCTGCTTGTCTGGTTTGGCCTGTATGCATGTTAGCATGGTCAATGCCTATGAGGATATCAATCGGTCCCCTTCCACGTCTGATCTTCTCGCTTGACAGTCCCAGGAGTTCGGTGATCTGTGTAATAGGAGCTGGAGCAACGTCATCACTGATGTTTGGGATTCCAATGGCAGTTATCGAATACTTCTTATGGTCATCTCCAGAACTGACAGATAATCGGTATTCCTTTGTTCTTATGGTTTCCTCTTCTCCACCGACTTTTGCTATGGTTACAGAGGTGTCCCTTCCTTTGAGTCCAAGTAACTCCGCACTGTCGGACCGGATAAGACTTACTTGAGCACCAGTATCGAGGAGGATGTCTCCCTTTTTCTGAATTCCGTTCTGACCGTGAATGATTGCTGACATGACTGGAAGAAGAGCTCCCTTACCGGCTGCGAAAGCTGCTACACCTAATCTGATCGCGTTGCTTTTGTGTAGGAGTGGATGGTGATAATGTTCGCATTGTTTTCCGTTTTCCTGTTTTGTGCAACGTTGTCTTCGGGAGCAAGTTTCCATTCTGTGTTCTCATCCGGCCCTTTTAAGGCATCCGAAGCACACGTGATTCTCTTTGACAATCTTGAGTCGCTCGTCGACACTGAGAGCAGCGAACTTCTGACATTGGTCTGGCCAATGGGCTGAGTTTCGACACATCCAACATTTGTGCCATGTTGCGTTGCTTTTACTGCTGTCATCTTTCAGGAAATGGTTAACTGAACGGGTGCTTGAACCGGTTCTCAATGGCGCTGTTGCACGCATGCGTGACTTCATCTCCACTGCCATCCAGTCTATGAGTCCTTGTAATGTTGCCTTCTTTTCGTCTCGTTCCAGTTCTCTAGACCACACTTTTCGATCGTCAGTACACATTTTTTGTTCAATAATGGACAACATGTGGCTATTATCCATATCGCTGGGAACGCCCACTTCCTTAAGAGTGTTAAAACACCGCCTAACTAAGTGTGTTAGATCACAAAATCTAGCATCTTCTCCGTTTTGCAGTGCGCGGAATTTAACGAGACGAAACGCGGATCGCCGTAAATTGAATCCAAATATTCCCAAGCGGCGTCGTAGTCGGTGCCAATCCCTTTAATTAAATCTAGCGGCTTTCCGTGGAGACACGTGCGTAAAAACGTGATTGAATCTCGTTTGGTGTACCGGGCTTCAATTGCATGTTTGAAATCTGCTTTAAAAATTGCGTATTCTCTCACGTCTCCTGCGAACTTTGGCAATTTTGGCTTCTCCATCTTAAAACCACAGGCGTAACTTGAAATACTGGGATCACTAACGAGATTTGGAACTTGTACAATCTCATTAACACTATTATCTTCATTATTTAGGGGTGGTGTTGAGTTTTCCTGCCCGGCATCAACAATAGAGTTCTGTTCATTATCATGAGGAGTGTGACCGGAAACCACATCCATTCCAGATTGCATACTTGAAATTCCGAAGGGGTTTGTCTCCTTACCCGCAGTTTTTTTTGTGGTTGCATTATTTTCTGAAGTTTGGTTTTCTTGGCTAACTAGACTTTCAAAATACATCTTGGCTCGCATTACATAGGTCATGAAGGAATCCTGGCATCCTTCCATCCAATTTTCCGCTTCTTCAAACTGTGTATCATCATCTATGAGTTTCGTGTAGTCTTCATGCTTGACTACCAGCTCATTGTACGCTTTTTCGACTTTATCTAAGGCGTCTCTTACCTCTGATCTTCAATTACATTATTCAACCAGTTACCACATCTTGTGT
>OX421451.1:34041932-34046932 GCA_949126865.1 Montipora capitata
TTAGAGTCCAAGGATCTCGAAGCAATTTGGATCCAAATTAAATTTCCAACTACATATGCATTGTTCTCCGTTATCTACCGGTCAGAATTGAAAAGCCATAACTTTTTTGAGGAAACCTATAAATGCCTGGAGAAGGCTTGGTATAAGTCTGACACCATTATTTTGCTTGGAGATTTCAACTGTAATTTTTTAGGAACAGAAATTCCGTCGAAAAGTAGTAAACTACTGGATTTGTTCCAGTCATTCGGAATGCAAAATATTATTGATACACCTACTAGGATCACACCTGAATCATGCACATTAATCGATCTTATAGTCACAACAAAACCTGGGTTAATCAACCGTAAAGGTGTGCTACCCTTGGGAATCTCAGACCATTGCTTAATTTATGCAACTTTAAAACTCAAACAAAAACGGCCGCAACCTAGATTTGTAAACATCAGGAACTTTAAGAAGTTTCAGACCGACTTGTTCCAGGCTGATATTTTAGCCACACCTTTTTATGTTGCCGAAATTTTTGATGATAAAGATGATGTACTCTGGGCATGGAACACGTTATACAAAGACATTTGCGATTCACACGTACCCATGAAGAAAGTGAAGATCCGGAATCAGTCCGCCCCATGGATAAATAACAATATTAGACGGCTAATGAACTTGAGGTACAAACTTTTAGAAAGGCCATCAGTACTAAAGACCAAGAGACTTATACAAGATATAAGAAAGTGAGAAACCAAGTTACATCAGAGCTGAGAAATGCCAGGAAACAATACTTCACAGAAAAAATTGCCTCAGCCAAGTCAACAGCAGCATATTGGAACCTACTGGCTAAGGCAACGAACCCGGTCAGAAGAAGCAAAATTGGGCCTCTTACTAATGCTGACGGTAGCCTCGTCGTCAATGACAAAGATAAAGCAGACTTATTCAAAAACTTCTTCGCCAATATTGGCACAAAAGTAGCAAGAACCAGTTACCACCCTTTACAGCAACGAGAATGCACGAGCTGCATAGCCCCTTTGAAGTCGAACATAACAGTGACGGAAAACATGATTCATCAAAAATTAAAAGCTATCAAAGTAAACAAGTCTGCTGGCCCGGACTGTATTTCACCAAAGTTGTTAAAACTAGCGGAGCGTGCTATTGTGAGACCACTGACTCGATTGTTTTCGTTATGTGCGCAAGCCGGAGAAACTTTCAATGACTGGAAAAAAGCCCGGCTCGTGCCAGTATTTAAGAAAGATGATGCAACTGACGTCAGTAATTATAGACCTATTTCTCTTTTAAGTGTTCCAAGCAAAATCATGGAGTCATGTGTTTCGGACACAATTGTCCACCATGTTCGGGAAAACAATTTGATATCTGACAAGCAATGGGCATACCGAATGGGCCATTCTACGGAATTAATGCTAGTCCACCTTTCTGAAAAATGGGGAAGGGCTATTGATGAGAATAAGGTGATTGCAGCTGCGTTCGTGGATTTTAGAAAAGCTTTTGACTGTGTGTCCCACAAGATTTTACTGAAAGAGTTAAAGCATCAGTTTGGAATTCGGGGCTCCCTGCTGACATGGCTAACTGACTATCTATCAGATCGTTACCAGGTAACAATAGTGAATGGCCAGCAGTCAGATGTCGCAAAGGTTAACTGTGGGATCCCACAAGGATCCGTCCTGGGACCAACATTGTTTAAACTGTATACAAACGACCTGCCAACTGCAGTTCACTCTGGCACTACACTTATGTATGCAGATGACACCACCCTGTACTGTAGTGGAGATACTGTTGATGATGCTGTTACTCTTTTGAACCATGCTCTAATAGAATTATACAACTGGTGTTCGGAAAATAACTTATCCCCTCACGCGACAAAATGTGAAGCAATGTTGCTAACGAAAACGCAGTTCATTGGGCCTCTAAATTCAGTAATTATAGGCAAAGAACGGATTGAATGGGTAAATCATACTCGACTTGTAGGTGTCACTATAGATCACCGTCTTTCGTGGTCACGCCATCTTAACGACGTGAAAAAGAGCTTTTTAAACAAACTAAACCTGTTAAAACGCAGTTCCTTTCTAAGTAAGAATGCCTTACTGGACTTGTATTTTAAAGTCATTCTACCCTCCGTCTTATATGGCCTTATTGTGTGGGGAGGGTGTATCAACGCAGAGCAACTAAACTCCCTTGAAATTCTCCACCGAAGGGCAGCAAGGGTGATATACAAGCTACCCAAGGACTTGCCCTCCTCTGATGTCTATCAACACACAAACTGGGACACTATAGACTATATGTACAAACTTCGTTTAATCAAACTATTTTATAAATTGTTAGCGAAGAATCACCTCCTACATTATCCTATTTAGTGAACAGGCCTTTTACCAACTACAATCTCAGAAACTGTAACAGGACTACCGTCCCATGATTTAATTCCTGAAAAACTCAGTCGGACACAGAGGAGCCATCCTATGGAACAATGTATGCACCCATTACACAGGAAACAACTTCAAGACATTCTTCCGCATTGTTAAGAAAGACACGTACGTTAAAAATATTAATTTTAATGCCCAGTCAGTTCAATCACTCCCTAGATTTTATAATGATTTTAAATGTTTTTGAGTCTCTTCTACAGACCGTTTATTATTTTTTAGTTGCAGGTGTCAATTCTTAAATAGTTCTACCTTGTATCTCAATTATCTAAACTAGCATTTCGACATAGTACACATTTTATTTTATGTAATATTTTTAATATAATAACACACGACCCCACAAGCACGTCAGTGCTTTTAAATTTTATCGTGTTTAAATAAAGAATGTGTATGTATGTATGTGTGTATGTATGTATGTATGGGTGTATGTATGTATGTATGTATGTATGTATGTATGTATGTATGTATGTATGTATGTATGTATGTATGTATGTATGTATGTATGTATGTATGTATGTATGTATGTATGTATGTATGTATAAGAAAGATACAAAATTCGTGAGAATTGAAACCTAATGCGAGTGATTCATGAAATTGCATGGGAAATTATAATTCTCAAAGTTCAAACGGTTACAAAAAGCTACTTACTTCTGTGGCGATATCCAGTCAAACTTATTTCAGCATTAACAGGTCAGCAAAACAGGTCAGCAGATCGGACAGTAAAACACTACAGGTTACCGATGTTCAACGTAAGATACAAAACGGGTGTTGACCTTTGTCTCTTATTTCGCGTTTCTTAAAATGTGTCATTCTAACTGAAAGATCAACTTACTTAGATATTACGCCATAGACTGTCAATCACGCGACAAATCAAATCAAATCAAAGGTCAATAAACGAATTAAATGTTAAGCAACGAAACAGTCTCGTTAACGCTTTCCAGGTGTCCGACAGTTAACGACTTGCTCTACAAACAAAGGCCGTTTCAAATTCCGAAGCACCAGACGTACGTGTCTGTCTTTTTTAAGTCGCCGTAATTCTTACTCAATTACTTTAACTTGAACAGTTTTATTGTCTACTGTGCTACTTTTAGTTAGCGATATTCCCCTTATAAGGCCCGTTTTAAACGTCGCATTTTAAATGTGCCGAATCTAATGCAAATGAGACACATCTATTGTTTTCGTGCATTTGTATTAGATAAGGGACTTGTAAAATGTGACATTTAAAACGGGCCTTACTGCACATTGAAACCATGAAATGACGGAATGAGATAATTTGTTGTGAACTGTAAGTCATAGAAATACCGTAACAGTACTGTGTGCCGTATGTAGGAGGCTAGAGGACAATTTATTGCACAGTACTTTTTTTTACAATTTTACCTATATTTCATGCCACCGTTAAGTTACAAGTTGGCAACTTTGCTGAAATTATTGATCACTTGAAACAGCGTTGATGGTTTCCTTGCATAAAGTGGAGGAGGCAGTGTGGCTCAGTGGTTAGGGCGCTTGCCTTGAAATCCGGACATCTCCGGCTCAAGACCCGCTCTAATCCCCACCCGTTGAATTTTTCCCTGGTAGTCCCTGGTTAAACTTCCTATGGCTTGCTGCACTTGTAAATAGCCAACTGGTTGTAGTTGTTGTGTTCTGTTGTTTCGTTGGTTGTGTTCCATTGGCCCTGAAAACAGGGGTACCCAAAGAGAATATAGTTCAAAACCACTTACACATAGCATTGTTAAACGTATTTTAGTATTTAAACGGTAGATGAAGGCATATCTTTATCCCCTAAAATGTTTTCATCTGTTCGGATTTCCTAGCTGAGAGTCTAGCGATCCGAAAATTATGGGGATCAAAACTTACCTTTTCGAAATTTTCAGCCAGAAAAAAGACTCCCGAAAATTCTAGGTGACGTTTTTAGGGAAAAAAGTCCATTAAAAATGGGCAATTATACCATTTTTTAGATGATCGAAATCCTAGGACAGGGGGGCAAGCAAGAAATTTTACAACAAATGTTCCGAAAATTCTAGATCTCAAATCGTCTTCCGAACAGATATTTTCCGAAAATAGAGGTTGGGTGCCCCTGCTGAAAAGTCCCCATGGAGAGCGGTCAATTAAATATGTGCTGAATTGTAAGTGCATTTTGTATGATACTGCATTAAAATTATAGTAAGTATTTTTAGTGACCCTGTATTAAGAGGCAAGTTTTTCTGTTTGATTCCGTGCTCGCCACGATGTCTATTTCCCGATACCATAGAACTGTGAAGTACAGTCACACCCAGTGAAAGGTGGAGCCCCATGGCAAACGCAATCCATAGTTTAGCAAGTTGGTTTTATGCTCGGCGATCACATGATGAAGCTTTCCAACCAAGGTCATGACAACGTCGGTGTTACCTGTCCTGACATGGACAGACCTGGCTGCATCTCTCTCCAGAGTACGCGTGACGTGGCGAACACGGACGATGATGAGAGTCTCGCCTCTTCACGGTGGCACTGACCCATTACATGTTCCATGGGAAACCATAGATATTATTGGGACACAATTAAATCATAGATTAAACAGCGTTGGAATAACTATCAAATGAAAGA
>OX421451.1:34051932-34061932 GCA_949126865.1 Montipora capitata
ATTCGCGTGGCATTTCAACAATAACCCGGTGTCTTTAAAGACAGATGAAAAGTATACAATAGTGAAGGGGGAATACAGCAAATGCTATGATGACTACAAGCTCGAAATTGCCAACGTTACAGGGGAAGATGAAGGGGAGTACAGCTGTCATCAATCATGCGAAGATGATGTTAAAGGATGCTCAGTCAAAATTCAATTAAAGGTGCTATCGGGTAAGGAACCTTTTCGGAGTGAATGAAACTAACAAGCAACATATACTGTATAGTGATAAATACCTTTTATTAACCGAGTTTTAGGGGTATCTTTGAAGGAAACTGTGAAAGGGAATCCGGGTACAGAAAATAAGGAACAGGTAAAGGGCAATCTTTAATAGAGCAAAAAGAGCAGGAGTCGAGTTTGATAGCCGCATTAAGAGTCAGGAAGGGCAATAACTTCGACTGAAAAAAACGAGCCTCAAAGTCCGACATACAATATTGCCAGAGAAAAACGATCTTTGAATTAGGGAAACCAATATAGCAAACCTTACTGTAGAATATGGAGCGCTAAATTAGCCATTCCATTGATAGCGCGTACGATCTTGGGAGGCATGATAATGATAATAACACTGAACATTTGGCATTTTCGTGTTTCGTACCCGGGCAATGGACTCATCAGAAACCTTTTGGTTCGGCCAACTCGCCAAGCATTGCGTACGTCAGTCAAGCCCCGAAGACATTCTCTGTTGTATCATCCGCCATTTAAAATGTGGTCACCGATACTTGAGCTCAAAGGCAGGAGCACAGCTGTCCGTTTGCTACGTATGAGTAATTTCTCTCCTCTCTGCTGAAGCGAGTGGCAAAAAACAGGCTTCACAAAAAACTGAAGGACAAATTTAACGGTATAGTCTTGTCTTCAAACGGGAATATATTGTATATTTTTGTGCCTTAAACATTTTGCTTGATTCCAGACATTTCAACCACAAATGAAGTCAGTGACAACACAACTTCTGCTTGGATTCCCGAGTTAAGGGCAGGTTAGTGGATTAGTTAACAACAACAACAACAACAACAACAGGAATAATAATAATAATAATAATAATAATAATAATAATAATAATAATAATAATAATAATAATAATAATGATAATAAAGATGATGATAATGATGATGATGATGATGATGATGATGACGTACCCGGGCAATGGACTCATCAGAAACCTTTTGGTTCGGCCAACTCGCCAAGTATTGCGTACGTCAGTCAAGCCCCGAAGACATTCTCTGTTGTATCATCCGCCATTTAAAATGTGGTCACCGATACTTGAGCTCAAAGGCAGGAGCACAGCTGTCCGTTTGCTACGTATGAGTAATTTCTCTCCTCTCTGCTGAAGCGAGTGGCAAAAAACAGGCTTCACAAAAAACTGAAGGACAAATTTAACGGTATAGTCTTGTCTTCAAACGGGAATATATTGTATATTTTTGTGCCTTAAACATTTTTGATTCCAGACATTTCACCCACAAATGAAGTCAGTGACAACACAACTTCTGCTTGGATTCCCGAGTTAACGGCAGGTTAGTGGATTAGTTAACAACAACAACAACAACAACAACAGGAATAATAATAATAATAATAATAATAATAATAATAATAAAAATAATAATAATAATAATAATAATAAAGATGATGATAATGATGATGATGATGATGATGACATTTCACCATAGCACCAATAACAGGTGATGTACTATTTATATCTCATTAATATTCACTAGACTTCGGGCATGCGATATAAGTGTGCGTTAATTATTTAAGGTTGTCAGTTTGACTAACTTTGGTTGGAGTCGCCATAAACCTTCCTTCTTACTCTATTGGTACCACCGCGTCTTCTCCAGCGAGCTTGCTTGTCTGGGGTGACCTTCCCATAACCAAAAGCTAATGAGTATGCAAGAAGGATAACGAACTGTGGACCATTTCCAGTCAGGGTTTTGGGAAGTGGCTGGGAGTATAAAGGGTGCCTTTTAAAAAGAGCTCTTACAGAGTTTGCGTGCTGATTTAAAATAAAACACAAATAGCGGTGATAAACATGGTAAACAAACGCATTTTTAAAAAGACTTGACGTTTCGTATGCTTAGCAACTGAAACCTTTTCAAAAGTAACCGTTACGATGTTTGCGTGCTGAATACAGTAAATATTATGAGTAAAGTTCTGGACACTTACGGACAAATTAGATTGCCGGGCTATGAAAAGCAACCTCGTTCCCAGGGCCTCCTCTCCTGCCCAGCCAAGAAGCCAAGGGAGAGGCAAGTAACTTAGTTTTCGACATACTTCCCTGGCTGACAACTTTGCAAAAATACAGCTATCGATCCCAGGCATTATGTAGTGTTTAAAGGTCGCAGTTGTAATATTAAAAGATTATGGGATACGAATTTTATCTTCGAGTGCTGTTTTGATGAGAGTATCTCTCACGAGTGAGCACTGAGCGAACAGGTGCGAGATACTATAAGCACAAGAAGATAAAATTCTTATCCCCAAGCGGCCATGTAATATTCTGTTTACTATATAGGTACTGATGAATTGTCCAGATAAAAAAAACAACTTACTTTATTCATTTCCGAAAAGGAGAAATGTGGAGAGGCAGTTCAACTCAATTAGACAGTTCATGATTCAACATGACGAAGCGTACTGAGCACATGAAAAAAATCTTTGGGGAAAATGTAGCAATATAGAGTGGTTTTCAATTGAGTGCTGAAAGTAATTATATAATTACTTTGGTTTTTCATTACTTCACTCAGTGGTTGGTTCTTAGTTCTCGCGCCACTTTTTCAATCAATCAGAAGTGAAACCAAAACCAATCGTGGCTCGCACGTGCACATTTTCCCGCGCTTTGTGTCGGCTACGTGTAATTACTTCGAGTTTTGATTGGTTTACTGGATTGTCTCCGTACTTTTTGATTGGCCAAAGTAATTACTTTGGTTTTGGTTTTACGACACTCAATTGAAAGTCGCTCTAAAGAGGCCTGAAACATAATAAAGCTATTACGATTACTCGATCATGGCTCTCTGGAAATCTAATGAAATGGCAAGTTGGTTTTGAACGAGGGGCAAAACCGGATTACCTGGAGGAAAACTTCTCGGAGCAGAGTAGAGAACCGGCAATAACTCAACCCACATATGAAGCCAAGTCCAGGAATCGAACAAGTACAGGCAGGCGATTGCTCTGACCTCCGCAGACGCTCTGCCGGCTCCCCTATTAAATTGGGTTTCAAAGCGTAACAACGGAAGAAAAATCGTTCACGAAAATTTCAATAAGGTAGATTAAAGTGACGAGATGTGTCATCATTTTCTTAAGGTTTAAAGGAATACTCCAATAACCAAAAAGGCCACGAAGAGTGGATCATTCCAGTTGTCATCTCGGTTGTTGGAGTCTTTATACTTGGTAATGCCCTGGCAGTTACTTGGTACTTCAAGAAAAAGAGGACATACAAAAATGTTAAAGGTAGGTTCCAATTGTTTCGTTCAGGGATCAGTGAAGTAAACATGAATCAAGCGCAACTCGATGGTTAGCTTTAAAGATTGTGCTGGTAGAAGTAGCATAATTATGCCTGAAGCACCGCTGGTCGTTTTTTCGACCAATTTATGCCAAAATTATGCTACTTTTTAATTGCGCTCTTTGAAAACATGGCAAATAAGTGCAAAATTAGATTTTCTTTCATTAGAAGCCTTTTGTTCTTGTTAGCTATTTTCAAGACCTTTTATTGTTCATGCTGCTTTAAACTTCTTTCAAACAACGATCTTCAAGAAAAAAAACACAATTAATACCACAATCCCACAATAGTGGCTTCAAAAAACACATGCATGGTTTGTTGGGTTGTGATCCGTGATTTTTCAGAAGAAAAGTTTGCTCGAAATGGCTGACATTGTTTGCAATGGGACTTCTGGTCCCTGTCAGTTCCCAGTCCCCAGGCTCAGTAAACTCATCACACAACGGCAACTTGTGATTTTTGAGTCAACGTTCCTGTCAAAAATGATTTGATAGTCATCAAAACATACGAATTGTGCTTCCATTTCTGCTTTTTTTTAGATGGGGAAAATTATGGTAGGCTTCTCAAATTATGTAAAAAAATTATGCTAGCACAACTTAGGAGAGCCTAGTATTCGACGGTTGCTAGACAACAGTACGCTAATCAAAAGCCTCACGGTTTTTTACTCGTGGATACGAGAAGCGAATTCAAAAGATGAGGATCCAAACTAAAAACTCGCGCACTCACTGGCACTAAATGAAAATACCAACATGAGTAATTTCCATTCAAAATGATAACAAATGCAGCCCAATTTAATGTTGATTCCAGGACATAAGTTGCATTTTCATAACGACTTTCAAATCTTGTCATCACAACTAGTTGTGATAACACAATGAACTACCAACGTTTCAAAAATCAAGTAAGAAATGCAAGCGTTTTTCTGTGCTTCGCCGCGGTTACACAAGGTTGTTGCTTTTCATTGGTCGTCTCACCCTGTTCTAATTGGCTGCTGGTTTTTATTTTACACGCTCAATAAAAACCCGTTTAAACAGGATTTTCCTATTTGGTTGGGCTTGAGATGATTATTACGAGATAATCACCTAAGCGGTGTTTTTGAAAATGGCCACAAGCCGTTCTGTGGAGGTGACAAACGACGAAATTAATTGTTAGAGAAAATGCATATTTTTCAAATAATCACCTATGTAATTATACTAAAACAATTTTCACCTCAGGCTCCGGCAATATCGGTGAATAAAAACCAAGACGAAGTCGAAGTTCTTGCTCTTAAGCCATCTTATCTTAATTAAGAATAAAATACAAACAGCGGCGATAAACATTTTTAAAACATGCATTTTACACGAAACGTCAAGTTAATATAAAATGCATTAAAAAAAAATGATTATCGCCAGTGTTTGTATTTTATTCTTAATGAAGTCGATGTTATTATTCAAAGATATTCACCTCGCCTTCGGCGAATAATTGTTAAATGGCCGATGAAAACAGACGAATACAAAAAAATGGCCAATCAGAGAAACTCTGCAAGGGGAAACACGTGAGATCGAAGATCAAAAAGGTTGTTCTAGAATAGTTGACAAAAGCAATTAGTATTACTTCTTTGAAACACTGCAATCCTCCATATAATGTTTTGCAGGTTGTGCTGAAGAGGGAGTCGAGAACGATAAATTGTTTATTAGTTACAGCTCTAAAGATTTCAGCTGGGTCAGCGAAAATCTGATCTCTCTTCTTGAAAAGCACTCCATTCCTTACAGCATTCACATCCGGGACTTTGAGCTGGGGAGGCCCATCGTCCAAAATATGGCAGACAGCGTGTACAACAGCCGCCAAGTGCTGATTGTTTTGTCAAACAACTACCTTGCCAGCAATTTCTGCCGGGAAGAGCTGCACATGGCCTTACAGAGGGGGGTCGACACGGGAGATTCCGCCGTGGTTCTTGTGGCGATGGACAAGCTGAAGAAAAAGCGGTTGCCAAGTGCTTTGCGAGATAAGAATTTGCTAGATTTTGAGAGGCACAAGAAAAAGCAAGATTGGGAGCATAAATTGGTTAAAATTGTGCATGGGGATAAAACTGCTGATATTTAGAGTGATTTTGCTACCCTGCTACATCCTTTTCCGAGTGCTCGTTTAAAATACTTTTAATTAGTATGGTAAGATAAAGTGGAAAGATGGATGTTATTCGTTTATATGTTTTTTTAGTGTTATCGGCCGGACTCTTCTCGAAAGAGTAGCACAAGTTCAGTTCTCGGGTTTTTACATCGTTTCCCGTTTGCCGAAGTTCACGTAAACGCAATGCATTTTTTTGATGATGAAAGTAATGACATTGCAATTTTTTCCCATTTCAAAACTAGTTTTGCAAGCACATATAACATTTGCTGCAGTAGCATTTGGATGCTCGTTACAACTTGAACTCGTCGGTCTCTTCCCGCTTCCTCGAAAAGCACAAATGTAATCATAGGAGTATAAAATCGGGAAATGCATTTGACGTCTGGAGAAACAAATGGGCTGGTTTCAACCCCAAAAGGTCAAAACATTTAGAAATTGAGCTGTGGAAACTTAAAATGAGCGAAACGTCCAAATTAAGCAGGAATCCAGTTGATTATTTACAAACTGTGATTAATTTGGAATTTGGAGTAAGAAATCAGACCCAAAAATGTTGTTCAGAAAAGAATTCGACCTCTTGGGGCTGCGACGCCTAAGAGAACTGTGAAGCGTAAAGGCCTGGCCAAACGCTTGCAACATTTCAACGCAACATCTTGCAACATTGTTGCATGATGTTGCGACATGTGTTGAATGGACTGGCCAAACGCAACACAGTGGCCAAACGTACGCACGATGTTGTGTTAAAATGTTGCGAGCGTTTGGCCAGGCCTTAAAGGAAAGAAATTGATTTTACTGTGTTCAAGTGTTTTATGGTTCCTATGGCCTAATATTGAATAGTTTTCTCAGTTGAATTTACCCAAAACCAAAACCGCATCTGCAACTTGGAAAATTGAATTAAATGTAAATGTAATGTAATATAAATTAATCAAAACGCGAATTTTCTGTCTAATCTATACTTTAATTTTTTTGGGCTCAGTTGGTTGAGCACCCTGCTGGCATGCAGGGGGTCGTGAGTTTGACTCCTGCTGGACCAACACTCAGGTTCTTAAAATAACTGAGTAGACAGCCTTTCCTGTTAATCAACACTGTGAGACGTTAAAGAACCCACACACTGTTCGTGAAGAGTAGGGAGGAGACCCCTGGGGTTGTGGTTTGTCCTCCTTTCAAATACATGCGTGATGGGTGGGTGGGTGAGATCAAATATGGACTGATAGCGGCTTCCGGAGGAGCCTTTACGAACTGACGTCCGATCTCATGCTGGAGGAAGAATTGTAAACCGTCATTGATATGTTCGGTATGTAAATCCCATACCCTAAACCATTATAATCATGTAATTTTGTGCCGCACTACTTCCTTTGGCTCGATTTTAGCCACGTTGGGAGGAGAGCAGGTTCCTTTGCTGAAACAGCGTCTGGTAATCGAGCCTACCCCCTCCACTGATCAAGAGGTTCGCTGGTTTGTGAGGAAGTTCTAGAATAAATATTGTCGGTAAAATCCGTTCTCAGGTTGAATCCATTTTTACCCAGGTTTAATTGGTGATCCCCAGTTTACCTAGGTTGAATACGTACTCAGATGAATTGAACACCTTTTTTTGGAGCCTCTATTAATAGAGGCTTAAAATCCTGGAGAAATATTAGGGTCAGATTAGGGTTAGTGTATGAATTCCGAAACCGATAAGGTGATACAAAACATTTGAGAAGACTTGTTGAGATGCGTAAGACAGAGCTTGAAGGAAGGTGTAGATGTTTCAGTCCTTTTCGTAGGGATTTTGTTCTAAGTAAAATGAGAACCAATTTAACCTGGCAAAAACGGATTCAACCTGAGACCAGATTTGACCGACAAAATAAATATGCCAAAGTTCAGGTGCTTCTTAACCGAACGGAATTGTTTCTTTGTTCACGGAGAAGACTTATGGCCAGCAGTGTGTCAACATGACGGCTAAGCTAATTTCCCTTTCGTAAATTTTGACGGTCGATGCCATTCTTAGTAACCAACAATCTTGGACAAAATTGTTGAGAAAACTCTGCTTTTGGACTAAACTCCGATCACAAGTATGAAAAAGAAGCTCTCTTATGCCCCCCCCCCCCCCTTCCCGATCAAAGTTGCTAGACGAAACAAAGCATGTCGAACCGGGGCTTATCGACATTGGTTGTAGTGGGGAGGGGGATGGCAAATAATGTGCGATATTGAGGACGTAGTGCGAAAAATAACCCCTGTTTTTAATATTCTCAACCCTTTTTGTCCAAGATTGAAGCCTTTTTATTCGGGTTGCTTCATTTAAATACTTTAAAATTGTCAACTGGAAGCCGTTGTTTCGGTAGTGTAGAGGTTCGACATCGTTAGATCAACTTTTACTAATTTTTTTCTAAGGTTTTTTCTCAGTTTTTTTTTTAAATTCTAAGTGACATATGCGGCTAATCTAGTCCTAGATCTAGAGTAAGTATTTGTTTCCTCATTTGCAAACGACAAACTTAACAGTGAAAATTGTCTCGTCCAAATGGCATCGCTTGTTTACGAAAGGGAAATTGCGGCGGCTACAGTGAAAGTTTTCAACAATTAGGAGCTTGCAATGGCTTTTCTCCCTAAAAATGCTTTAGATGATATGTAAATTCAAATAAGAAAAATTTAAAAATTAGGTCATTCTGAACTTGTTTAGCGTGTCGCTCGATAATAGCTTAGCAAAGTTGGATAATTCAGAGCAAATAATGTTTAGTACTGCATTTAGCATTTTTAAAATAAAATGTGGCAAATATGAGAACAAATTGTGAGAATATTGAAGGTGTTGCAGTTACTTCTTTATAAAGCATTGCAACTTTATAAATTAGGGGAGGAGAACGTTTGGCTCATTACTGAACAAGAAAAAAACATCGTTGAATTCCGTATCCGCTCGAAGATGAGGTTTTATCATACACTGTTTTTGAAGGATTTATGCAATGACAACACACTAAAGGACCTCATTAAGCTCTAGACTAGCATTCTGGAAAATGTTCGCCCCCGTATTGAGTATTCCACAAGTCACAAAGATTCAAAACGATTTATTGAAAATCACTCACCTACCGCTCACTCTCTAGATTACCCCTGAAAACTATTGATCTATAATAATAATAATAATAATAATAATAATAATAATAATAATAATAATAATAATAATAATAATAATAGTTCATTAACTTACTATAACGCTTTTTAACATTAAAATGATCAAAAGCGCTGTACAGTTACGTGACCAAAAAAGAGAAATAATAATAATGTTACCGTACCCTGGGTTCGCTAACACAGAACACGGAGAACACTTAAGTCCTCAGTTTTTAATATCATCCGCGAGCCACACACTCTTACAATCTCCTTTGCTCTCTAGACCACATGGCATGCCCCAATATGGAGCTACCATATTTGGGCACTATGTCACACAACAGTCCGTTATAATAATAATAATGATAATAATAATAATAATAATAATAATAACAATAATAATAATAATAATAATAATAATAATACTCTTTATAGATAGTTTTCAGTCACGTGATGATACGGCTATGTTGGTGCACAAAACAATGGCAATTTATGGCTCATGTTTTGCGTTATAATAGAGTCTAATTCCCCAAAGGCTTTTTTCTCTATTGTTCTGAGCACCACTTGGCTGCTGCCGGACGTCAGGTGGAAACTATCTATATGATAAAAATACATCAGAAGAATAAAAACATGAGACTACTACCTATATGTATATTTATGTACAAAGAAAATCGACTACCAAAGAAAAAAAAAAAAAAACTACGTAAAAGCTAATCTAAAAAGATATGTTTTAAGATGTTTCCTGAAAGCACCCAGTGATTCGAATTCACGAACGCAAGCAGCAAGGCTATTCTACAAAGTGGGGGCGGCTGAATAAAAAGAACGAGCACCTAAAGTCGTTAGTATACGCCCTTAAGATAGTATTGTTAGATGTTAATGCAAGCAGCGCAAGACCTAATGCTAATCAAATTGCCAATATAACTAGGTGAGATACCGTGAATAGCCTTAAATGTAATAACTAATATTTTAAAATGAATGGGATAAAAAAAAGGTAACCAGTGAACATCGTAGAGAATACGCGAAATTATGGTTATACTGGCGAGTTCTGGACGCCCTGTAACTTATCAATCTGGCCCCAGTTGTTCAAACGATGGATAGCGCTATCTGCCGGATAAATCACTATCCACTGGATAACTCAATTGGTTTTGCTAGTGTTTATCCGTTGGATAGTGATTTATCCTGCGGATAGCGCTATCCATCGTTTGAACAACTGGGGCCTGGTATTTAGGCAATCCATAAAGTAAACTGTTACAGTAATCTGATCGTGAGGTAACAGAAGCATGAACCAAGGTCTGAAGGCATTTATTAGCGACA
>OX421451.1:34091932-34111932 GCA_949126865.1 Montipora capitata
GTACCAGTCTCCGACCGGGATAAAATAAAAAGAGCGGCTCGTACGGTTGCAGTAGCCTCTAGAATCAGAGGAACTTGGTTTCTTAAAGTACTTTTCTACCAATATTTATTTCGATTTATTAACTACCTTGTGGTCGAGACAGCAGAAAGCAAATCGTTATCTTTAAGAAAGTTACGACATTTTTTAATTTCGAAAACATGTTTCGATGTTACAAACATCATCGTCAGTTACAAAATATTTGAAAAACCGTTGGGACTATATAACAACTAGGCGAAACATGCATAACTAAATATGATTAAGTGACAAGAAACACATATTTGAGTGAGTTACAGAGTGTTAGAAAGAATGTAGAGCCTAAAGCGTAAGTGTCAGGTTGACGTGATGAACTTGTTGGTTTAAATTAGGCATTTCCCAATTTATATGCATAGCCTCCTTGAGTTTAAGTTGAAATTTAGTAGGAGGGGAATCAAGGATTTCGAAACAATCCGCAGAGCAAGATTGATGACAACGTTCTGAGCTTAGTAAATGTTCATCACAAGTTCATCAAGTTCATCATGTCAACCTGACACTTACGCTTTAGGCTCTACATTCTTTCTAACACTCTGTAACTCACTCAAATATGTGTTTCTTGTCACTTAATCATATTTAGTTATGCATGTTTCGCCTAGTTGTTATATAGTCCCAACGGTTTTTCAAATATTTTGTAACTGACGATGACGTTTGTAACATCGAAACATGTCTTCGAAATTAAAAAAATGTCGTAACTTTCTTAAAGATAACCACCTTGTGTAGTCAATTTTGCAGGTGTTCGCTTTCTAACAGAGGGAACAAGTTCTCCAACCTACTAGTACTTTACGTTAAGGATACAGGTTGCTTTTGAAGGTTCCATACAAATTGCAAACTCATTATGCAATGTCTTGTTTCATTATCAATATATTATCAATATCAAGCTAGTGTCGAGGAGGTCCTTCGGTAATTTGGCTAAATCTACGTTTTCAGCATTCACAACTGACGATGGATTTAAATTTTCAATTAACCTTCAGGCTGTGTTTAAGTGCGCCCACGCGGTTATCGAAGTAGCGAAGTACATTTTGTGCTATTAATTAACAGTGTATGAAACCGATTTTGTTGTAGTATTGAGACATTAGCTTAGTGGGAAAAGAAAGGTGAGTCGTGTTCTAGCTACCAGTTCCGAATGATTTCATCATATAACGATTCAAATACAAAAGTTGTCTACTGTTTATCCTGGGTTAAAGACAAAACGTCATTCGCCAGTTCAGGGGCGTAGAGTCCATATACGCCTGCGTACAGCTCAAATCCGGGAATCCTTATTCCATGGAGGCATTAATTTATTTTGCAGTCATAAACTCGGGCTAAGTTTTCTAAATTTCAAATTAAAGTGGTGTCTGTGTGTGAGTATTTCCAGTATCTTATCATTAACCCCTACAGGCTTGGCCAAACGGATCCAACATCATCCAACATTGTTGGACACTGTTGAAAAGTGTCGAAAGAGGTGACCAAACGAATGCAACATGTTGGATCCAAAATTTTGGACTCAAGAGTCTGGAACCAAAATCTATCCAGAATCCTTAGAAAACAAACTCTCACCATGTTAGCGTTTTCAAGTTCCCTTCAAAATTATCGATAGAGTCACTCTGTGTGATAGCAAGAGGACGGCTGTTCCAGAATCTGGGAACTGCAACAGCAACTGCCCGGTCTTGCACCATGCAGGTGTGAGGAACCTTGAGAAGACTCGGGGTCTTGACTTGCAATAGATCCTGCAGATACATTGGCGCCCTGCCCCTGAGAGCTTTGAACACAAAAAGGGCTATCTTTTCGAAGAGAGATTGCTTAAGCTTTCGTCGCTCAGACATTCAAGACTTTGGTCGTTCAGCATCCGTAGCTTGAACTGACGTGGCAACGCGCGAAACAGATGCAACGAATAAGCCATCACCATGGATACCGATAGCCGCAGCGCACGCGTGCGTGCAACGCTGTTGAATGTGATGGCCGAACGAATGCAACACTGCTGTTCACACCTTAGAACAAACGAAACGTTGGATGATGTTGAAGACGATGTTTGATGGAAATCAAACTTCGTTCGACAACTTCCAACATCATACAACATGGTGGCCAAACGAGTGCCACATGTTCGATTCAACAATGTTGGATGATGTTACACTAACATGTTCAGTGGACCCGTTTGGCCAGGACTTAACTGCAAAAATCGTAATTGTGGACGAAACCAAAAACCAACTCTACCCTTCGAAGCCCCCCACACACTGTCAGTCTTCAGTATCACCAGTCCCCCAGTTCCCGGTTATTGATGATGATGTTGGTGATGTTGTTACAACAGAGTCTGCCGCGTCTTGCCCTTTGCTTGTACTGTAATTATAACCCCCTGTTTGTGTTGTAGCTTTCTGCAGAAAAAAAACTCGGCAGATGGGTAAAATAAACAACTAACTACTGGCAGTGCATTTTCCTGAGCATTTATTTATTGATTGACTAATAGTCGGAAATGGCATTTCCGAGACCCTAAATTTCAAAAATTTCTGGGGCAGCATGCCCCCAGACCCCCTAACTTTGGAGCGCCGCTCGAAACTTTCTTCGTGTGCGTACACCTTCAAAATTTCACAGTACCCCCCCTGCAGTTGGCGACCAGTTGGCGACCAGTTGGCGACCAGTGAGTCGCCAGCACTCAAATTTTGGTCCCATTGGCGACCAGTGAGTCGCAATTTCGGACAACATTACTGAATGCTGATTGGCTGAGACGGAGGGCATTTTTCTTAATCACGAGGACACTTTTAATAATCAAGGAAGCATGATTACTATATCCTGATTTGTTAACAGTTGCTTCATATCCAGAGCAAGCGAAGTTACAAGAGAATCTTCTTCCAGATTAAACTACTCTTTTGTCCACATTTAAAATACATTTTAAGCGCTGTTCTGTTAATAGCAGCAATTTATCGAATTGAACTTTAACAGAATGGGAGCGAGTTAATTGTCATTTGTCGCAGCACTGAACGGGCTTCTCTCAACAATTTTGCCCTTTATGTGATAAACATGAAATCGCAATGTGCCTCGTACAATTAAGGATTAATTTCACTTTTACTTTCAAAGTTTTCCAAATTGCCCTCGTCGCGTTTTGTGAAAACTTTGAAAATAGACGTGAAATTAATCCCTAATTGTCCTCGGGCCCATGCGATAACGTATACTAATCGGTCGGGAGCGAGTAAAAATGGTCGCGATGCACCTGGAAGCCGCCTTTGAAACATCACGCATTCCTTTAAGGATTTTATTTATTATTTTGGCGTGGGGAGTTGAGGACTTTGCGTGACATCCCAAAAGGTGACTGCCATCTGAAATCGTTCGCGCTCGGCGGCCAACCAGAACGTCTATGGAGGGACTATTCTGAATCGCACAGTTAGGACGCAGTCTTGGTTTTTGGTCAAAATGAATCGCACACTTAGAACGATCATTGCAGTAACGTACGAAACTCGTTGCCAGATAAGAGGCCCCAAAACCTATCGAGGCCTTCTGCGTGGCACGTAGCCTCTCAAGAAGGCAGAACGTGGGTTGGGACAGCACATCCGCCCCCAAGGCCTTCATCGTCCTAACAAAAGCGAGAGAGCCCGGGTTTTAATAGTTGTTTTTTGTCTTTCGTTCGTCACAGGTACGTCACGTGCAAATGGCCTAGAATGTGTAATTGTTGGCAAATTGAGTAATTGTCCAAAGGACGAAGAAACAGTAGACCCAAAATCCAACCCGCCTTTAGATTGCTCGATACAACTTGGCGGAACAATAACGAAAAACACCACATGGAAACAAGTTGACAACGAAGTGACACCCAAAGAATGCCTTGTTTTGAAAACAGGAAATTCAGAGAAGCGCATATACTTGGCAAGTACGTTTTGCTTCCAGTTACTACTTTTCTTGCAATCGTGGAAAAAAATGAAAGCATTTTCAAAAAGTAAACAAGCAAATTGAAAATCAGTAAATTACAATCGTGATCCCACGAAATAATTTTTTTGCGTGAGACTCGTGGCTATGTTGTCGGTCAAATCCGGTCTCAGGTTGAATCCGTTTTTCACTGGTTTAAATTAGTGATCTTTTTTTTTACCTAGGTTGAATATACACTATACCTAGCTTAAAACAGCGATCAACCCTTCCCCCCCCCGCCCCCCCCCCCCAAAAAAAAAAAAAAACAAAAAAACAAAAAACAAAACCCTGAAACCACCTACGCCTTCCCTCAAATCATGTCTTACTCATCTCAAAACATCTTCTTAATACTTTTTATTATATCTCTCAGATAGTACGCGCGCTGTAATTGGCTAAATTAGTGGGCCGTATTCTTCAGTACGGCTCGCTGTACAGCCCGCTAAATTTAAAATTTCGACGAAACAACATCATCTAGCGAGTTGTTCATGTCATTTCTGTTGCATAAACTTGTACTGAAAACTGTTTGAATCTTGCAAGCAACTATTTCAAACTTAACAGCCAAGAAGATTTAGTTTTTGGGATTTTGGCACGGCATTCTTTGTGGCAGCTGAACCGTCCGCTTCACTACTTTGACTAGTTTCCTTGCCCGCGCGCCGGTTAACCTCAGAGATATAATAAATATCTTACTAACCTCGTTTTCTCGGTCCGTACTGTAAGTTACGGATCCTCGTTTTTTCCCGTTGATTTATGGCCCGCGCGCTTCGCGCTTGGGCCATAAATCAACGGGAAAAATCTCAGTCCGTAACTTACAGTACGGACCGAGAAAACGAGGTTAGTAAGAGGTATGTATTTCCTCATACACTTATCCATTCAATCTCAACATTACAACATAGTAAGGGAACAAAGAAATGTATTATGCACTTACCGGTACTCGCACTCGGGCACTCCAGATCTATAGTCCTGTGTCTTCTCCGCTACACTTCAACAACGAAAATGCTCAACCCAACACAGTCCTTTTCATTATTTACTTTTGTAGAATAAGTCAATTTGATATCCATGAATATAAATAACCAAAAGCAATCCTCACCTGACCCTAATTTTTCTCTATGCTTAGTTTAGGCTCCAAAAAAAGTTCACTTTTACTGTTCCAAAAAGTGCCTATTCAACCTAGGGAAAACAAAAATTCAACCTGAGAACGAATTTTACCGACAACAGCTACGTTCGATTTGGAAACCATGACCTGGAGAGTGCAACTTCGATATATTTTGCGACGGTTTTTTAACTCAATTCCTAATCCTGTATCAGGCCTAAGTATTTCTAGATTGCTTTTCCCGCGAATTCAGACTCACACTGTACATGCTGTTAAAATTAGTTATGTGGTTTACTAAGTTCGACTAAAAGCTGAGTTGTTTCTTTAGTGTCTTATGCAAGAAGATGGCCACATCGTGTCGCTAAGTATTTGAGTTAATTCAGCATCCTGTTAGATTACAGTTTTACAGTTCTTTTACCTTTGTTTACACTTCTAACAAATTAAAACAAACAAACAAATGAACAAATGAGCTACAATACTAGATATGCAGCCCAAAAAAATTCATATAAGCCTCGTATAAGGACGAACACTGGCAAACAACTGATTTCATTTAAAGCTATTGATCTTTGGAAGTCTATCCCACAAAATCTTAAAGATCTGAATGTGTACACTTTTTCTAAAAATATCAAAAATTTCTTACTCTCAGAGTAATATTCAAAAGAAACCTGTCTCTTGAAATTGAGTATTATCTCTTGACTTGTCCACCGTACCACTACTATATCTTACTTTACTATAATTAGGTAACATGGGGGCCAACTAGGAAACCGATTGGTTTATTTGGCCACCATGCTCAAGCTCTTTTACTTAATAAATAGTAACATCGTCAGAAACTACAAATGTATGCAATTAAACTAAGTAACTACATCAAGAGGAAATAAATTGAATTGAATTGAATTGGATTGAATTAAATGACTCTCGGCTTGGGTTTGTTCTTAGTATCAGAAACACGTGACCTTGAAGCACGTAACTTGCAACTCTTTTCCTTGGAACAAACCTGGGGATTTTAGGACACCAATTTTATGCCCAAATATGCACAAAAATAAGATCGAAGCTGCACGCGCGGGAAAATGCACATGCTACGTTAGATCAAAATAAGGAAATTTTTAAACTCAAAAAAACCCCTGTCAGCTCGGAACCAGAGTTAAACGCTTTAAGATCATGAGCTTTTCTTAGTGTGTAATTAAAATTTTGTTTAATCTTTCCTGAACTTTCTTGGAAAAAATTAAAAGCCTCTTATAAGAAAGAGTGTAGCACTAAACCTCACAAGAATAACACTCTTTACAACGCAAAGAATAGCTACCAGAATGATCTGTCCATATAAGGTTTCGGTGATTTCTTGAACTGCAGTGTGTAAGCTTTATGAAATGGTAGTAGCAAAAACTGGACCCTAGCTCGGGGTTGAAGTATCCTTTTTTCCCTTTTTTTTGATGAGATGATGATCAGGAAGTTGACAGTCAAGTGGACGGTCCGGAATCCTTTGATATCCGAATCCAATTTAACAATAAAATTCATAACAGCATTGAAAACAACACGAACTCGGAATTCAGATTTTGCGAAACTCCAATTTCAGCCGGAAATTGACGGTCTAAATTTCATCGATATAAATTTCGAAAAACAAACTCCGATTTTAAAAACACAAAAACAAAGTCCGATTTAGAAAAAATCTAAGATGTCCGGCTTAAGAGCTTCCGACCCCGACCGCGGCCCCGGTCCCGGTCCCGGCCCCGGTCCCGGTCCCGGCCCGGCGTTTTGGCTATATTACCTTTTAAAAAATCATTTTGTAAAATATTTCTCAAAAATAATTCGACAAATGAAGGAAAATGCTGGTTTTTTTAACTTCTTGATTGAAACAAATTTTCTTGATACACGCTCGTATTTCCTACCAGTGAATCAAAACACCCGTCTGACGACACATAACCAATCAAAATTCTTGTGATGTCACAGCCGTGTTTACATACTCTCATCTAAACACAGCTATTGACCGATGAGAGAGCGCGTACCATCCCAATTATTTTATAAATATATTTAATAAACTTATATTTCCTTTGCGTCAGCTACTCCATTAATAGTTCACTGAACTGTTTTGGAGTGTATTGTATTGTCGAGTTTGCGTGACAAAAGTTGAATTGAATTGAACTGCAATCTTCCCGTAAAGCTCAATTTTGCTAACTTGTCTTTATGCTTAAGACAGATTTATTTATTTTGCGACCTTGTTACCCAAACTTGTCAGTCTTTCTTGCCTTCTAGGTGCATTGAAGAATTTTAAACGTTCAGGGTCCCCAAAAGAAATCTCTCAGAACCAAGGGACAAATATATCCTGCAGCTTTAAAGGAAGGCCCCGACCACAAATATCTTGGTACAAGGGAAACTCACCTACTTCGTTCAAAGACGTGGAACCAATCATCAATGAATCGGAGGGTTTACGTCACGAAGAACGCGAGCAGTCAGGAGACAATGATACCTTAATCACTTCCACTACTCTCCACGTTCCAGGCCGCGAAGAATTCGAAGCCTTTTATATGTGCGCAGCAAACAGTACGTTGAATAACGGCTGGTCGACATCTACAAATGATGTAATACAAGTGGAATTCGATTGTAAGTGGTCTCGTGTACATTTTGTTAATTTATGGTTTATTCAATTTGTTGAGATCAAAAAATAATTATTGTTTGGCTAGTCAGATTTGAAGTGGTCTTACATGATAAAAAACTGGGACTTGACTAAAGGATCATCATTATTATTATTATTATTATTATTATTATTATTATTATGACTTATTATTATTATGACTTATTATTACTTTGTACAATTGTATACAATTACAATTTTCCTTGTAAGCCTTATTTATGAGCATTTTGCAACAGAGATGCAGCCCTATGCAATCGTATTGATTTAGGAGTGTAATTTTGTTCTCCTTTGACCATTATGACGCTATTTTCGCTTGTAAATGACAAAAGTGAGTGCACACTTTGAATTATGTAGCCAAGAGCTAAATAACAGTTCGCAAGAATTCGTGGTCTAAACGGTTTCGACTGTAACGTGTTTAGGCAGCCCCAAACTTTTGAGCTTTGAAGGGATATCGGGGCAATTTTGTTACTAGCGGAGCTCAGGCGCGCAAAGCGCGCCAGCGGAGCACCATGGGTAAGAGTATTTCGGAAATCTATCCATCCAAGAAATTTTGGTTATGATGTCAGCTTACGTTCGTCTGACCGCGCGCACAGACTGTCCGGGTGGAGGTGGGGAGGCAGGACAGCCTCTGGGGCCTGTTCGGACAATTTTCGTTAGCGGGAAATCGCGTGGCAGCGTTGCATTTGGCAACCAGCATTTTTCTGGCGGAAAATCATATTAGTGACTGTACAAGAACCGTACCCAATAAGACAATTTCGTATGTACTGTAGAAATAAGAAATCACATTTCTTTCAAGACTACTTTCAAGATCAAATCGAAGAACAACGCAAGAGTTCAATGTCCAATTCGTTGGGGGTCAAAATTTGCGACCACGTGATGTAGTCGGATCCAGTTTTCCCCAGTGACGAGCAACGGGATAATAGTCAGGTGACTCAACACAAAATTTAGGCTCGTTCGTGACAAGAGTGATAAAAGCATGAAATTTGCCACACAATTTTCTTATAACCCACCACATAATATTAGAAGGGGTGCCTATGTCAATCTGCGCAAGCTTCCGTTTTAAGGAGATTTTAGTTTTTGACCAAATTCAATATTTGGGATATCTGTAGTACGATTTTCAGCAGAGTTATTTTACCACTATTTAAAGCGAATGTTGCATTTTTAACTTGATTTGATCACTTGTTTATGTACTTTGCTATTTTATTGCACTGCACTGCCGATAACATAATAGCACAAAAGCAGAACAATTGCGTGCATTTTGACCACGTCTTTTTCGTACATCTAATCTGATCATATTAGAATAGCTAATGCTCGTTGCAAAAAGCCTCACAAACGCCCGTCGCTCTAAGATTTGCTCTCTGGGCAGTCACATTTGCACATTGAATGGCGTGCACTTAAACATTTCCTTGGCACATTGTCAGCGTGAGCAGCGCCCTTTCTAGGTGCACTTGATGTGCTTCTGTGGACACTTTAGTGATGGTCATCCAAACTGGTTTCCACTGGTTGTTCTCTCCTTAAACCATGAAAATTGTGTGAAAGAAGGAACATCCTCCATAGCGTGTTGTAATGATGTCCAAATCCCTGCCTGGTATTCTGCCCTTTGAGCATGCTGCAGAATTGCATCCTGAAATGTAAATTGTTTAGAGAGCAAGCTGTAGTTCGTTTTTATCTTACTTTGAGAAAAACGGTTATCGATAACAAAGTGTTTTCTTCCTTCATATTAATTTTGCAAGTATATCTCTAGCCAACTAAAACGTCATCACTACATTATTTTTCCCGAATATCCTACTGTTTTGAAGGAATATTGTCCAAGTCTCTGTTTCGCTTTGAGAGTGGCGTCCACAGAGTCCAGGGAACTTGATTTGTCATATCTTATGATCGCAAATCCCTCTACAATAGCTTCGGGAAATTCTCTCTCGATACACTCAGCTGCTTGAAGGTTTAAATCGCAATGTGCTCCAGGGCAGGTGTCACTGAAAGGCGTTACAGTCGAACCTGTATGGAACGGCCCTGTATAATTCAGCGGTCAGTTTTTGAAGTCCCGATTTTTCGCTCATACAAACGATGTATTTGTTACCTGTATTAGGCGGCCACTCCTATTAAGCGGCCGCGAACACCCTGTAGCAGTGTTATGTTTGTCCCTTCTTTGTTATTTTTACCTGTATTAAGCGGCCACCCTTAAAAAGAAACTAAGCCACGTGTCATTTCATGCGGTGTGTTATTGTGTTTAAGACGGGATCCTCATCGCTATAAAGAAATAACATGTACAAAGCTACTGTAAGCTGATAATCGGCCGTTTAGTATCGTTAACGCTTTCCAGGTGCCCGACAGTTAACGACTTGCTCTACAAACAAAAGCCGTTTCAAATTCCGAGGCGCCAGACGTACGTGTCCGTCTTTTTTAACCCGCCGTAATTCTTACTCAATTACTTTAACTTGAACAGTTTTATTGTCTACAGTGCTACTTTTAATTAGCGATATTTCCGTTATAAGGCCCGTTTTAAACGTCGCATTTTACACGTGCCGAATCTAATGCAAATGAGACAAATGCATTTTTTCGCGCATTTGCATTAGATAAGGCACTTGTAAATGCGACATTAAAAAAACGTACTAACCATGAAATGACGGAAAGAGATAATTTGTTGTGAACTTTAAGTCATAGAAATACTGTAACAGTACTGTGAGCCGTATGTAGGAGACTAGAGGACAATTTATTGCACAGTACTTTTTTTTTACAATTTTACATATATTTCATGCCACCGTTAAGTTACAAGTTGGCAACTTTGCTGAAATTATTTATCACTTGAAACAGCGTTGATGGTTTCCTTGCATAAAGTGGAGGAGGGAGTGTGGCTCAGTGGTTAGGGCGCTTGCCTTGAGATCCGGAGATCTCGGGCTCAAGACCCGCTCTAACGGCCACCCGTTGAATTTTTTCCTGGTAGTCCCTGGTTAAACTTCCTATGGCTTGCTGCACTTGTAAATAGCCAACTGGTTGTAGTTGTTGTGTTCTGTTGTTTCGTTGGTTGTGTTTCATTGGCCCTGAAAACAGGGGCACCCAACGAGAACATAGTTCAAAACCACTTACACATAGCATTGTTAAACGTATTTTAGTATTTAAACGGTAGATAAAGGCATATCTTTATCCCCTGAAATGTTTTCATCTGTTCGGATTTCCTAGCTGAGAGTCTAGCGATTCGAAAATTATAGGGATCAAAACTTACCTTTTCGAAAATTTCAGCCAGAAAAAAGGCTCCCGAAAATTCTAGGTGACCTTTTTAGGGAAAAAAATCCGTTAAAAATGGGTAATTAGACCATTTTTTAGATGATCAAAAATCCTAGGACAGGGGGGCAAGCAAGAAATTTTACAACAAATGTTCCGAAAATTCTAGATCTCAAATCGTCTTCCGAACAGATATTTTCCGGAAATTGACATTGGGTGCCCCTGCTGAAAAGTCCCCATGGAGAGCGGTCAATTAAGTATGTACTGAATTGTAAGTGTATTTTGTATGATACTGCATTAAAATTGACATTACACCACGCCCAGTGAGTATTTTTAGTGACCCTGTATTAAGCGGCAAGTTTCTCTATTCAATTCCGTGCTCGCCACGATGTCTATTTCCCGATACCATAGAACTGTGAAGTACAGTCACACTCAGTAAAAGGTGGAGCCCCATGGCAAACGCAATCCATAGTTTAGCAAGTTGGTTTTATGCTCGGCGATCACATGATGAAGCTTTCCAACCAAGGTCATGACAACGTCGGTGTTACCTCTCCTGACATGGACAGACCTGGCTGCATCTCTCTCCAGAGTGTGCGGACGATGATGAGAGTCTCGCCTCTTCACGGTGGCACTGACCAATTACACGTTCAGATCCATGGGAAACCATAGATATTATTGGGACACAATTAAATCATAGATTAAACAGCGTTGGAATAACTATCAAATGAAAGAAATAAATGTTAGAGCTGTTACGAACCAGATGTAATGTTCAATGCTCTGTCAAGGGGCCAGTTTTTTGGAATCTTCGTTTGTCCTGCTACCTCCCTTCTGAATCCCTGCTCTTTTCTCCCATGTTACGTCCTTAGTTTAGGCAGCCAGGAACGTATGTGTCCCACACCACATCAACTTTTCGCTTATTAAGTTCAACAGAATCTGTTCATCCCTTGAGACACCCGACCCCTGCTCGTCTTCCACTTTTCACTGGGTGTGACTGTACTTCGCAGTTCTGTGCTGATATCAGAAAATAGGCACCGTGGCGAGCGTGGGAATTGGATGTTGAAGTAACACCACTGACACCCGCTCTGGAGCACATTTCAACTCATCCCTTTCAGCAGCTCAGTGTCTCGTCAGAGAATTTCCAGAAGCCCTAGAGAGATTTGCGATCATAATATATGACAAATCAAGCTCCCTGGACTCTGTGGACGCCACACAACTGATGCTGTTCTCAAAGCGAAATGGAGACTTGGACAATATTCCTCCAACACACTTGGATATTCGGGAAAAATAATGTAATGATGACGTCTTAGTTGGGTAGAGATATGCTTGCAAAATTAATACGAAGGAAGAAAACACTTTGTTATCGATACCCGTTTTCTCAAAGTAAAATAAAAACGAACTATAGCTTGCTCTCTAAACAATTTACATTTCAGGATGAAATTCTGCAGCATGCTCAAAGGGCAGTATACCAAGCAGGGATTTGGACATCATTAGAATAAGCGATGCAGAATGTTCCTTCTCCCACAGAATTCTCATGGGTTAAAGGAGAGAACAACCAGTGGAAACCAGAAGCGCAGAAAGCTCATCAAGTGCACCTGCAAAGGGCGCTGCTCACGCTGCCAATGTGCCAAGGAAATGTTTAAGTGCACGCCATTCAATGTATAAATGTGACTGCCCAGTGAGCAAATCTTGGAGCGACGGGCATTTGTGAGAGTTTTTGCAACGAACATTAGCAATGCTAATATGATCTGATTTGATGTACGAAAAGACGCGGTCAATATGCACGCATTTGTTCTGCTTTTTTGCTATTATGTTATCGGCCGAGCGAAGACTGGGTACTAGTACTGAGCAGTGGCTTTGTCGACGCTATTTGAAATGCAATCTTTAATAAAATAGCAAAGTACATAAACAAGTGATCAAATCAAGATAATAACATGCAACATTCGCTTCAAATAGTGCTAAAATAACTCTGCTGAATATCTTACTACAGATATCCCAAATCTTGAATTTGGTCAAAAGCTAAAATCTCCTTCAAACGGAAGCGTAAACAGATTGACATGGGCACCCTTTCTAATGTCGTTTGGTAAGGTATAAGCAAATTGTGAGACAAACTTCATGCTTTTATCACTGTTGTCACGATCAGGTCATTAAGCCACCTGACTAATGAAGAGCAGGAAAAAGCACGAGAGAAGAGGCGACGAAATTTGAGAAATTTAAGCAAAAAAAGCCTCGAGAGAAGCCGAGGAATGAGAAGAAGAGAAAATTTCAATGAAGAACACCGTAAAGCTGAGAGAAATAGAGCGAGAGAAAAAACACTAACTTACAACGGTTGGCTTTCAGGTAAATGTTTTCCTTCTTAATGCATGCCTCGTTGCCTCATATATTTTGGAAAACTCGCTAGAAAAACGAAGAAGGCCTGCAACGTTTGCAATTCCGTGTTGACAGAGATTCTGGCATATTTGGACAATTAACAATTATTGGATGAGGTTGAGCATGATAGCGATAATTTTCAAGGCCAAAGTTTGTGTTATCTGCCGAAGCCGAAGGCCGAGGCGGATAACACAAACTGAGGCCTTAATAATTATCGCTATCATGCGAAAACCGAATCCAATAATTGTTTTATTATGCATATTCCTGAGCTGAGCTCCGCCATGGCAAAACTGATCAAACTGCTGGTTAGTGTATTAGGTGACGTCACTCCTGCATGCATAAAACTATTGTCTGTATGTATGACGTCAATTCCACATATACAAAATCTATCGTCTGTAGGTATGACGTAAGAGAAACACAGCAAGCAAGAATTAGCTAATTATAGCCATTCAAAATCGAGCTGGTGACATCAACGTATAATAATCGCATTTATAGGCTTTTTGTGCGAAATGGATGTCCAGTCGTGAGCTACTTTCTTTGACTGTGAAATTGCAGTCGAGTAAGCCAATTTACTACTCTTTAGCTTGAATTTTTACTTAGTAAGAGTTTTGCTATTGTTCTAAACTGAAGAGTGATGGTGTAAAGATTATCAGTCAACCGGAAAATGTTATGAAAGAGATTACTGTGCATGTAATTTTAGTTTCAGTTGTTGATTAAAATTGTTGGTTATAGACCTTATTCATAAATGGCGGTCACATTTATAATTCTTTTGTCCACGTGCAAGTTAGCCTACCAAGCCTCATTTTAGAGAAAGAATTCTTTTCAATTCACTGTATAGTATCGAGGCTTGGTAGGCTAATTTGCACTTCGACAAAAGAATTATAAATTGACCGCCATTTATGAATAAGGTCTATTGTTTGCAAGACTTGTTTGTTTACTGCTGCCAGCTCAGAGGTGTTTCATCAGTGTAAACTGTATTACTATAGACTAATAACGATTAATTTTGTACTCTATGCAGAAGCATAGTTATTTCCATATACAATATATTGCTTTCTGGGGTTAGAAACGGGAGCTCTGCTTTTAGGCTTGGTTAAACCTATATATTAATGTGACACCTCTCTCGGGAATTGATCGGTTTTATACTGAAATACTTTGAGCGCGAAACGTTGTTGATTCACATGCATAATCGTGCACACATTGGTAAAACTGAACTTTTTTTTTTACACAGGCAATAAAGAAACTTCTATAAGAGCTAACACGCCGTTAGAAATCGAAGAAAATGCCTTTAACAACATTAACATAAGTTGCTTGGTCAAATGGAATGCTGGGCCATTCGCGTGGCATTTCAACAATAACCCGGTGCCTTTAAAGACAGATGAAAAGTATACAATAGTGACTGAGGAGGAATACAGCAAATGCTATGATGCCTACAAGCTCGAAATTGCCAACGTTACAGGGGAATATGAAGGGGAGTACAGCTGTCATCAATCATGCGAAGATGATGTTAAAGGATGCTCAGTCAAAATTCAATTAAAGGTGCTATCGGGTAAGGAACCTTTCCGGAGTGAATGAAACTAACAAGCAACATATACTGTATAGTGATAAATACCTTTTAATAACCGAGTTTTAGGGGTATCTTTGAAGGAAACTGTGAAAGGGAATCCGGGTACAGAAAATAAGGAACAGGTAAAGGGCAATCTTTAAAAGAGCAAAAAGAGCGGGAGTCGAGTTTGATAGCCGCCTTAAGAGTCAGGAAGGGCAATAACTTCAACTGAAAAAAACGAGCCTCAAAATCCGACATACAATGTTGCCAGAGAAAAACGATCTTTGAATTAGGGAAACCAATATAGCAAACCTTACTGTAGAATATGGAGCGCTAAATTAGCCATTGATAGCGCGTACGATCTTGGGAGGCATGATAATGATAATAACACTAAACATTTGGCATTTTCGTGTTTCGTACCCGGGCAATGGACTCATCAGAAACCTTTTGGTTCGGCCAACTCGCCAAGCATTGCGTACGTCAGTCAAGCCCCGAAGACATTCACTGTTGTATCATCCGCCATTTAAAATGTGGTCACCGATACTTGAGCTCAAAGGCAGGAGCACAGCTGTCCGTTTGCTACGTATGAGTAATTTCTCTCCTCTCTGCTGAAGCGAGTGGCAAAAAACAGGCTTCACAAAAAACTGAAGGACAAATTTAACGGTATAGTCTTGTCTTCAAACGGGAATATATTGTATATTTTTGTGCCTTAACCATTTTGCTTTATTCCAGACATTTCAACCACAAATGAAGTCAGTGACAACACAACTTCTTCTTCGATTCCCGAGTTAACGGCAGGTTAGTGGATTAGTTAACAACAACAACAGGAATAATAATAATAATAATAATAATAATAATAATAATAATAATAATAATAATAATAATAATAATAATAATAAAGATGATGATAATGATGATGATGATGATGATGACATTTCACCATAGCACCAATAACAGGTGATGTACTATTTATATCTCATTAATATTCACTAGACTTCGGGCATGCGATATAAGTGTGCGTTAATTATTTAAGGTTGTCAGTTTGACTAACTTTGGTTGGAGTCGCCATACCCTTCCTTCTTACTCTATTGGTACCACCGCGTCTTCTCCAGCGAGCTTGCTTGTCTGGGGTGACCTTCCCATAACCAAAAGCTAATGAGTATGCAAGAAGGATAACGAACTGTGGACCATTTCCAGTCAGGGTTTTGGGAAGTGGCTGGGAGTATAAAGGGTGCCTTTTAAAAAGAGCTCTTACAGAATTTGCGTGCTGATTTAAAATAAAACACAAATAGCGGTGATAAACATGGTAAACAAACGCATTTTTAAAAAGACTTGACGTTTCGTATGCTTAGCAACTGAAACCTTTTCAAAAGTAACCGTTACGATGTTTGTGTGCTGAATACAGTAAATATTATGAGTAAAGTTCTGGACACTTACGGACAAATTAGATTGCCGGGCTAAGAAAAGCAACCTCGTTCCCAGGTCCTCCTCTCCTCCCCAGCCAAGAAGCCAAGGGAGAGGCAAGTAACTTAGTTTTCGACATACTTCCCTGGCTGACAACTTTGCAAAAATACAGCTATCAATCCCAGGCATTATGTAGTGTTCAAAGGTCGCAGTTGTAATATTAAAAGATTATGGGATACGAATTTTATCTTCGAGGGCTGTTTTGATGAGAGTATCTCTCACGAGTGAGCACTGAGCGAACAGGTGCGAGATACTATAAGCACAAGAAGATAAAATTCGTATCCCCAAGCGGCCATGTAATATTCTGTTTACTATATAGGTACTGATGAATTGTCCAGATTAAAAACAACTTACTTTATTCATTTCCGAAAAGGAGAAAAGTGGAGAGGCAGTTTAACTCAATTAGACAGTTCATGATTCAACATGACGAAGCGTACTGAGCACATGAAAAAAATCTTTGGGGAAAATGTAGCATTCCCTGAGACAAAACATTTTAATATAGAGTGGTTTTCAATTGAGTGTCGAAAGTAATTATATAATTACTTTGGTTTTTCATTACTTCACTCAGTGGTTTGTTCTTAGTTCTCGCGCCACTTTTTCAACCAATCAGAAGTGAAACCAAAACCAATTGTGGCTCGCACGTGCACATTTTCCCGCGCTTTGTGTCGGCTACGTGTAATTACTTCGAGTATTGATTGGTTTACTGGATTGTCTCCGTACTTTTTGATTGGCCAAAGTAAATACTTTGGTTTTGGTTTTACGACACTCAATTGAAAGTCGCTCTAAAGAGGCCTGAAACATAATAAAGCTATTACGATTACTCGATCATGGCTCTCTGGAAATCTAATGAAATTGCATGTTGGTTTTGAACGAGGGGCAAAACCGGATTACCTGGAGAAAAACTTCTCGGAGCAGAGTAGAGAACCGGCAATAACTCAACCCACATATGAAGCCAAGTCCAGGAATCGAACAAGTACAGGCAGGCGATTGCTCTGACCTCCGCAGACGCTCTGCCGGCTCCCCTATTAAATTGGGTTTCAAAGCGTAACAACGGAAGAAAAATCGTTAACGAAAATTTCAATAAGGTAGATTAAAGTAACGAGATGTGTAATCATTTTCTTAAGGTTTAAAGGCATACTCCATTAACCAAAAAGGCCACGAAGAGTGGATCATTCCAGTTGTCATCTCGGTTGTTGGAGTCTTTATACTTGGTAATGCCCTGGCAGTTACTTGGTACTTCAAGAAAAAGAGGACATACAAAAATTTTAAAGGTAGGTTCCAATTGTTTCGTTCAGGGATCAGTGAAGTAAACATGAATAAAGCGCAACTCGATGGTTAGCTTTAAAGATTGTGCTGGTAGAAGTAGCATAATTATGCCTGAAGCACCGCTGGTCGTTTTTTCGACCAATTTGTGCCAAAATTATTCTACTTTTTAATTGCGCTCTTTGAAAACATGGCAAATAAGTGCAAAATTAGATTTTCTTTCATTAGAAGCCTTTTGTTCTTGTTAGCTATTTTCAAGTCCTTTTATTGTTCATGCTGCTTTAAACTTCTTTCAAACAACGATCTTCAAGAAAAAAAAACAATTAATACCACAATCCCACAATCGTGGCTTCAAAAAACACATGCATGGTTTGTTGGGTTGTGATCCGTGATTTCTCAGAAGAAACTGTAAAATTTTGCTCGAAATGGCTGACATTGTTTGCAATGGGACTTCTGGTCCCCGTCAGGTCCCAGTCCCCGGGCTCAGTAAACTCATCACACAACGGCAACTTGTGATTTTTGAGTCAACGTTCCTGTCAAAAATGATTTGATAGTCATCAAAACATACGAATTGTGCTTCCATTTCTGCTTTTTTGAAGATGGGGAAAATTATGGTAGGCTTCTCAAATTATGTAAAAAATTATGCGAGCACAACTTAGGAAAGCCTAGTATTCGACGGTTGCTAGACAACAGTACGCTAATCAAAAGCCTCACGGTTTTTCACTCGTGGATACGAGAAGCGAATTCAAAAGATGAGGATCCAAACTAAAAACTCGCGCACTCACTGGCACTAAATGAAAACACCAACATGAGTAATTTCCATTGAAAATGATAACAAATGCAGCCCAATTTCATGTTGATTCCAGGACATAAGTTGCATTTTCATAGCGACTTTCAAATCTTGTCATCACAACTAGTTGTGATAACACAATGAACTATACCAACGTTTGAAAAATCAAGTAAGAAATGCAAGCGTTTTTCTGTGCTTCGCCGCGGTTACACAAGGTTGTTGCTTTTCATTGGTCGTCTCACCCTGTTCTAATTGGCTGCTGGTTTTTATTTTACACGCTCAATAAAAACCCGTTTAAACAGGATTTTCCTATTTGGTTTCGCTTGAGATGTTTATTACGAGATAATCACCTAAGCGGTGTTTTTGAAAATGGCCACAAGCCGTTCTGTGGAGGTGACAAACGACGAAATTAATTGTTAGAGAAAATGCATATTTTTCAAATAATCACCTATGTAATTATACTAAAACAATTTTCACCTCAGGCTCCGGCAATATCGGTGAATAAAAACCAAGACGAAGTCGAAGTTCGTGCTCTTAAGCCATCTTATCTTAATTAAGAATAAAATACAAACAGCGGCGATAAACATTTTTAAAACATGCATTTTACACGAAACGTCAAGTTAATATAAAATGCATTAAAAAAAAATGATTATCGCCAGTGTTTGTATTTTATTCTTAATGAAGTCGATGTTATTATTCAAAGATATTCACCTCGCCTTCGGCGAATAATTGTTAAATGGCCGATGAAAACAGACGAATACAAAAAAATGGCCAATCAGAGAAACTCTGCAAGGGGAAACACGTGAGATCGAAGATCAAAAAGGTTGTTCTAGAATAGTTGACAAAAGCAATTAGTATTACTTCTTTGAAACACTGCAATCCTCCATATAATGTTTTGCAGGTTGTGCTGAAGAGGGAGTCGAGAACGATAAATTGTAAATATTAGTTACAGCTCTAAAGATTTCAGCTGGGTCAGCGAAAATCTGATCTCTCTTCTTGAAAAGCACTCCATTCCTTACAGCATTTACATCCGGGACTTTGAGCTGGGGAGGCCCATCGCCCAAAATATGGCAGACAGCGTGTATAACAGCCGCCAAGTGCTGATTGTTTTGTCAAACAACTACCTTGCCAGCAATTTCTGCCGAGAAGAGCTGCACATGGCCTTACAGAGGGGGGTCGACACGGGAGATTCCGCCGTGGTTCTTGTGGCGATGGACAAGCTGAAGAAAAAGCGGTTGCCAAGTGCTTTGCGAGATAAGAATTTGCCAGATTTTGAGAGGCACAAGAAAAAGCAAGATTGGGAGCAGAAATTGGTTAAAATTGTGCATGGGGATAAAACTGCTGATATTTAGAGTGATTTTGCTACCCTGCTACATCCTTTTCCGAGTGCTCGTTTAAAATACTTTTAATTAGTATGGTAAGATAAAGTGGTAAGATGGATGTTATTCGTTTATATGTTTTTTTAGTGTTATCGGCCCGACTCTTCTCGAAAGAGTAGCACAAGTTACAATTCTCGGGTTTTTACATCGTTTCCCGTTTGCCGAAGTTCACGTAAACGCAATGCATTTTTTTGATGATGAAAGTAATGACATTGCAATTTTTTCCCATTTCAAAACTAGTTTTGCAAGCACATATAACATTTGCTGCAGTAGCATTTGGATGCTCGTTACAACTTGAACTCGTCGGTCTCTTCCGCTTC
>OX421451.1:34121932-34129432 GCA_949126865.1 Montipora capitata
GAACAGAGTTAGTAGAGAGCTGGAACGTCGCTGGTAATAATATTGTAAGTTTGAATGGTTGCCCATTGCAACCGACGAAAGCAACTGTAAATGGCACTGGACGAAAAAATGGATTTACGAGGGTAACCAAAGTACAGCAAAAGTGTAGTAAATACCACATTTGCAGAAATTTGCTCAAATTTGCTGAAGAGCAAAGATTGATATTGCACTAGATTTGCCACCCATAGCAACGGTGGTAAATGCCACATTTGTTTAAGATTTGCTCCTGTGTGCAAAGGTAACGTGTGCATGCAAATTTGGGGGTTATTTACATACTGATCAAATGTGGATGAAAATGTGTTTCTTTGAACTGTCTTTACACATGACGCAAATTAGCGCACAAATTTGCCGTTTCACACAGCTTTTGCTCCTGTTGTAAAGACGTGTAAACTCATTATTTTGAGCAAATTAAAGCAGGGTTGGAAATGTGAGCGAAATGTTAAAGTTGAACAGTGTTTGCTTATGGTAGTAAAGGTGATCAAAATCTTATTTTATTGATCATGTTTGCACATATTGGAAATTGCAGGCAAATGTTTATCTTTGAACCAGATTGTTTTATATAGCAAATGTGAGCAAACTCTTAGTATTAAACACGTTTGCTCACGCAGCAAATGTTGTCAAAACACTTATTTTGAACAATTGTTCCTGGGTGGCAAATATGATCAAACTCTAAATTTTGGGAAATTATGCTTGGGGCAGCAAATGTGGTCAAAACCTAAGTCTTGAACAAGTTTGCTTGGGGGCAGCAAATTTGATCAAACTCTTACTATTCAGCATGTTTGCTCAGGTAGTAAATATAAACACAGTCCAAGTTTTAAGCGAGTTTGCTTGGGCAGCAAAATGTGTAAAAATCCTACTATTTACCGGGTTTGCTTAGGTATAGCAAATAAAATCAAAGTCAAACTTTTGAACAAGTACGAGGAAAGGTTACGTTTATACAAACGTTTGTATCGGTAAACTTTTGAACAAGTTCACTTGAGGCGGCAAAATGTGATAAAACTTTTAATATTGATTTTATAATGAAAGTCCAAGTTTTAAACAAGATTGCTACTTAAACACATCAAAGAGAACCAGTGACATTCCATTTTATATGTTCAAATGATTTTTAATTCATTCTATAAAGTAAATTTAGCGTGAACATAATTATCTACTAAAAACTGGGGGTAAAACAATAACAAATTACAAATTGTATATACATAATTATACTATATATACACCAATCAGATCTTTTAACAGCCTATAAGAGAAATATTCATTCTCTAAGATATTTTGAATAGGCTTTTTCAGAGTTGCCTCAAACCTGTTTCAAAAAGAAGCCTTTTAGGTTTGTGGAACTCAGAAATGGCCTATTTAACCCCTTCACTCTTTGACCAATTTAATTAATTATGACAAGATATTTTTTTCACTCAAACTGTTAAATTTGAGGATGAAATCCTGTAACGTTACCATTCAAATGCAACCCGCTTTGGCAGACCTCTTGCTTAGTATTATTTCTTGGGACTTTAAATAAAGAAATTTTAATTCTGGGGGAGTTCCTCCTCTATTAGGGGTGAAAGGGCTAATTCTTTCTACCAGTTTATAATTCTTTTAAATATAACAAATGGGTTAACAGCATTTTAACAACAACTAATTTAGATAGCTAGTAAAGTGTTAGAAAAAGGTGAAATTACACTAATGAAAATCATGGAAATTTTCAGCATCCAAGTCAGAAATAAGCAGATTTAAACAAGGCAGCTCAAGAAATCACCACTCAAAAGTATTCCAAATTGCAATAATATACTTGTCATTGCACAGTAGTTGCTCATGGTATAAGTAATAACTTTGGTTTTATACCGTGTACTTACAATCATGGACAGAAGTTGTTGAGACACATGAAAATTACCAACCTTTTTCTTTGGTGTAAATTCTGCTCTCTCCCCTCGTGAAAGGTAGCCTATCCTTTCCCCTTTTTCAATGTTGGAAACAACTAAAACATCCACGAAGCGTTTTGCAACATTGTTTGGGGGAGAGGGGGTGACTACAGATGAAAAAAATGTTTTCATTTGAATACAAAATTCTATTGTTTGTTTGAAAGCGTTAGTTTTGCTAAATTATCTCAACATCTCTGGCCACGATTGTAGTATTTATACATTTCAATCGAACCTAAAAATGTACTGCTGCCTCTCATTGCTCCCCGTCTCTGAGGCCATTTTCTGCATGGTTAGACCTACTTTACAAGTTACATCTAACTGTATGAGGTGTGCCACCCGCCAGTTCAGATGGAAAATACTACAAATTAGCATACTATAACAAATTAACTGCATGGTTAGACCTACTTTACAAGTTACATCTAACTGTATGAGGTGTGCCACCCGCCAGTTCAGATGGAAAATACTACAAATTAGTATACTATAACAAATTAACTGCATGGTTAGACCTACTTTACAAGTTACATCTAACTGTTTGAGGTGTGCCACCCGCCAGTTCAGATGGAAAATACTACAAATTAGTATACTATAACAAATTAACTGCATGGTTAGACTTACTTTACAAGTTACATCTAACTGTATGAGGTGTGCCACCCGCCAGTTCAGATGGAAAATACTACAAATTAGTATACTATAAAAAAAATTAACTGCATAGTTAGACTTACTTTACAAGTTACATCTGAGTGTATGAGGTGTGCCACCCGCCAGTTCAGATGGAAAATACTACAAATTAGTATACTATAACAAAAATTAACTGCATGGTTAGACCTACTTTACAGGTTACATCTAACTGTATGAGGTGTGCCACCCGCCAGTTCAGATGGAAAAAACTACAAATTAGTATACTATGACAAAAATTAACTGCATGGTTAGACCTACTTTACAAGTTACATCTAACTGTATGAGGTGTGCCACCCGCCAGTTCAGATGGAAAATACTACAAATTAGTATACTATAACGAAAATTAACTGCATGGTTAGACCTACTTTACAATTTACATCTAACTGTTTGAGGTGTGCCACCCGCCAGTTCAGATGGAAAATACTACAAATTAGTATACTATAACAAATTAACTGCATGGTTAGACTTACTTTACAAGTTACATCTAACTGTATGAGGTGTGCCACCCGCCAGTTCAGATGGAAAATACTACAAATTAGTATACTATAAAAAAAATTAACTGCATAGTTAGACTTACTTTACAAGTTACATCTGAGTGTATGAGGTGTGCCACCCGCCAGTTCAGATGGAAAATACTACAAATTAGTATACTATAACAAAAATTAACTGCATGGTTAGACCTACTTTACAGGTTACATCTAACTGTATGAGGTGTGCCACCCGCCAGTTCAGATGGAAAAAACTACAAATTAGTATACTATGACAAAAATTAACTGCATGGTTAGACCTACTTTACAGGTTACATCTAACTGTATGAGGTGTGCCACCCGCCAGTTCAGATGGAAAATACTACAAATTAGTATACTATAACAAAAATTAACTGCATGGTTAGACCTACTTTACAGGTTACATCTAACTGTATGAGGTGTGCCACCCGCCAGTTCAGATGGAAAATACTACAAATTAGTATACTATAACGAAAATTAACTGCATGGTTAGACCTACTTTACAAGTTACATCTAACTGTATGAGGTGTGCCACCCGCCAGTTCAGATGGAAAATACTACAAATTAGTATACTATAACAAAAATTAACTGCATGGTTAGACCTACTTTACAAGTTACATCTAACTGTACAAATGTATGAGGTGTGCCACCCATCAGTTCAGATGGAAATACTACAAATTAGTATACTATAACAAAAATTAACTGCATGGTTAGACCTACTTTACAAGTTACATCTAACTGTATGAGGTGTGCCACCCGCCAGTTCAGATGGAAAATACTACAAATTAGTATACTATAACAAATTAACTGCAAGGTTCGACCTACTTTACAAGTTACATCTAACTGTATGAGGTGTGCCACCCGCCAGTTCAGATGGAAAATACTACAAATTAGTATACTACAACAAATTAACTGCATGGTTAGACCTACTTTACAAGTTACATCTTACTGTATGAGGTGTGCCACCCGCCATTTCAGATGGAAAATACTACAGATTAGTATCACAAATTAGTATCACCCAACTAGTGGACTAATGCAAATCCTACATTTTGATTGGCTACGCTACTAAAGGACTAAAGGACTACTAAAGGACACTACTAATAGTCCTCGAGTAGCAAAAAGCATGACGCTTTCTTTCGTTTTATTCCCTAATAAATATTTCTTTAACTTGCATTTTCTAACTTTGCTATTGCCTTTTCTGTTCGACTAGTTGGGTGATACCAAAACAATTAGACCCTTGGCCCTCAAGGGCCATGGGTCAATAGCCATTCGGCTTCGCCCTTGTGGGCTACCGGTCTAATTGTTAAATAACTCCATGGTTAGACCTACTTTACAAGTTACATCGAACTGTATGCCGTGTGCTACCAGCCAGTTCAGATGATGGTACTTATATTACATTGATCTTTCAATCATTGCTGCCATGTGCAGATATGTCTATTGGAAAGATATCACTTATATTTATGTTACTGCTTAATATTGATGTGTCTACGATTGAAAGATGACTGACAATTTTCTCAGACTTAAAGGATAGTGAAACCTTTCTTGACTTTACAATATAGTCAAAAATTATCGAGAAACTGTTCTTGTGTTAACAGAGGAAGTCACTGATTGTTGCACTGAAGATCTCTTGCTGGCGTTTAACCTGTTCAATGTGAAGGCACTCAACTCTGCTATAATTACCTGATGTCTGAAAGAATTCACTTGAAACAGTTAATGTCATAAGATTAATTTCATATGGTGACTATCCAGAATGACGATAAAACCTCTACCCTCCCAAGTATTGACATAAAGACACTAATCTACAATTGCATCACAATTCACAATCAGAGGACTGTCTGCTTCTTGCATCTCAAGAAATTCCCTCCAATTAAATTTCAATGGACAATTTCCTTCAGCACTGCATCTTGCGGTTGAGGTACATGTAGGCCCTAGAAAATATTCACACCAGTCCAGTCAATCAATCAATCAATCAATGCATAAGCTACATGTACATTTCAATGAATGATGTAACACACCACTTTGCCATTCATAAGCAATCCTCTGGTGTAAATGAAACTGAACAATGAAGCTAAAGGAATGGCAAACTTATCTGAAAGCCTGTGACAGCTTCCACAAGTGTCCACCTTTCCAAATTGATCATTTTGTGCATGTGATTAAATCAATAATAATTATTGATTTTTAGTTTTTCATGATTTTTTAATGGAATTAGTGTTTGAGGGCTACAACTCAAAACAACTTTGGTATTTCACCTATAAATGGCCCTTTTTTCTTGGGTTCCTGGCCATAAAGTACTAAAAGCATGATATTGTGAGTTTTACCATATCCAATTAAAACAGTGGAGGAATCATGCAGAAAACTGCATGAGAAATAAAAATTTCTCAGGATGTCCTTTTTGTATTGTTACTGTATGAACTAGATGAAGAACTGTGATGCGTACTTTGTCTAGTTCAAACAGTAACAATAAAAAAGGACATCCTGAGGAATTTTTATTCCTAAAAACTTTTGTTTTAAATTTTAGAGAGCCAGTTCTACAGTACATGTACATGTATGGTAGCTTTATAATCTTTCATGAGAAATTCTAGTAATGCAATGCTTTTGAGTAGTCTACTTGTACCATGGAATACCACAAAAGACAATTGGATTTTTTTGTAAAGGCTTGCATACACCTGTACATGTAAATGCAAACAAAATACTTAAGTGACAAATAACATGTGACAAAGCTTTGCAAGGCTGCTGCCTAACGGTCGCCTGAGGTGCCTTATTTGCGAACGCAGGGGACCAAATTTCTGAACAAGTAGCTTGAACGGGTGCCTTACTTGATTTGTCACCACTTTCTTGTACATTATGATCCCAGCTGGAATTAATTAATTCTGGGCTCTTGAAAAAATGACTTGGGCTACTAACTTTTAATGTTGGAAGCTTTGTATACCAAGTCATAGGAAATAGTTACATAATTATATCCTTGCAAAAGCAATGTGGTGTGCAGTAGCAAGGTTTGGTGGAATACAGCTGCATGTACAGTTATTATTTCACAGTCTTCCCTGCATTCTGATTGGCTACAATTATATTTTATGGCTTGGTATAAAAGGCTTCAGGTACTAAACATGTTACATTGTTTGCACATGAGACACCAGTGAAGGTAGACCATGTCACACGAAAATACATGTACAAGTGACAAGTAACAAGTGAGAAAGCTTTGTATACAATGTCATATGAAATATTTACATACAGTATATCCTTGCACAAGCAATGTGGTGTGCAGTGGCAAGGTTTGGTGAATAGCTTGGTATAAAAAGGCTTCATGATACTAAACATGTGACATTGTTTGGACATGGGACACCGGTGAAGGTATACCATGTCATAGGAAATTTGGTATTCGACCAAACCTTGCCACTGCACACCACATTGCTTGTGCAAGGATTTATGTAACTATTTCCTATGACATGGTGATGAGAGAGTAACCATAGAATACCCAGGCCACTATTGTGTTCTACTAGCAGTGTTGTTTGAAGAACGAGGCATATAAATATACATGTAATGTAAGTGGCAAATAAGGGGACGGATATAATGGGCTGTGACAGGAATGCAGGGATATCATTCCCCTTTCCTTATTATTGGTATTGTTTTAAGTGGCCTTTAATAACATTACGTGAAATTACTAAGGGAGTGCATGTGTAGGTCTGCAAAAGTAAAGACTGTCCTTGCAGGGGGAGGGATGGATGATGCAAGTCTCAATGAATCAGCAATCAAACGTGTTATGAAAAAGCAAGGCTATTCTATACAAAATTTAAGGCATTTACTATCAGTTGTATCAGTATTAAGGTGACCTACCGAAAACTCCCTCGGCAATCTTTTGCCATTCGGCCGGCGCTCTGGAATCTTTCCGCCCTTTTGCTTAAATCTCGCTGTTCGATCCGCCACCCTTTGTAGTAGTTCCAAACGTTCGTTGAACTCCGTTTCCTTTTGGAAGAAGGCCTCTATTTTTCCCACGAATTCTTTATCGATTAATGCTGCTGGCGTTGGCCGAATCTCTTGCTCGAACACCGTCTCTGAACTCCCTGATCACAATCCAGTAAAGCTTAAGCTTACGTATGAGTATAGATTCAACGGTTCCATGTCAAGCAGCGAGCGAAGTCTACTCTCCCTAGGTTTCTCTGGTGGTATTGGAATTAGTGGGAATCGTAGACTTGAAATTAATAGGCATAGAACATTCCAAAGACTGACCATTCAACGTTCATGAGACTGGCGTGCATCTTTGTGGCGAACTACTGTAAAACTACTATAGCTGGTTCCCGAAGTTATGGTGCGAATGGTCGTAGCCCTTTCTTTCGGATTTCGTCGATTTCGATTTCGTACTGCCATTTCAC
>OX421451.1:34151932-34154432 GCA_949126865.1 Montipora capitata
ATAAATGTGCCATTCTTTTGCCGGCCTGGAATTTTTTCCCCGGCGTTTTTGTCGCCATGTTATTTTAACTAATGCTTGAACAATATTTATGAAAGTCAAGTAGACTAGTGCACGACTGATAAAAACAACGCGAACATCAGTCGTGCAGTAGTCTACTTGACTTTCCTAAATATTTTTAACCAATTTTGACTGATCACGATCTTCTCTTATCCAACGCTGTGCAAGACTTATCGTCCACGGTTTCTGCAAAGGTTTAAAACCTCAACTTCACTAATGCTCTAAGTAATGCGTGACATATTACAGTCGCGTTACCTGCGCAGTTACGTTGCGCACAAACAATTAGCGCGAACGTCCTTAAGAGCTTCCGACCCCGACCGGGGCCCCGGTCCCGGCCCCGCGTTTTGGCTATATTACCTTTAAAAAAATCAATTTGTAAAATATTTCTCAAAAATAATTCGACAAATGAAGGAAAATGACGGTTTTTTTAACTTCTTGATTGAAACAAATTTTCTTTCCTACCAGTGAATCAAAACACCCGTCTGACGACACATAACCAATCAAAATTCTTGTGATGTCACAGCCGTGTTTACATCCTCTCATCTAAACACAGCTATTGACCGATGAGAGAGCGCGTACCATCCCAATTATTTTATAAATATATTTAATAAACTTATATTTCCTTTGCGTCAGCTACTCCATTAATAGTTCACTGAACTGTTTTGGAGTGTATTGTATTGTCGAGTTTGCGTGACAAAAGTTGAATTGAATTGAACTGCAATCTTCCCGTAAAGCTCAATTTTGCTAACTTGTCTTTATGCTTAAGACAGATTTATTTATTTTGCGACCTTGTTACCCAAACTTGTCAGTCTTTCTTGCCTTCTAGGTGCATTGAAGAATTTTAAACGTTCAGGGTCCCCAAAAGAAATCTCTCAGAACCAAGGGATAAATATATTCTGCAGCTTTAAAGGAAGGCCCCGACCACAAATATCTTGGTACAAGGGAAACTCACCTACCTCGTTCAAAGACGTGGAACCAATCATCAATGAATCGGAGGGTTTACGTCACGAAGAACGCGAGCAGTCAGCAGACAATGATATCTTAATCACTTCCACTACTCTCCACGTTCCAGGCCGCGAAGAATTCGATGGCTTTTATATGTGCGCCGCAAACAGTACGTTGAATAACGGCTGGTCGACATCTACGAATGATGTAATACAAGTGGAGTTCGACTGTAAGTGGTCTCGTGTACATTTTGTTAATTTATGGTTTATTCAATTTGTTGAGATCAAAAAATAATTATTGTTTGGCTAGTCAGATTTGAAGTGGTCTTACATGATAGAAAACTGGGACTTGTTTAAAGGTTCATTATTATTATTATTATTATTATTATTATTATTATTATTATTATTATTATTATTACTTTGTACAATTGTATACAATTACAATTTTCCTTGTCAGCCTTATTTATGAGCATTTTTATCTTGCAACAGAGATGCAGCCCTATGCAATCGTATTGATTTAGGAGTGTTATTTTGTTCTCCTTTCACCATTATGACCCTATCTTCGCTTGTAAATGACGAAAGTGAGTGCACACTTTGAATTCTGTAGCCGAGAGCTAAATAACAGTTCGCAAGAATTGGTGGTCTAAACGGTTTCGACTGTAACGTGTTTAGGCAGTCCCAAACTTTTGAGCTTTGAAGGGATATCGGGGCAATTTTGTTAATAGCGGAGCTCAGGCGCGCAAAGCGCGCCAGCGGAGCACCATGGGTAAGAGTTTTTCGGAAATCTATTCATCCAAGAAATTTTGGTTATGATGTCAGCTTACGTCGTCTGACCGCGCGCACAGACTGTCGGGGTGGAGGTGGGGAGGCAGGACAGCCTCTGGGGGCGGGGGGTGTTTGGACAACTTTCGTTAGCGGGAAATGGCGTGGCAGCGTTGCATTTGGCAACCAGCACTTTTCTGGCGGGAAATCATATTAGTGACTGTACAAGAACCGTACGCAATGAGACAATTTCGTATGTACTGTAGAAATAAGAAATCACATTTCTTTCAAGACTACTTTCAAGATCAAAATCGAAGAACAACGCAAGAGTTCAATGTCCAATTCGTTGGGGGTCAAAATTTGCGACCACGTGATGTAGTCGGATCCAGTTTTCCCCAGTGACGAGCAACGGGATAATAGTCAGGTGACTCAACGCAAAATTTAGGCTCTTTCGTGACAAGAGTGATAAAAGCATGAAATTTGGCACACAATTTTCTTATACTCTACCACATAATATTAGAAGGGGTGCCTATGTCAATCTGCCCAAGCTTTCGTTTTAAGGAGATTTTAGTTTTTGACCAAATTCAATATTTGGGATATCTGTAATACGATTTTCAGCAGAGTTATTTTACCACTATTTAAAGCGAATGTTGCATTTTTAACTTGATTTGATCACTTGTTTAGGTACTTTGCTATTTTATTAAAGATTGCATTTAAAATAGCGTCGACAAAGCCAC
>OX421451.1:34176932-34186932 GCA_949126865.1 Montipora capitata
AATCAGAAGTGAAACCAAAACCAATCGTGGCTCGCACGTACACATTTTCCCGCGCTTTGTGTCGGCTACGTGTAATTACTTCGAGTTTTGATTGGTTTACTGGATTGTCTCCGTACTTTTTGATTGGCCGAAGTAATTACTTTGGTTTTGGTTTTACGACACTCAATTGAAAGTCGCTCTAAAGAGGCCTGAAACATAATAAAGCTATTACGATTACTCGATCATGGCTCACTGGAAATCTAATGAAATCGCATGTTGGTTTTGGACGAGGGGCAAAACCGGATTACCTGGAGGAAAACTTCTCGGAGCAGAGTAGAGAATCGGCAATAACTCAACCCACATATGAAGCCAAGTCCAGGAATCGAACAAGTACAGGCAGGCGATTGCTCTGACCTCCGCAGACGCTCTGCCGGCTCCCCTATTAAATTGGGTTTCAAAGCGTAACAACGGAAGAAAAATCGTTCACAAAAATTTCAATAAGGTAGATTAAAGTGACGAGATGTGTCATCATTTTCTTAAGGTTTAAAGGAATCCTCCATTAACCAAAAAGGCCACGAAGAGTGGATCATTCCAGTTGTCATCTCGGTTGTTGCAGTCTTTATACTTGGTAATGCCCTGGCAGTTACTTGGTACTTCAAGAAAAAGAGGACGTACAAAAATTTTAAAGGTAGGCTCCAATTGTTCCGTTCAGGGATCAGTGAAGTAAACATGAATCAAGCGCAACTCGATGGTTAGCTTTAAAGATTGTGCTGCTAGAAGTAGCATAATTATGCCTGAAGCACCGCTGGTCGTTTTTTCGACCAATTTATGCCAAAATTATGCTACTTTTTAATTGCGCTCTTTGACAACATGGCAAATAAGTGCAAAATTAGATTTTCTTTCATTAGAAGCCTTTTGTTCTTGTTAGCTATTTTCAAGTCATTTTATTGTTCATGCTGCTTTAAACTTCTTTCAAACAACGATCTTCAAGAAAAAAAAACACAATTAATACCACAATCCCACAATCGTGGCTTCAAAAAACACATACATGGTTTGTTGGGTTGTGATCCGTGATTTCTCAGAAGAAACTGTAAAATTTTGCTCGAATTGGCTGACTTTGTTTGCAATGGGACTTCTGGTCCCTGTCAGGTCCCAGTCCCCGGGCTCAGTAAACTCATCACACAACGGCAACTTGTGATTTTTGAGTCAACGTTCCTGTCAAAAATGATTTGATAGTCATCAAAACATACGAATTGTGCTTCCATTTCTGCTTTTTTGAAGATAAGAAAAATTATGGTAGGCTTCTCAAATTATGTAAAAAATTATGCTAGCACAATTTAGGAAAGCCTAGTATTCGACGGTTGCTAGACAACAGTACCCTAATCAAAAGCCTCACGGTTTTTTACTCGTGGATACGAGAAGCGAATTCAAAAGATGAGGATCCAAACTAAAAACTCGCGCACTCACTGGCACTAAATGAAAATACCAACATGAGTAATTTCCATTCAAAATGATAACAAATGCAGCCCAATTTAATGTTGATTCCAGGACGTAAGTTGCATTTTCATAGCGACTTTCAAATCTTGTCATCACAACTAGTTGTGATAACACAATGAACTATACCAACGTTTGAAAAATCAAGTAAGAAATGCAAGCGTTTTTCTGTGCTTCGCCGCGGTTACACAAGGTTGTTGCTTTTCATTGGTCGTCTCACCCTGTTCTAATTGGCTGCTGGTTTTTATTTTACACGCTCAATAAAAACCCGTTTAAACAGGATTTTCCTATTTGGTTTCGCTTGAGATGTTTATTACGAGATAATCACCTAAGCGGTGTTTTTGAAAATGGCCACAAGCCGTTCTGTGGAGGTGACAAACGACGAAATTAATTGTTAGAGAAAATGCATATTTTTCAAATAATCACCTATGTAATTATACTAAAACAATTTTCACCTCAGGCTCCGGCAATATCGGTGAATAAAAACCCAGACGAAGTCGAAGTTCTTGCTCTTAAGCCATCTTAGCTTAATTAAGAATAAAATACAAACAGCGGCGATAAACATTTTTAAAACATGCATTTTATACGAAAGGTCAAGTTAATATAAAATGCATTTGAAAAAAATGATTATCGCCAGTGTTTGTATTTTATTCTTAATGAAGTCGATGTTATTATTCAAAGATATTCACCTCGCCTTCGGCGAATAATTGTTAAATGGCCGATGAAAACAGACGAATACAAAAAAATGGCCAATCAGAGAAACTCTGCAAGGGGAAACACGTGAGATCGAAGATCAAAAAGGTTGTTCTAGAATAGTTGACAAAAGCAATTAGTATTAACAAAGGAGACTTTTGTCTGATTGGTTGATTGTTTTGCTTGTACCCAGGTTTAATAACAAACAAAATGGCGGCCAAAGATGTCTTGTTCGATTACTTGCTCTAGGGATTTTTATAGCAGCAGCGACGTGTACACCTTTTTTTCTTTCGGAGTAGTGGTAGTTCAGTGGCAGAAGCTGATTTCTTTTAAGTCTTTCACTTTCGCGTGATCGATTTTTCGTCCGTGGCTTCATGCACAATTGATTTTTCCGAGTTAAATGTTGTCATAGATCGATTGAGGTGGTTGTTCAGCCGAGGCCTTGCTGTCAAGTCTGCTAAGGTAAGATGAATTCGCTATTCCTTTTGTTTTATTTATAATCTCAAGCCATAAGTTAGCGCACCCTATTAAATGTCCTTTAAAAAATTGGTGTATTTTATTTTCCTTCTTGTCCACAGAAACATTATACGAAATGCCAGCGTTGTCAACGCCTTCTTCACCAGTTCCTACAATGTACTAGTTACAATTAGCAACGTGTGTGGAGGATTTACTAAATCGCCATGGATTGAAATCGGAGGGTAGATAATAAGGGTACTGTAGTAATTTGTAGGTAGTTGATGAATGTGCCAGCTATTGTTATTTCCAATTATTCTGAGCCTTTTAAATTCGCTGGCTTTTCAGAAAAAAATTATGTATTTTTTGTGCTTGTGGCTGGAGAAAAATGTACTAAGCTTGTACTTCATGTTGATTTAAAGACAATAATTTTGAACCTCTCAATGATGACTCCAATTAGGCATTTCCATTACTTTTCCTATTCACGTGCAAATGCTGCTATTTTGTTCCTACTTTTAGGTTAAAAAACCCCCGATTTTCTCATTTTCTGACCATTTTACCCACTTGACACCCTGTAAATATTTGTTTAAATTGTACACCATGTGGAGGGGAAACCTCTTCAATGCAGCATGCCAAAACACTGTAGGGAAGATAATTTATTGTTTAACTATTGTCATTAATGTGCCAACCAGAGGCTCATTGAAACAAAAGGTTCTTTTGTTCCTGTGGTTGGCACATCAATGCTTGTGATCAGATATCTTCCCTATATATAGATGAACTTCTAATTCACAATAACTCTGAACTACAAGTGTTTATTAAGTTTAAATTTAAAGAAAAGTAAATATCTTATCTTCAATCCTCATCAGAAAGTAAATTTCAACTTACTTCCTTCATTAAACTTAGCTGGTCAATTCCTTGAACCAGTTTCAATCTTAAGATACTTGGGTATGATATCTATATTGGCCATCACCTTTCCTGGCATGATCATATTCATTATATTTGTAACAAAGTTAGTAAAATTAATGTATTAATGTCATAATCAAGGTTAAGCGTTGTCAGTAAACATTGTCTAGACAATATCTTTTAGTATAAATAAACAGGTGATTATACAAAATCGTGCTCTCATTGGCTTGCTATCTCAGATTATCAGCCGATAATCACCTCGACCGACAAAATGGCTGCCAGTAGTCGTTTTGCCACTGTAGGTGAAGATGATTTCGTGTTGAAATGTTTTTTTCTTCTCTTTTTTGAAATAATCACCTGTGTATTTATACTAAAACAATTATTCACCTCAGGCTCAGTGATTGTCAGTGAATATTCACCTCGACTTCATCACTGTGAATATTCACCGATAATCACTGAGCCTGAGGCGAACAATTGTTAACTATTCACTTATTTAGCAATATTTACTGTCTGGCTCTATGTTGCAGGGTAGTGATTATGAAAACCCATTGTCACAGCTTATAAAATTCAAAAAATAAAGTTATTATAATCATTCATGATGTTCCCCCATTATGTTTCCTTAGGTCTATTGAAATTTCACGATATTGCTAAAATGTACACATTTATTTGTGCATGATCGTCTTTGTGGCGATAAGTCATGTAATTTTTTCCACATTACTGGTTTCGGAGCAACATAATCATTTAACTCAGGATGCATCTTTGTAGTATTTATTTCTTCATGCTATAGCCAATGTAAGAAAATTCTGCCTATCTATTATTGGAAAATACTTTTGGAATGACTTCCTCTTTATAATCAAAACAGCACATCTAAAATCCTATTTTAAAAAAGCAATTTTTGAACACTATTTTGCTCAGTACTGATTTCCTTACCGGTACTTGCTGGTATGTACTCTGGTATCAATATCTATTATTTGCTTATTTAGCCATATTTACTGTATGGCTCTATATTGTGGGGTAGTGATTATGAAAACCCATTGTCACAGCTTATAAAATTGCAAAATAAAGTTATTAGAATCATCAATGATGTTCCCCCACCCCACATTTTGTTTCCTAAGGTCTATTGAAATTTCACGATATTGTTAAATTGTGGCGATAAGCCATTTTATTTTTTGCCATATTTGCTGGTTTCGGAGCAACATAATCATTCAACTCATGATGCATCTTTGCAGTATTTATTTCTTTATGCTATAGCCAATATAAGAAAATTCTGCCTATCCATTATTGAAAAATACTTTTGGAATGACTTTCCTCTTTATAATCGAAACAGCATCTTGAATCCTATTTTGCTCAATATTGATTTCCTTAATTGCTGGTATGTAACTGAATGGGATATCCTGTTCCGTAGATTGAGTACCATTTAAAGTTAAGAATATAATATTATTCTTTCTCTGAGATTGTTGTTAATTTGAATGTATTCACATTATGGATTACATTCACAAATGTTTTACCTGGTTATGTCATTTTGGAATGTATTTATATATGAATCAGTGTCAATCTCCTTTTTAGTATAGTTAACTATATACCATTTATTTCTATTGGTGGTATAGTGTATATAATTACGTTATCTGTAATAATTTCGTTTTTTTCCCTCGCCTGAAGCAGCTTTATACAAATGTAAATAATACTTTGCCTGAGATGAGTAGGTAAATTTTATACCAAGAAAACGTGTAAGTGCATTGTAAATAAACAAATAATAAATAATTTAACTGCGAATCAGTGTCAATCTGCACATTTTTGTGAAAAATTAGTATTTGATGTATCGACAATGACTGGATAGCATTGAGGGGACGTCCTATGACTGTTCTTCCAACAAACAACTAGCTCGAAGTTGCAGATTTCAATAGGACAATAGGCTCACTTTGCTGGTCGCTTGCGCGCGCCTTGCCACTTTTAAATTTAAACTGTTTAATTTAAATTATTCTTCTGATATTTGTGTGTCGGCTGTTAAAGGCGATTCCCGTATCACGAAATATTTTCTAAGATTTGGCCACGAGAACGCATGAGATGCCGACTTGAGTCTCGTTCTCCGAGTTAGAATTACTTGTGCGCGTCATTTCATCAACTTGAAACTCTCGCAGCTTAGGGCAATATGACAAAATACAAATTGAAAAAAGCTTCAAATTTAATGCTTTTTCAGTGGTTTAATTTACAAACATGAAAGTGTGCCATGTCAAAGACACAATAGGGCAGAGTAAGATGATATCATAACAAGATTTGGAGCCATTTTGTAGACAACACCGTGTCACACGAAACCTGCTGTGTTGAGCCTTGCCACTTTTAATGACAATTTCTTTACACAAATCTTTTCTTTGGTTGTTGGGCTTACTGCAGCAAGCGGGAATTCCCGTATCACGGCCTATGACAAAAGTCTCGAAAAAGGGAATTAAAATATTTTTTGCCAAGGAAATTTTTATAATCTGGAGCACTCGTAAAGTAAAGCCTTGAGTCTTGGCTTCATCTGTTCGCTTCAAGATTCAAAATCAGCCCTATTTCTTCTCCAGAACAATTCCCGACTCAACTTCGACCATGTGGTTCAAAATTTCAAGGTTGGTAAGCTTTATAGCGAATTGAGATGTTCTTCACCAGTGGGCTGCCATTTTTCGAGTTCATCTTGTTAGCTGATTTATCGTTGTCTTCGCTTCAAACGCCAGTTTACCCATATTTTTGAATGTAAACTCACATTTCAATTTAAATCCGACTTACTTTATTATCAAACAGCACTCCATTCTGAGTTGAAGTCTCTTAAATAAGGAAAAACAACGCCAGGAAGGCAAAACTATCCTCTGCTCCTTGCCAGTTCTGCAATTCATCGCCACACTTTTGACTCGCCATCTTCGCTTCATTTGTGATCCTTCGCCGTATTTCACGTTGTATTGAACCAGTATCAGTCATAAAGATAAGGTAATGCCCAAGTCTTTCAAATGGCTCATCATCTTTGCATTCATTGTGTGCCGTCCTTTTGGAAACATGCGATGAATATTAACGATGACAGCACTACATCCGCCATTTCTCATGTTCCCGCGTTTCGAATGAATTTGACTGAATTTCAAGGGTTTTTCGGGGTGATGAGGCGCATGCGCAACATTAGTCTCCTTTGTTATTAGTATTACTTCTTTGAAACACTGCAATCCTCCATATAATGTTTTGCAGGTTGTGCTGAAGAGGGAGTCGAGAACGATAAATTGTAAATATTAGTTACAGCTCTAAAGATTTCAGCTGGGTCAGCGAAAATCTGATGTCTCTTCTTGAAAAGCACTCCATTCCTTACAGCATTCACATCCGGGACTTTGAGCTGGGGAGGCCCATCGTCCAAAATATGGCAGACAGCGTGTACAACAGCCGCCAAGTGCTGATTGTTTTGTCAAACAACTACCTTGCCAGCAATTTCTGCCGGGAAGAGCTGCACATGGCCTTACGGAGGGGGGTCGACACGGGAGATTCCGCCGTGGTTCTTGTGGCGATGGACAAGCTGAAGAAAAAGCGGTTGCCAAGTGCTTTGCGAGATAAGAATTTGCTAGATTTTGAGAGGCACAAGAAAAAGCAAGATTGGGAGCAGAAATTGGTAAAATTGTGCATGGGGATAAAACTGCTGATATTTAGAGTGATTTTGCTACCCTGCTACATCCTTTTCCGAGTGCTCGTTTAAAATACTTTTAATTAGCATGTTACGATAAAGTGGAAAGATGGATATTATTCGTTTATATGTTTTTTTAGTGTTATCGGCCGGACTCTTCTCGAAAGAGTAGCACAAGTTACAATTCTCGGGTTTTTACATCGTTTTCCGTTTGCCGAAGTTCACGTAAACGCAATGCATTTTTTTGATGATGAAAGTAATGACATTGCAATTTTTTCCCATTTCAAAACTAGTTTTGCAAGCACATATAACATTTGCTGCAGCAGCATTTGGATGCTCGTTACAACTTGAACTCGTCGGTCTCTTCCGCTTCCTCGAAAAGCACAAATGTAATCATAGGAATATAAAATCGGGAAATGCATTTGACGTCTGGCGAAACAAATGGGCTGGTTTCAACCCCAAAAGGTCAAAACATTTAGAAATTGAGCTGTGGAAACTTAAAATGAGCGAAACGTCCAAATTAAGCAAGAATCCAGTTGATTATTTACAAACTGTGATTAATTTGGAATTTGGAGTAAGAAATCAGACCCAAAAAATGTTGTTTAGAAAAGAATTCAACCTCTTGGGGCTGCGACGCCTAAGAGAACTGTGAAGCGTAAAGGCCTGGCCAAACGCTTGCAACATTTCAACGCAACATCTTGCAACGTTGTTGCATGATGTTGCGACATGTGTTGAATGGACTGGCCAAACGCAACACAGTGGCCAAACGTACGCACGATGTTGTGTTAAAATGTTGCGAGCGTTTGGCCAGGCTTAAAGGAAAGAAATTGATTTTACTGTATTCAAGTGTTTTATGGTTCCTATTGCCTAATATTGAATAGTTTTCTCAGTTGAATTTACCCAAAACAAAAAACCGCATCTGCAACTTGGAAAATTGAATTAAATGTAAATGTAATGTAATATAAATTAATCAAAACGCGAATTTTCTGTCTAACCTATACTTTAATTTTCTTGGGCTCAGTTGGTAGAGCACCGTGCTGGCATGCAGGGGGTCGTGAGTTCGACTCCGGCTGGACCAACACTCAGGTTCTTAAAATAACTGAGTAGAAAACCTTTCCTGTTAATCAACACTGTGAGACGTTAAAGAACCCACGCACTGTTCGTGAAGAGTAGGGAGGAGACCCCCGGGGTTGTGGTTTGTCTTCCTTTCAAATACATGCGTGATGGGTGGGTGGGTGAGATCAAATATGGACTGATAGCGGCTTCCGGAGGAGCCTTTACGAACTGACGTCCGATCTCATGCTGGAGGAAGAATTGTAAACCGTCATTGATATGTGCGGTATATAAATCCCATACCCTAAACCATTGTAAATCATGTAATTTTGTGCCGCACTACTTCGTTTGGCTCGATTTTAGCCACGTTGGGAGGAGAGCAGGTTCCTTTGCTGAAACAGCGGCTGGTAATCGAGACTACCCCCTCCACTGATCAAGAGGTTCGCTGGTTTGTGAGGAAGTTCAAGAATAAATATTGTCGGTAAAATCCGTTCTCAGGTTCAATCCATTTTTACCTAGGTTTAATTGGTGATCCCCAGTTTACCTAGGTTGAATACGCACTCAGATAAATTGAACACCTTTTTTTGGAGCCTCTATTAATAGAGGCTTAAAATCCTGGAGAAACATTAGGGTCAAATTAGGGTTAGTGTATGAATTCCGAAACCGATAAGGTGATACAAAACATTTGAGAAGACTTGTTGAGATGCGTAAGACAGAGCTTGAAGGAAGGTGTAGATGTTTCAGTCCCTTTGGGAGGGATTTTGTTCTAAGTAAAATGAGAACCAATTTAACCTGGGAAAAACGGATTCAATCTGAGACCGGATTTGACCGACAAAATAAATATACCAAAGGTCAGGTGCTTCTTAACCGAACGGAATGGTTTCTTTGTTCACGGAGAAGACTTATGGCCAGCAGTGTGTCAACATGATGGCTAAGCTAATTTTCCTTTCGTAAATTTTGACGGTCGATGCCATTCTTAGTAACCAACAATCTTGGACAAAATTGTTGAGAAAACTCTGCTTTTGGACTAAACTCCGATCACAAGTATGAAAAAGAAGCTCTCTTATTGCCCCCACCCACCCCCCCCCCCCCCTCCCGATATCAAAGTTCCTAGACGAAACAAAGCATGTCGAACCGGGGCTTATCAACATTGGTTGTAGGGGGGAGGGGGATGGCAAATAATGTCAGACATTGAGGACGTAGTGCGCAAAATAACCCCTGTTTTTAATATTCTCAACCCTTTTGGTCCAAGATTGAAGCCTTTTTATTCGGGTTGCTTCATTTAAATACTTTAAAATTGTCAACTGGAAGCCGTTGTTTCGGTAGTGTAGAGGTTCGACATCGTTAGATCAACTTTTGCTAATTTTGTTCTAAGGTTTTTTCTCAGTTTTTTTTTTTAATTCTAAGTGACATACGCGGCTAATCTAGTCCTAGATCTAGATTAAGTATTTGTTTCCTCATTTGCAAACGACAAACTTAACAGTGAAAATTGTCTCGTCCAAATGGCATGGCTTGTTTACGAAAGGGAAATTGCGGCGGCTACAGTGAAAATTTTCAACAATTAGGAGCTTGCAATGGCTTTTCTTCCTAAAAATGCTTTAGATGATATGTAAATTCAAATAAGAAAAAATTAAAAATTAGGTCATTCTGAACTTGTTTAGCGCGTCGCTCGATATAGCTTAGCAAAGTTGGATAATTTAGAGCAAATAATGTTTAGTACTGCGTTTAGCATTTTTAAAATAAAATGTGGCAAATATGAGAACAAATTGTGAGAATATTGAAGGTGTTGTA
>OX421451.1:34191932-34194432 GCA_949126865.1 Montipora capitata
TGGTGGGATTGCCGATATTTTGTCATCAAGGACGATTTGCGCCCCATAATGCATCGAATAAAAGAGGTCATATACCTCTCCAACCCCCTGCGCAGTTTCGTGTTTTGAATTTTTCTGGTTCTCATGGGCCGCGCTGACCGATCCTCTTGTGGAAGAGGGCTCCAAAGCCTGAGCTTTGTTTCCGCATCAAATAGGTTCATCCAAAGTATGTTGGAAAACGGTTTGAAACGGCGACTCTGCACCTCTTTCCAAATCTTCCTGGAGCATTTGTACCAAAACCTTTCAGAGCCAATTCACTCTTTGTTCAACCGCAATCATATGCAATAATACAAAAATCACCAATCTTTCATTGAAAATCCACGCGGTCAGTCCGCAGTCCGTACAAAAACAAAGGCCAGTTCAAACTGCTCCGCGGCCCGGGCCGAGGACGTGGACGAGGAAGAGGACTAGGGCGAAGACGAAGACGAAAAAGTAAGATAAACTTTTATCCTTCTACCATCTCGCTATCTTTCATTTTTTCCCCCTTCTTACTGATGTAAAGAATTATGCAATTAAACTTAAAGTTTTGGTTTTGGAAATGGTATTTTATTAATTAAAATCTTTAATAAGGCCCAAAGGCGTTTAAATTGTTGGTTTTAAGTAACTATCAGGGCTGCTAATTTATTGTTAAATAACACGTTTTTTGTTGACACCACGCAGCCGAGTTAAATGCTTGTTAAGAGAGCCTTCACACAATTAATAGAAAATGTGTCAATGACTTGTCGTTCCTTAAAAGCAACCGACAGGTGCAAGAGAAGTGTTAGTTTTTCAAAAGAAAACCTCAGTGCTATGAGGAAACTATAACAAAGTATACAAGTTCTTTTTTTTAAAAAATAAACATTACCTTTAGACAGTTCTTTTGTTTTTATCTGTTTTGTAATAATAACAGTATAATAAGAAGTATAGGAAATCACATGATTCCAAGTGCAATTTTAAATAAAGGAGCACGGCTAAATTTTTCAAAGACGAACAAAACTGCACGGGTCGTAGGGCGAGTGCAATTTCTAGGCCTTTTAAATTTACCAGTGCTTCTTTATTCCAAATTGCACCAGAAAAATTATGTCATTACTTCTTAATAAAATACATGAAAAAATTCGAGATGACGAGCAGAAGCAACGCGGGCGTATCATGCAATCACGCAAAAATTGCGCCACCCAGGGCTCGCATTTGATTGGCTATCTCTGACTTTGTTTGACCAATGGCCAATCAGAATGTTTGATTTATTTCTTCTTCTTGCACTAAATTACCTCTTTTCTGCACTATGTTACCCGATTTGCTGCAATCATTATACTATCCCATGCAAATTTCAAAGATTGTAGTGGAGTATTGATACTTTTTTGATAGCTAAACGAGCTCTTTCTCAAAAAAAAAAAAAAGACAAATTAGGTAAGTATTCATATCTACGAGAGAATACAGGTTGTTGTGCCCCAGAGTCGACCCGCCCCACAGTATTCTGATAACCCTTAAATGATAGCTAACCAACCCTAACACTAATTTTTGATCAGTAAAATGAGTGCTTCGACCTAATCATTAAAATGAGTGCTTAGTCACAATAATACGTAGGGTGGATCGACTCTGGGGCGGAACGACCGGTTACCCGCCGTAGACACCTCGCCCCACAAAGGAAAATGAATTTTTGTGAAAGGAAGAAGAAAACCGTATATAAATTAAAAAGCTCTTGCCAACAATTTTGTCTGAAATGTTCGTAAGAAGTCATGCGCTAGTGAGGTTTGCACGTTTAACGAGACACGCTTTAATTTTTCTCGAACTATGAAGAATCGGAAACGGTAAGACCTGCTTATGTTTTCGCCTCTAAGTAGGTAGTTGACTTTCAGCTTCCGCTTCACTGAAAAGATATTTCCAAAAATAATAATAATAAAATAGCACAATTTGTGTCAAAAATATGAGCAAACCATGTACTGTTGGCTAATTCGGTCTCTGAAAATTAACCAACAGCAAAAAGGGTGAGCTTGATTTTAAAGGTAGATATCATACGAAATGTCAAGAAAGGCATTCCTGACGCACGCGCCATCGTTTCATATCTTGAGCTTCTTCTTCTTTTCAAAGGACAAATTAATGCGTATATATCTTATTTTGCACGGAATTCTATCAGAAAAATGCTACTCTTACTTCCTCTCTGTGTTTTCTTAAAAGAGATGTAGTGGGTGCAGAAAAAGAAGAAGCCTTAGAGCCAAAAGCCCCTTCCAGGAATTCCCGAAGGTGTCTCTATCAACATTAATGACGGTGATATCTTACTTCATGCAATATGATCCGCAAAAGCGACTTGCACAAGCTCTGAAATTGAACCAGAGTGTGGTGTCAGCGATTTGTCGCCGGCTGCAACATGTATGTTCCGTAGACGTGCAGAATAGGCCATTCATACCGTTTGGTGGCCCTGGTGCTGCATGTAGTGAAGTGCGATGAAAGTAAATTCAACCACAAGCCAAAGGTATATATATAT
>OX421451.1:34196932-34204432 GCA_949126865.1 Montipora capitata
TCACCTCGACTGAATTGACAAACGGAGTTCTGAATGTCATGGCTTTTTCGTTTACTTTTGTTTCAGGAGGTGATAATGAATACGATAGACAGTGTAAAATGAAAACCAGCCTTTACGCTCAATGTCTACAAATTAATTTTTCTGTCACAGATAGATTAGAGTATTACCAAACGCTGTCAGAGGCAGTGTGGGCTCGCTTAACTCTGTAACCGCGCCTCTATAATCACAGCGGGTTATTTTTGGCGCAAAAATCTGCTTTTTAATGGCCGTCGATCTCCGTCAGGATAACTCTCGCTATTATCGAGGAAATATGGCTCAATTGAAAACCAGTTCGATTACTCCGATGCCTTGTGCTTCTTTTGAGGTAAGGTAATTTGTTTTTTGTCGCATTATGTTGTGCTTTAAATGTTGTAACCGGCTCTTCTTTTACAGTAGACACTGAACTCTCCATAATTGTCTCTAATTGGAGCTGAAATTAGTCGGCATCTCAAGACAAAAAAAAATGCACAAAGGCTAGTTGATCAAGATCGATTGTATCAAAACATGAAGCTTTATTTTATTCAGTAGGCCTGATTGCCATGTAAAGTGACCCTGGGTTTGCAATGCAGCAGTGAAAGTTAAGCTTCTATAAAATTGTAGAAGCCATAGTGGATTAAATGTCATGGATTAAATTTACAAAGTGGCTGTTCAGACGGGACTCGTACACCAACCTATATTTGCTATTCATATGGGAGTCTTGTAATTGTAATTATCGTTCAAGAAACTGCTTCTAAAATAATTGCTATATGTTGCTTGGTGTTATGCTAAGAATTTGAAGGTATTGACATCCAACAAGCTCAATGTTGGTCATGTGGAATTGAATTTTTAAGGCAGCCAGCAATTTGGCATCCAATATTTTCTAGAAGGTTTACTCAAGCCAATAATTGACTAAAAAGGCAACATTTGATGGAACCATTAAATAATTTCCTCTCAAACATGGGCATTCACAGGATGCCTAGATGCCCATCTGCCTGTTAGAGCTTACTTGTCCTACATGTACAGTACACTCTTTGTTATGGGTAACCACTTTACAATGAATAGTCAGTAATAAGCATTTAATGACTGGTCGGAATGATTTCCGTACAGGTCCCTACTTCATTATGCATGCAGAATAAATTAATTATTCATTCGCGCTATTGTTTGTAGAACAATACGTATACCCAACAGAACCGAATATATACATGGGTAATTTGTACTTACGGGGTGAATAAAAACGGATCTCATTTTTTTCTCTCCCTCCCTCTCTCTCTTCTTTCCCTTCATCGCCCACACCGTTACTCGTTTTTGTCCCAGCTTTCCCCTTTCTATCCCCCAGATCCCGCTCGGCTTTTTCTGCCATTTTATCCCATGATATGTCTCTCGCAGCTTGCCTTGAACTCCGACCCACTGTAAACCTCTGGATTACTTGTCCCTGTTCTTTACCACTGAGCTAACGTGTCAAGTTGCTAATTCACACCTGGAAAATGATATTTATTTTGAATTCTGGCTGACTATTTACATAACAATGATACGTAATTATATACACGTGCCGCGCCAAGCACCTACAATCGAACTTACACTTGTAGGTTACCGTTAAGATATCCCTGTTTTACTACTCTTGAAACAACCCATCCCTTTAATAATGCTAACCGTAACCCTAATTACGACTAAAGGCACTGTTTAGGCTTAAGGTTAGTCCCTGTGATAGTTTTAGGTTTTCCAGTATTGCTGTGAACTGTGACCTACTTTTCCTTCATGCCCCGTGCGTGCGGCACACTTATAAATTCACTGCGTGGAAGAGTATACCACGCTTAAAGTCTGATTGGTACATCTTTCATGGGAAACTTTCATGCACGAGTTCATTGCAATTAACATCGTTTCATATTTCCCTTCTTTTGAAGCAAACTTGTGTCTTCGTAATAATCAAGATGGCTACCGAAGTAAAAGGGTCACAGCAATGGGATATTTGATCATTTGGAAATTGTCCCTGCTTTAATTTATAGCCTTTCCAGAGTTGTGCATAGAGTAGTGCAAAGAAAACAATTTACTTTCGTCTTCCGTGTCCAAAACCTGTGTGAAAACGAGTCAGTTGGTAAAGACAAAGTGCCGCATCGGGAGATGGATCTGTTTCGCGATGCTCAAGAAAAAACTGCAATGGATAGCCTTCAATCCGCCAGAACACATATTAATTTTCTGACCGTAAACTTTCCTCGAAAAAATATTAGCCCTAGCGACCTGTGGCCGGAAAGTTTACAACTGCCTACAAGACAAGGGCTAACATCATCTCACCGCAGTTAACCATCGCCTAAACTTCGTCGACCCAGACAAACGAGCACACAGCAGGGCATTGAAAAGACATATGGGGAGTGAAACGAAGTATGCCTCGTACGGGAACATCCAAGAATCTCTACCAAAGCTATTTACTTGGAAGTATCATTGAGCATATTGTCGATCTCTACAAAGAGCGATAAATCGCAAAATCCCTCTAAATGCACCGTTCGTGATCCTAAATACAGGAAAGGAAGAAAATATACACTTTGCAGTGTCTCGGCGAATTTTTAAGCTGACAGGAAGAACAATTTCACGATAAAAAGAGCAGGTAGCCATTAAATTTCTTATGACAGTACTTTTATTTGGTTTGTTTGTTATGTTTGCGAATCTGAACCCTATTACAACGATTGCTTGAAACTCCACTTCTTGCGCTTATTACTGAAAAATTAGTAAAATTGCAGGAAAAGTGCCGAAATTGCAGGAAAAACTGCTCGATTTTCCGTATTTCAGACAGAAATTCGACCGGCTTTTTTTAAGTCCATATAGACTTAGAAAAAAAAACTCTAAAAAGAAAGAACAAAGCGCCACAGTCCCAAAGGACGTCTATTGTTATCGCTATTGTTTTCTTGAAACAAAGGAGTGTATGCATAATGAAGTAGGGACCTGTGCGGAAATCTTGCCGACTGGTCTCTTGGGAAACATTTAATTTTGTTTCCTGAGAATCTCAATGTTTCCCCGAGGTGCAGCCGAGGAAAACATTGAACTGTGTCCTGAGGGACCAGTCATTAAGTGATTTGTTACATAGCACAAAAAGAAAAACATGCAACGGCAACAGAAATGGCGGTCGTTGGTCAACATTTGCAGGTTACAGTGCACTGTAACCTGTAACTGTAACTGGGAGTCAGGGTGGCTTAGTGGTTATCTATCGGGCCTCCCACCACTGCGAGCCGGGGTTCAGTTCTGGCCTCGGCCAGCATGTGGGCTGAGTTTCAGTCGATCTCAACCTGACTCGAGGGTTTTTCTCCGGGTACTCCGGTTTTCCTCCCTCATCAAAATCGACTCACAGCTAATTAACATCTAGCTGTGGTGCTGTGCTCCGACATCAAACATGGACTGTATAGCGGCAGCCAGAGGCGCCTTTGTATGCTTTCAGCCCGATGTCGTGAGCCGCGCCCTTCGCAATTCAGTCCTCGACTGCAAGTAAGGGTGATTAGCACTAGCAATATTTATTTACTGTTACCCTCTGACGTCATAGATTTTGCACTATTGTCCAGAGATCAAGACTCAGAGACCTTTGGCAGGAAACAGTTTTATTGTTAGATGTCATGTGACCTTGAAGTAACCTATGAGAGCGCACACTGTTGGGGGAAAAGTTCAGCTATATAACAATTGTTGTTTTTTTTTTTCCAAGCAGTTGTCATGCCTTGCCCACGTAATAATTTTGTGTGTCAGGGGCAAGAGGATGATAATCAGATTGTGGATTGTTTAAAATGTTCTTGTTTTTTAATCCTTTGGGTGTACATTGTTTATTGACGGAGAAAAGTAAATCCAAAATAATGCCTTGTTATTTTTCTATTTCCTTTTTTGCTTTGTTTTGGAAAGTGGAAAGGATCAGGAGGGCTAAAGGCCTGTCCTGGGACAATGGAAGAAGACAGCAGAGTTAATTTAGAACTCTGCAATACAAGTTTGCTAGATGCAGACATAAAAATCCTCTATGGGGTTTATCAGGTGGAAGGTGCTGGCCAGGTTACTCTGTACAAAACAAAGGGCAGGAAGCACATAAGCAACATTATGTGTTCTTCAAGGAAGCCAAGTGCTTACCAACAGCAGGTGAAATAACATTTCCCAGTTCAACCTCTCAGACTTGATATGAGTGTTATATATAACCAGAAACCCATAAGGGTTGAAACGTGTAACGGCCCCTTGAGTGCTGGGAAACAAGCTTCTGAATATTCAATTTGCTAAGTACCATATTTGGAACAACAAGAGCGAGGGGTTTCCAAATATGGTACTTAGCACTGAAACATTCAACCAATCAGTTCGCACTGAATATTCGAAAGCTGTGAACGTGCGTTACACGTTTCAGCCCTTATGGGTTTCTGATATAATCTCTTGAGAGTTTACATGTAGATAATGACAACTCTAATCTCAGTCTTATGATTAGCTCATGCACAGGCAACACATGTTTAGAGAAACTCAGTGTGGCGAAGTGGATGGTTGTAAATTTATCCTCTTGTGAATCAAGCACACATGTACATGTACACCCGTATGAATGTGCTGTACAAGCACTAGTGTAATACAATGTAGGACGTGACATCTTTCTTGTGCTTGTGCATGATACATGCATTTTTTTTAAATGTTGAACATTTAATTGGCACTTTCAGTATGGAGTAATGAGGTCTTTAATATTATTTTCATTTTATTATTGCTATTCCTATATATGTTTACACCAACATTCAAGGTACAGATGTAGTAGGGGTCTAGTATGTATTCCTTCAGTTTAGTGATGAAACTCTTTCTCTTTTTGTTCTGGGAATTTTTTTGTTAGTGCTCTAAGGACAGCTCAAGGAAAAGAGCATGCAAAGGAAAAGCAGAGGTCAGATAATAAAAATAATATCAGATTTTACCACACCTTGATTACATATCAAATTGTGTATGATTCCCAGTGCACTGGTGGCTCAGTTGGTTGAGCATTGGGCTCGAACCCCGGCCAGATCAACACTCTGGATCTTCAAATAACTGAGGAGAATATGTGATTGTGAAGGGGAACCTCGTGACCCGAACTTATTCAAGGTCAAACACCGTAAAATCCAATGATTTAGTCGCTTCACTCAGTGGCCAGCGATGTGTTTAAGATTACAGTCCTTTTAACCTTGTGTCGTCGTGGGTAGAATATACCTGAGGATTACAGTTACATGTAACTCACACTTTTAATTTTAACATGTGTCCCAATAAGTAGGAGTCCTTGATTACAGTTTGGACTTCAACTTACATTGCCGTCATAAACCTTGTGAGTAACTTGTGTGAACAACACACTTCCCTGGCTGAAAACGGCTTGTTCAAGCTCAAATCCAAAAGAAGTTGTTTCAAAAACAGCTTGGGCACCATGATTAAGTCTATCTTGACTCACTTACTTTTGACTTTAGGTTTTAGATAAGAATTCATCATCTCCGCAATGCCACTCAAAAACTGTTTTTAGGCTGTTTGTTGTGATGGGGGAAGGCTATCCGGTACTGGCATGTTCAGAGGCTCCATTCCATCTGGCTTAAAGCTGCATCTCCCCTTCCTGAAAATAATGCCCCATCTTTTCCAAACAGAGAATTTTCTGATTGTCAAAGAAATGCTGCCATATACACTGTAATTAACAACTTACTAACCTCACTTGCTTGGGGCTGTACTGGAAAATATTGGCCCTTGGTTGTTTTGTTTGGATCGATCACTTGACCTCGGGCCAATATTCCCTAGTATGGCACTCCTGTTTTTTTAGTACTTAAGAGGTTAATAATGTATAAAGAGTAAGGACTTAACTGGCAAATCTAATGTTGCTTTCAAACTCCTTTACCATGAGGCAATTTATTTTTATTTTTAGGAACCAAATGGCAATGTACCAACTAAAGTTCAGAAAGTAGATTTGCAAACTGAGGTAACTGTTATTTTGCCTGTAAAGTACTGCTGTAATATAATTTACCACTATAGATCTCTTTTGGGACTCATTTTTATAAGGTTACAGGTTCATATTTTTTCCTGCTTGAATTTTTGTTATACACCAGTTCAATTTTGATTTTCCTTTGTTTCAGACTTAGAAAGGGCATTGTTATAGCGTGAAGGTTACAGGTTCAAATTTTGTCCTGGTTGAATTTTTTTTTTGAACACAATTTCAATTTTGATTTTCCTTTGTTTCAGATTATGATAAGGAATATTAATTAAACGAAGAAAAATCAAAACTGGATTGCTTTGAAAAATTTTAAACCACAACATCTACATGATTGTTGATGATAGTCAATGATAGTTGAGGCTCGCTCTTCTGTTGGACCACCAACTATCAACTATTATACACTATCATCAACTATCATTCATTTTGAGCTTGTTCAAATTCTTCATGATAGTCAATGATAGTTTTCCTCGTTTGACCACGCGTATGATAGTTCATGATAGTTTTTGGTCAGCTGTTTTCCCCAAACATCAGCGGGCTCATTTAAAATGGCCGCCAAAAGTTCCTCGCAAGGCTCAGCTGCAGCTTCAGAAATTCGTGTTTACATCCAAGATGATAATCATGACAAAGAAAATACTGAAGACCAAGATATCTTAGAGAAGATATCCTCTGAAGAAAGCGTCAACTCGCAAGAATTAGAAGAGACACTGCAAAAAAAGAAGCGTATCACTAAATGTTCATTGCTCAAGAAGGGCAATGCGGCAAGATCGAGTAATGGCCTGATATTACGTCTAATAGAGGAATATGAGGCCTGGCCCTGCCTTTGGGAAGCCATTTTAGTGTTCACATTTTTATGCCGAAAGAGCCTGGAACTAGCTGCTTGCGTGACTTCGCATGTGCGACTGCCAGTGAACTACAGTATCATCAACTATCACAAACTTCTTTGGCCATTTGAGCATGTGAATGATGATGATAGTTTGGAGAGAATTTTGACCAGGGCTTAAGATTTTATTAGAAGCCAAAAAAACATTAGAAATCCTTTGATATACTCATTTGTTTTCTTAGGAATCAAAAAGTAAATTCATTTCTTAGGAATCAAAAAGTGAACACTAAAACTGTTCATCTTTAATGGGTTTTACATGGAGCTTAAAATTATTTTCTTTGTTGCTCTTACAGTCGCTATGTTTGGGACTGTGTTATAAACTTCTTTGAAGGTGAAACATTACTTTAGGGGACTATGCCACATTATTCACATTGACAACAACAAAAAGAAGTAAATTCAAAGTTTACATGAAAATAGAATAATATTATTTTGATAATTTATTGTATCAATATAAATTATTATTGGTTTTGGATTTATTTCCTTCTTTTCATAAGATATCAAATACTAAACTATACATGTTGTCAATATTCCTTCTTTAAGGCAAAGAATCAGAAGAAATGATTCTGGCGTAATTGATGAAAAGGAAGGTACATGTAACAATGAAAGTGAAGTGCAGACAAACAAAGTGGATGAACTGAGGATGCTGGAGTCGGGCTTTGTAAGTACATTATTTTTA
>OX421451.1:34221932-34226932 GCA_949126865.1 Montipora capitata
CATGATACAGGCAGCCCGAGCAACAGCGAATCAGAAATCAGACAGCATGCTGAGTTCACCGGTCAAAACATCCATCTTAGAGATGCTCACATCTTTGAACGAGGTGTGATGAACTATCACAAGAGACTTTTCTTCAATTTTGGGCAGCGATCGCGACACTGTAAACGAGAGGAAACCGCTTCCTCGCGCTTACATACCGTTATTATAAAAAGTTAAACAACGAAAGCTTGTAGCGCGAGCAATTACGATTGTCGTAGCTCTGATGAGGTGGAGAGAAGCCGCCGAAAATTTAAGAGCTATCAAAGAAACAGAGTGGATTAAGAGTACGTTTGAGAAAATCTGCCGTTAGATCGTTAACTTAATCCGTCCCATAAGCTTTAATTAGCTGATCTTTCACGACATTTGACTATTTTATTCATTTCCATAACCTAGACCGCTTTTTTCAATTAATATCTTGTCATGACCTTACAATTGAACCAGGAAATCTTGCGTTCGCATTTATTTTCTTTGTCTTGCCTGCCGCAGTTCCGTTCAACGCCAAAAGCGGCGTCCCATGGAATGCCACGAAACACTTCTCTTGACGCGCGTTTACTGAAGACCTACATTTTGAATAAACGCAAAAGTAATTTGATATATTTTTGTCTACCAATAGCAACTTCTATAATGTAAACTGATGCTAAGAAAATTGATCAAAATGTGGAATGTGAAAATACATGACACAGACAGATCAAAGATACCTGGTTCCAGGTGGCTGGCGATCACGAAGAATAGCACGCATTGAAAACCGTCGACATGGCAAAAAACTTTACTATTTGTCTGGTCAAATCATCCCTGTTTTGCTTTTTAATGTTTCTCATGATTCGTAAAGGTAGGTCATTCCACATATTCGTTGTAGAAGTTACTATCGATAACTTGAAGTTCAGCCCCTTTCCAAGTTCTACCTTGAGAATTCAGCGTCAATATAATTGTCATCAGGATGCCGTTTACAAAGAGAGAATAATGTAAACTAACAACAAGAAAAACTCTTTGATGTGATTCAAGGTTGGATATCTATTAAAAGTGATTGAACAATTGGCGAAAACACTAAAAAAGGAAAAAAATACATAACACTGCAACAATAACAGATGATTCTTAGAAGCTCTAAAACGTTAACTTTGCTCAATTTTAATTTTTTTGAATAGAAAAAGTTTGCTCAAACACAAGATGATGAATTGAAAATACGAACCGGGTACAGATGCAACAATTTCAAATGCAAAGTTGATCGTGACAGATTGAGGTCAATTGCAACGTTGAACACTATGTAATGACATGAAGTTGGATGAAAATGTTTGTTTAGGTAGGACTAAGCTTCTACTACATTTAATGACCTTGAAAAAGAAGTGGCGTTTTCGCGGTAATTCAAAAGTGAAAAATTCGGTGGAACGCTGCAAAGAAACATTAAAAAAAACTCGGACAATGAGAGGGAATCAGGTTCTTGAATTTCATTCTTAAAGTGAGTTGCCGTGACTGTTCGTTCACATACGTCGGGGAGAGTAAACGCTTGTCGAACTCACGCGGAGCCGAACATGATCCAGGCAGCCTGAGCGACAGCGAATCAGAAATCAAACAGCATGCTGAGTCCACGGATCACAACATCCATCTTAGAGATGCCCACATCTTTGAACGAGGTGTGATGAACTATCACAAGAGACTTTTCTTCAAATTTGGGCAGCGACACTGTAAACGAGAGGAAACCGCTTCCTCGCGCTTAAATACCGTTATTATAAAAAGTTAAATAACGAAAGCTTGTAGCGCTCGCAATTACGATCGTCGTAGCTCTGATGAGGTGGAGAGAAGCCGCCGAAAATTTAAGAGCTATCAAAGAAACAGAGCGGATTTAGAGTATGTTCGAGAAAATCTGCCGTTGGATCTTTAACTTAATCCGGCCCATAAGCTTTAATTAGCTGATCTTTCACGACATTAGTGCTGAATCGTTTATATTAATTAGACTATTTTATTCATTGCCATAACCTACACCGTTTTTTTCAATTAATATCTTGTCACGACCTTACAATTGAACCAGGACATCTTGCGTTCGCGTTTATTTTCTTTGTCTTGCCTGCCGGATATTCCGTTCAACGCCAAAAGCAGCTTCCCATGGAATGCCACGAAACACTTCTCTTGACGCGCGTTTACTGAAGACCTACATTTTGAATAAATACAAAAGTAATTTGCTATATTTTTGTCTACCAATAGCAACTTCTATAATGTAAACTGATGCTAAGAAAATTGATCAAAATGTGAAATTTGAAAATAAATGACACAGACAGATCAAAGATACCTGGTTCCTGGTGGCTAGCGATCACGAAGGATAGAACGCATTGAAAACCGTCGACATGGCAAAAATCTTTACTATTTGTCTGGTCAAATCATCCCTGTTTTGCTTTTTAATGTCTCTCATGATTCGTAAAGGTAGGTCATTCCACATATTCGTTGTAGAAGATACTATCGATAACTTGAAGTTCAGCCCCTTTCCAAGTTCTATCTTGATAATTCAGCGTCAATGTAATTGTCATCAGGATGCGGTTTACAAAGAGAGAATAATAAAAACTAACAACAAGAAAAACTCTTTGATGTGATTCAAGGTTCGATATCTGAGGTGATTGAACAATTGGCGAAAACACTAAACAAGGAAAAAATACATAACACTGCAACAATAACAGATGATTCTTATAAGCTCTAAAACATTAAATTTGCTCAATTTTGATTTTTATGAAGAAAAAAAGTTTGCTCATACACAAGATGTTGAATTGAAAATACGAGCCGAGTACAGATGCAACAATTTCAAATGCAAAGTTGATCGTGACAGATTGAGGTCAATTGCAACGTTGAACACTATGTAATGACATGAAGTTGGATGAAAATGTTTGTTTAGGCAGGGACTAAGCATCTACTACATTTAATGACCTTGAAAAAGGGGTGGCGTTTTCGCGGTAATTCAAAAGTGCAAAATTCGGTGGAAAGCTGCAAAGAAACATTAAAAAAAAAAAAAAAACTCGGACAATGAGACGGAATCAGGTTCTTGAACTAATTGCAGTGAAACTTTATTCTGTATGCCAATTTATTTACTCCAAATTGAACTCAGTTGTCAAGTATTTCTTACGACCGCATAGTTATTAGCTATTAGCGGATGTCAACTGGAATGCCAGTCACCAAACATTAAGCACTTAACGACTGGCCCCAAGCCAGTTTGAAGCCATGTTTTCCTGATTTTTAAAAAAATGTTTTGTTAACGGCCGCACGGCTTCGCACTCGAATAGTCTGCACTATTATTGTGACGAAAGTCAATAGATATGAAGGTCATATAATATTTGAACTGTAGTCATATCTATATCAGCTACAGGCTCAATGTGAAATTACATAATGACCAGCTTCCAGATGGCTTGATAGCTTAAGGTAATTCCGTTGAAATTGTTCTACTATGAAACTTTTTTGGAAACTTGACCTAATTAACATTCATGATATGAACATTAAAAAATTGCAATAAAAAAATGGGGTCACCGTGCTTGTTTACGCGTCAGCAGGCTCTTAAAATGGGGTATTTTTACTGTTTTCGCGTTAAAAATTCGAATCACCTTCATACAGAATTAAGTCTTGGTTACTTTAAAGACACAAAATTTTATTTTGAAAAAAAAGCTATTTTGACTCGCCCCATCAGCACAACTCGTAAAAATACTCAACGATACTATATACACCAAAACATCTAATCAGATATATTTATTGTCCATATAATAAAAAGTAAATTACATGGTAACGGTGAATTTTATGTTCTCGTGGTAAGAACAATTTCTCACTCGTTCGCGCTCGCCAACGTACAATATTATGAGCAAAACAATGTCTCTGCACGTGTGTTTTGAAGTTTTGCACATTTTGGCAAAATTGCAAAGCGAAAAGACGAAATGACGAGGTACCTTTAAAATGTAACGCGAGCCAATTTTTGTTACATCCCGGATGCAACACCGTTCCTCTGAATAGTTAGGCTGTAGCATTTAAAATATCAGGAAGAATAACGGATGTTTTAAATAAGCAATCTAAGTATTTTGAATTACGCTCTCGTTGACGGCAGCGTGGTAGATCTTAGTTTCCCGATTAGCTTCACTTTGCAACCCGTTATTAGAAGCGTTCATCGACGAGGGAAATTTTAATGTTTGAATACAGGTCCGAAAAAGAGGTTTGACTGATAAAGAGAAAAACCGGCTCAAGCACACCCATGGTACTAAATATATTCTTTGTCGTCCACTTCAATACAAAGCCATTTGATTGGAGTAACATGTCCGGCTGCCGCCTTTGTCAGTTTGTGCGAAACTATCCAATGCTGAATTAGTTTACAACGTACGAGTGTTTACGGTTACCCGCTTTGCTAGTCCATGTTACAACAGCGTGTTCCAAAAAATTCTCTTAAAATTTTGGCATTTACAGTTTTTCTTTTACTCCGCCTTTTGAAAAATTGTCTTTAACTTTGACCGTTTTCGGTTTGAAGACATCTTATGTCTCCCTTTATTTCTAACTCTGTCGCAACAGATGCGTCATCCGCGAGTGGCCCACAATGTGAAATCATTTGCAAGTTGAGTGGCAAAGCAAAGGACGAGGAGACAGTCGACCCAGACTCCAAAGTTCCTTTCAACTGTTCCATTGGAAATAGAGGAGCAACAACTCAAAACACGACATGGAAGCAACTGTACCAAACAGTAACTGCACCTGTGGATGGCCAACTGTGCATGGTATTGAAAACAGGAAATTCAGAAAGACAAATATACTTAGCTAGTAAGTGATATCTTTTTTGGTTGCCGCCATTAACTGAGCTCGCCACTCAATTAGGATAACTAAGCCTGTCTGTCTCTCTTATCTTTTAGGAGCATTGACAGTTGCACGGCCAGGTTCCCCTAAAATAATCTATGAAAACATAGGGAAAAATTTGTCATGTGAATTCGAAGGAAGGCCTCGACCATTTATAACTTGGT
>OX421451.1:34234432-34256932 GCA_949126865.1 Montipora capitata
TCTTAATTAATATTACTTGGCTTGCACGTGTGACCATTCTCAATCCCATGGGTATTAATTTCTCACGCAAGACTTGTGATTGGCTGGAAAGGTCTATTTTTGCGGGAAAAATCAATCTAAAAATAACTCGCAATTATTCCTTCTTGTTCAAGGTGAACAAGATGGATTGGATAGGGCGCACTATCATATAACTAAATTTATAGGAATGGTTCTAAAGCCGTGAAGATAAAAAGCGAACGATTTCCTGTTGTCTGCTCACGTTGTCCTCAAAACCTGGAATTTGATTATTTCACGTTGTTGTTTTGTAGACTAAGGCAAAAAATGCACTGAAATGCGACAGTGATGCAAACCCTCGACTACGTCTCGGGTTTGCATAACTGTCTCGAATTCTCCCAACTCTCCCTCTCGTGTTTAGATGAGGCTATATAAAATACTTCTCAAAGATAATTCGACAAATGAAATAGATTGAAATAGATTTTCTTGAAACACGCTCATATTTCCTACCAGTCAATCAAAACGCGCGTCTGTCAACACAACCAATCAAAATTTGTGTGATGTCACAGCCGTGTTTCCGTGCTCTCATCTAAACACAGCATTGACCAATGAGAGTGCCCATACTAGTGAATAGTGCTCCCGGCGACATTTGAAATTCCGACGACATTTAAAAAAATAAAGTAGTTTTTGGTTTGCTTCCTATTCAACTTGTGTGATATTTATCTCAGTGTCGGTAAAATTGGTACACATCCACCACTATGTGATTCGCTTTCTAGATTAAGACGAGTCGGTGTTACTCCATTAATATTTAATATTGTTTCGTCCATGACGGTTCAGAAAGGAGCCATTAAAGCAACAATTCTAAAAAAATAAGTGAAACTACATATTGCTTCTTAATTAAAAGCGAGATGAGAGGCAGAGCAATCACTTTTGTATTTTATGTAATTATAACTTTAAAAAAAAAAAAAAAACAACGAAATCTTGCACGCACTGACTAGGTGCTGACTTCAGACAATCAACGTTATTTTCCAAAACAAAAATCGTTTAATGGTTCAGAACAATGAATCTTTTCTACAAAAAGTGACGAGATCTGTGTCATTTTTTCAAGTTGTCAGGGCATTCTACGCTCCCCAGCCTAAGAGGTCAGAAAAATGGATCCCAGTGATCGCAGTTGTTGTTGGAGTCTTTGTACTTGTACTCCTGGCCGTTACTTGGCGCATCAAGAAAAAGCGGGCATACAAAGGCATTAAACGTAAGTTCCGAATGGTTGCTTCAGAGATCGAAAGACTTTCATCATTTTTACGTATTTGCTCCTTAATTTGCGCAACGCGATTGTCGCTGAGACCAAAGGCTCGAAATTTTGTTGTCTGTCAATGCTCTCCTAATCAACAGTTAAGTTTGTTTCTTTTTTATGCAGGTTGTGCGGAAGAGGGAGTCGAAAACGATAATCTGTTTATCAGCTACAGCTCAAAAGATTTTAGCTGGGTGTCTGAAAATCTGATCTCTCTTCTTGACAAGCACTCCATTCCTTACATCATTCACATCCGCGACTTTGAGTTGGGGAGGCCTATCGTCCAAAATATGGCAGACAGCGTGTACAACAGCCGTCAAGTGGTGATTGTTTTGTCAAACAACTACCTTGCCAGCAATTTTTGCCGGGAAGAGCTGCACATGGCCTTACAGAGGGGAGTAGACACGGGATATTCCGCCTTAGTGCTTGTGTCTATCGACAAGCTGAAGAAAAAGCAACTGCCAAATACTTTGAGAAATAAGACTTTGCTAGATTTTGAGAGGCACAAGAAGCAAGATTGGGAGAAGAAATTGCTTAGCACTGTACATATGCCTGGGAAGAAAACTGCTAATATTTAGAGACACACAGCTCCCCTGCCCAAAATTCTTGAAGAACATAAATGGTTGAATGAAGAAAGAGATGCCAAGAAAGCCGGGATGGATTCAATTACTGCTTTTGAAGCCATCCCTTTTTCCCTGTGGTGACATAAGTCTTTGAAAGCCTTTCCAAACTCACCTCTTCCAAAAAACCTAAATTGAAAGCGAGCTTTATCAACAAAGCATTTTATATAGCTACTGTCCCTTTGTGGAAGTGTAGCGGTTGATATGTTAGTCAGTGCGGGCGGGTTTACCTTTCTAGTGAGCGTTCACCTAGTCATCATCGACGTTTTAGAGAGGCGGGGGATCTCTTTCTTTGTCCAACATTCAGTCTTCTCCTTCAAAAATTTATGGGGGCAGACATTTTGCGAAGAAATGTACAACTGAAATCTAGATTACGGAAAATTGTAGGTATATTACATAGTTTTTGGTTTCTATCATTTAAAATTTCAAGTAAAGATTTTCTTGAACTTGCTATTGTTGAGTCCGCAAGAGCTAACCATAGTTATAAACTCTGTGTTAAAACAGAAAAAGTGAACTGTTACAAATACTCCTTTTGCATTAACATAGTTAATTTTTGGAATGGTCTATCAAAGAAGATTGTTGAAGCTGACAGTTTTGAATTTTTCAAATCTAAGCTAAAATAATATTTGAATTTTAAGCATAATGTTTCTTTTTAATTTTTAAAATTTTACATAGATCTAAACTTATTTGTTCTGTTGTTTAGGGAGTTTTATAAAGGGCTGACCTCTCGACTTCATTTTCAAGATGTACTTTATCTAATCTGTACGTTTTTGTTTTAGTAATAATTTTTGTTAGATAGTTTGATATTTGCATCTTGAATAAAGTGTTATTCGCTTTGGCGCGAACGGTTTCAGGATATGACAACCGAGCTCTGATTGGCCTGGGGCCGGGTTGCTCGAGGCCTGGTTAGCGCTATCCGTTGGTTAAGAGGTATCAAAACCTATTGGTTTCCATGGTTTTTAATGCCGGTTAGCGCTAACCGTGCTTCGAGCACCCCGGGCCAGTAGTTCCGTGTAGGGAGGAGCGTTGAGTGACCACACAAAGAACGGCTGCGGGTGAAACTAACATGATACAGGCCATACATATATTAAAGGCCAAGTCATGGATTAAGTGGGTTGACATTTCAATATATAGTGATTGTATGATTAGCCCTGTTAAGTAAAAGAGAGAATACATGCTCTATAGACCGAATGCATAAATGGCGGCCAAAAAAATATTCTTTTGTTTATGTGCTAATTAGCCTCACTAGCCTCGTTTGCACGGACAAAATACAAAAGAAAGGTTACTTGAGAGCGAGGCTAGTGAGTCTCATTAGCACATAAACCAAAGAATACATTTTTGGCCGCCATTTATGCATTCGGTCAATTATCATTAGAAGTACAAGTAAGAAGCATGATGTTGCAAATTAGCATGACTTTAATTTAACAACTGGTTGGGCTGCAGTTGAAATTCCACCATGAAGAAAACATAAACGGTGTCCAGGAACGAGATAATACCATACCAATCTATTGAAACCGGTGCCAGAAGCAACAATAATTAGTACAAGCATGGTTGGTATGTAACAACGTATTAGAGACCGCCTGAAACTTGTTTAAGTTGATGAGCAAACAGTGGAGGTGATACCGTATAGGCTGACACTAATTAAAAAGATTTAACAATAAATTCGTTTTTCTTTCTTTCACCTGGACATTGCAGGGACCTGCGGTAATACTCTTTGTGCATCAATTAGATTTTGAAAAAAAGAGGATATGGGAGGAAATCCTGTCAAACTCCCCTCTAAATCCGAATTTTGTAGTACATTTCAGTATTAGTCGATGGCAAAAGTGAAGCCTCCACTAGTCTGCCCGCTGCACCCATAGCAGTTTCGGCGCAGTTTCCTATGTGTCATTGATGAGTTGTTTAAGAACGGTGCCTACTTTTGTTATTGCGCATATGTTCTGCGCATCTCGAGATACTCGGGTTTCCTATGGGTGGTTCTTATTAATACAGGGATATTTTTGAGCGGTTTTAAACTATGCGGAGAAGGTAGAACTTAGCAAGTGCTTTGATATCCAAAAAAAATATTTAGGGTAACCACGCATTTTTCAGACTGAGATAATGAAGCATCAATATGGAAAATAACGCCATACATAGCTTTGAAGACTGCGTAGCAAGATTTGGTTCCATAATCCGACCAAGACACAGCAGGATGACCTCTTATGCATGCAAATATACGGAAAGCAATGAGAAAAGCGTCTGTTGTTCACTTAAAGCTGGTCACTAACCGAACAACAGACGCTTTTCTCATGGCTTTCAGTACATTTGCATGCACAAGAGGTCATCCTGCTGTGTGTTGGTCGGATCATGGGACCAACCTTGTCGGAGCTCAGGATTACTTAAGAGAAATTTTCAAACAAGAGAATATTACGAGAATCCAGAATACAGTAGCTGAAGAGTTCAACAGCCAATTTCGTTGGGAATGGAATATCCCCAAAGCAAGCCACATGAATGGTGTTGTTGAAAGCTTAATAAAGTCAGTCCGCCAAGCAATGGACGCGAGTTTCAGACAACAAAGTCTAACAGAAAAACAATGGCGAACTTGCCTTGCTGAAGTAACCTATACGATTAACAGCCGTCCTTTGTACCCTAGTTCAGATGCCATTTGGGAGAATCCACCTATAACTCCAACGATGTAATCATCGGACCTCACGCTGCAATCCCCGTACCAAACCCGGAAGAGAGAGTTAACCCAAGGCATTTAGCGCGAGCAACCCAACAAAGAGTTCAAAGTTTTTTGGAATCATGCTTAAAGTACTTTGATTCAACACTCCTTCCCCGAAATAAATGGTACAGGCCGAGAACAAATCTTCAACCTTGGAGACTTGGTGCTTGAACTGGATGCAATGCCAAGACGAAAATGGAAGATGGCGTTAGTGGAGGAAGTGTACGTGGGAACAGACGGGCTAGTTAGAAAGGCAAAGATAAAGAATGCATTTGGAACTTACGAAAGACCAATTCATAAACTATGTCTAATAGCGACCAAGCAAGAACTAGAGAATAAAACGTAAACATTGCTTCGATCTGAAGATCTCCGCACCATGGGGGAGTGATTTGCACTATCAGAACAAACAAACTCATTCAAAAGGACCTGAAGCAACAAAGAAGAATAGAAGTCGCTAATGAGCAACTTTTTCATGCGCTTTCACAACCGTTTCATCTTCAGAAATTCCGCTCTCGATGCTTTTATCATCGTCAGGCCAAGATCCGTACGGCTTTGTAAAGTTAGAAAGACAGAGTCGCTCATGCATTTACTATGCAAATACGGTCTCAACATTCAAGGCTTTGTTAGAGGGAGATCTGGTTTTTCAACCAAACTCGGGAACTGACAAAAGCTACCAAATGCCTTCACGATCAGCAGATTGCGGAAGCTGTAGACAGGGAACAAAGAGATCTTCACGTAACAGTGACAATCTCATTAGGATCAATTGTTCAAATGGCGTTCCTTTTTTGAATGGAAATCGAAATCAGTCTTTGTTGTTATGCTCCTTGAACACTCGTTCTCTAAGAAACAAGACCGCTAATGGTTTTGATTATGCTTATGATTGCAAGGCTGATTTGTTCATGTTTACAGAAGGTTGGTTGAGGGAAGGTGACGAGGCGGTGAGGACGAAACTTTGTCCGGATGGCTATAAGTTCATGGGTCAAAACAGGATCGGACGTTGCGGAGGTGGGACCGGAATAATGTATCGTGATTCACGCGTAGTTATTATTTATCGTCCTCCTTATTTAGAAGGCCATCCGGTCACAGTTCCAACTTTCTTCTCAGAGTTTGCTAATTACATGGAATCCATTCTTCTGTCCAAGGAACAGCTTGTAATTAGAGGGGACATGAATATTCATGTAGATGATGCAAGCGATGCGGATGCGTGTAATTTCTTGGATTTATTGGAATCACTGGGGTTACAGCAGCATGTCAGAGCACCAACACATATTCATGGACATACTTTGGACCTTGTTGTTACACGCCTAACTGAGAATATTATTTTAGACACGCCTAAGGCTGACCACTATCTGTCTGATCATGCTGCTATTCCATGTTAGCTAACGTCATCTAAGCCACTTATTACCGTAGGAGGGTGAAGTACCGTAGGACCAGGTCTGTGGATATCTCTGCCCTTTCGCGTGATTTGGGGGAGTCATCGTTATGTAGGGATGTTCTTTCCAATTCTCATCCAGACATCCTCAGCGCTTGCGACCTGGATTCCCTTGTCTATAATTATGACACCACTTTGTCTGGCGTTATCGATCACATGCGCCACTTAAAATGAAGATCATTGTATCGAGGCCTATTGTACCCTGGTAAAATGAGGACACACACAAAAAAAAAAAAACGGGAAACTGATTTTCAGATATTCAAGAAGCGGAGGAATCACGTGACGCATCTCCTTAATGAGGCTAAGCGCAAGTTTTTCACGGACTTTGTTGAGGATAATAGTAGTGACCAGGGGAGGTTATTTCGTGCCACCAGGACGCTGCTTGGAAAGAATGATAGCACACTGGCATTTCCTGAGTATGATGATAAGTGTTTACTTGTGAAAGATATAGCGTGATTTTTTGTGCGGAAGATACTACGGATACGTGACCAAATAGATTCCACCGTTATCGCGGATATGGATACTGTCCCGGGTGACCCTATAGTCAATGATGCAAAGATACTGTCTGAGTTCAAGCCCCTCTCTGAGGCTGATATTTTGGCACTTATTCGGAAGTCATCGAAGAAAACGTGTAATGTAGACCCCATGCCTTCTAAACTTGTAGTAGAATCAATTGATCATCTGTTACCTGTTATTGCTAAGATGATCAATTCGTCGCTACTTGGGGGATACTTTCCGAAGGCATGGAAGGAAACCCTTATTTATCCTCGATACAAAAAAGCTGGAGTTTATGACTTCACTAATCTTCTCCAGTTAGTAATCTGCATTATATGTCGAAATTGGCAGAGCGTGCAGTATTTGACCAGGTACATGCACACCTTTCTGAACATGACCTCTGCCCCTTGTTGCAATCTGCGTATAGACGAGGTCACAGCACAGAAACAGCCTTACTTAAGATATATAATGATTTATTAATGGAAATGAATCGTCAAGAAGTTGTTCTGCTTGTGTTGTTTGATTTTAGCGCTGCCTTCGATACGTTGGAACATTCTGTGTTACTATCTCGGCTAAGCGCAAGTTTTGGAATCCAATGAGCTAAAATTAGCTTATTACAGGCCATAAGCTAATTTTTGCTCATAATGTACATCACTGTAAGTCATTGTAGCTCTTTGTAGGTCATTGTAGGTCATTGTAGTAGGTAATTGTAGGCCATTGTAGCTTATTATAGGTCATTGTAGATCATTGTAGGTCATTGTAGGTCATCACTTGTTTTAGTAACTACGGTTTGTTTTTGTAAGTCTCCACTTACAATTTGGACGTCCACTGTCTCAAGTTTTAGAGAAATGGAATTAGATCTTTAAAAAAAATATAGATTTATTTGCTCATTTACATCCTAAAAGAATGAGAGCGGAATATATTTTAAATGCATAATTTTGTACCAGACAGTCAGTTGTGTCTAGAGTAGTCCTTGATGATGATGGGAAACAGTACAGATACATATGGTGCTCTCTGTGAGATACCATTATATTAATACTAATATCTGGACAAAACTCATTCTTCGATAGTTTTTAGAGTATATTTCCACTACCCTAGCTGGGTGTTCAATATTAGCTCCCAGTCTGAGGTCAATGAACCACATCACTTCATACACTGATTTGTAAGGCTGAAGGTAACTATAATTCCAATTGATTTTCATATATTTCTATTACATTTTTATCAAAATGATATTTATAATATTCTCTTATATTAAATTTTGATGTCTTTTTTTACTCTCTTCCAGTCTCACTGTGACTGAGATTCCCATTCCCGTTGGTGGGTTGTTTGCACTCCTGAGAGAATTCCTTGTTAAGTTGGAACTCAAGTCAGTGAAAATCACTCATGTAAAATCCTGGATCCGTCTCTGATTTGTGCGTTGTTATATTCGTTGAATTAATGTTAGAAAAAGACTAGTTAATACCTATCGAGAAGTATATCACAGAGCTAAGGAGTGAAGGACTTTTAAAAAATTGCTGGTGCAATAAAAAGTCCTATCAAGGCTTTAAATGGTTAAGAAAAGTTTTTTTTCTGTACGTTGTCTTATGGGGTTCCTTACATCATGTTTATAGAATACACCTGGAGTTTGAGATATTCAGTTACCTTTCTACTCACATTGAAACAGTAAAATGAACATCTTTGAAATCCCCTGTCCTGTCAGATCTAATCTGCTATACTCTCAGTCTGCTCTACGTACTCTGTTCTGCTCTATGCTACCGTACAGTCTACTATTTTTCTCTACTCTACTCTACTCTACTCTACTCTAATCTCCTCTACCCTGCTATACTCTGCCCTACTCTGCTCTTCTCTTCCTTGCAATACTTTGCTATATTGTATCCACTCTGCCGACTCCTCTCTCCGATTAATTCTCTACTCGTCTCTGCTATGCTCTTCTCTGCTCAGCTCTGCTCATTTCTACTCTTGTTTGCTCCACTTCACTGAGTATACCCTAATTACGCTGCCTTTACTCTGTCTACTCTGCTCTACTTTTCTCTGCCGGCTCTGCATTACTCCGCTCAGCAATGACCTACACTAGTCTTCTGTGCTCTACTTTGCGTTAATCGTTTTTGCTTTGCACTGTTCTACTCTACTCTTCATGACTCTACTCTGTCCTACTAGCCGGACCTTCAATCAGCCAGTAACAATGCTAGGCTGGATATCATTAACCAAAGTTATGTTTGCATGCCTGTCACTGCAGAAACTACAGGGTAAGGTACCGGACACTGTCCCAAATCTATTAGCTGTACAGCTCTTCATCATCAGAGGATTTGCCTAGAATTAATAATACCAGTATTTATTAAACAAAGGAAAAGAAGACTACTTTGATACAACCCTGGATATTTATACTACTTAGAATACTTTGTATTATTGTAATATTTTTTTCGAGTACTTATTTATCTCCCTTGGTGGAGGATAGGCAAAATCACATCACACATTGCACGATTTTGGCTGAAGTCAGTCTTCTAATAATGCGGCTTGACGGAAGGAAATATTAGTTTTTTCAATCCTTGTAAAGATTTCCGATTTATCCGATTTCAAAATTTCATATTTGGGAATTGTGAAATTCTCGAGCAAGTACGAGGGCAACTCTAGTTTCTTCAACATGGAATCTATTTGTTAAGTAGATAGTGAGTAGTGTAGCAGTGTGCGCTTGTTAACAAACTGGCAGCCACAGAAGACGTCAAAATGTAGTAAGAACAAAAACATGGCACGCGAGGCGATAGCCGAGTGTGTCACTGATGTTCTTACCACATTTTGACGTCTTCCGTGACTGTTACTGAACAGACGCACGGCAACATGGAATCTATTTGTTTTATATAATAAACAATTAAACTTTATTCGCATAAAAGCTAATTGTGACGTCAATAATCGTGTGTCTGTCCTCTAATAGATCATAGGCAAAAACCAATCAAAATGCTAGAATAACGTGGGTTATTATATAAAACAGAATAGATGGTGAGTAGCCTTGCCAATCAGCGAACGGCATTCGTGATAGAACGCTAGTAAATTTATACTAAAACTCGATAGAAACAAGGTACATGCTTTCTGTTTCCTAAATGTTTTATTTCAAATCTATATTTTTCGGAGCAAAATAAAAATGTAAACAGAAATTGGCTCGGACTCGTGGTTGACTCGCTTGGATACTTGAACATTCATTTTGTTTGAGCAGTTTATAACAAGTAATTGGCGCGTGAGCCTTTCAATACATTCAAGTGGATGTAAACTGGCCGTTTCGATACCGTGAAGAGTCGTTGTATGAATGCAGTGCTGCGGGACGAAAAAAATTAATACAACGTCTCCGCTACTTATCAAAAATTCACGAGGAACGGTATACACTTCAACTCAAGTACAGAAAGGTTTGCCTTCATTCGGTAGTTCTGATCCTTTTTTCTTATTTTGAAGAAACTCGATCGTTGCCAATCCTCGGCGTTCCAATAATTCCACCTGGTGAAGAGGTCGCCGAGAGGAGGCTAACAGCGAGAGATCATGCAATTTGTACATCAAGCTGGCAACAAGAAAAGACATTAAAATTTACCTTTTTTCTCTACAATTAAAAGCCGCTGGCCTTTCAGAGTTTTTTCCCAAGGATAAGAATCAAAACTTGAGAACTCTGCGGTCGTATGAAGTGAATAACAACTAAACTAAGAAGCGTTGTTTAGACGTTGTATTCACGAGACGTCACTCGAATGGCATCAATTAAAATCAAACTAAAGCCCCATCTTAAACAGTAACGCCTGCGGTACATTTTGCCTTTATAACTTCTTTGTCAAGTTTTTAATGTTTTAATGTCCTTGTTTTTGTGTTGTGTCAGGGCTCGTTTTAAACTAGCTTTGCTAAATTGGATGCCCCTGGATAAATATTGAATTAAATTTAAAAAAATATAAAAATAAACAATATCTATATGCATTTTTCTGAAAGTAGGATTCGACTAAAAAATCATTAGCATACTTCTTGTTCGTCTGTCTGGGTTTTCTTTGTCACGGCAATTTCAACATTTGAACTTAACATAATTATGAATAATTTAACTTTAAAATTATTGCAGCGTGCGCAAATATGGACAAGGTTGCTAGATCTTGCAAATGAGTTGAGACTTCAAGAAATTTCGATTGCTTGTAGTAAAATCGGCGTTTTAATTAAAGCAATCGGTCTTTACCACCATGTTGCATTCTTGAAGATCTGGGATCAACTGTCATGGCGGTAAGACACTTCCCGATGTAGAGCGATTGAGGAAGGGAAATTAAACTTTGCCTGAATCTGCCACTATTTCCGGATGGAGACATTATCAACAGATGAAAGGAATGACCAAACATAAAAGGGACCAAAGAGGTTCAAGCTCAAGTTCAGCAACTTCGCCAGCCGAATTGAAGAAAGTTAAATTGTCCGACTGGAAGAAGATGTCGAGATATAGGTTCTTTAAAGGATTTAATCCAGAACTTGACGGAAACAATGGAAAGTAATTTTGGAAAGCTGCACGAGGAGCTGAGCGCTGTTAGGCAAGAGATGAAACACGAAATAGAAACAGTAAAAGAGAATGTTAAAATCGTAGAAAAAAGTGTCGAAGAATTATTGGCAACTGTTGAAGATCTGAAGAAAGAAGCAGAGGCTCTCAAAGACACTAAAAAGGCACAGGAAGAGGAGATGGAAGGATTACGATCGCTGTTAAAAAAGACCATTGAAGCAGAGCTCAAAGAAGAGAGAGAAAAGATCATCGAGCTTGAAGATTACACTAGGAGTGAGAACTTTAAATTCCACACTATCCCAGAGTCAAACGACGAAAGTGCTGCTCAATCGTCTAAACAAGTTATTCTCGATATCTTGGAGAAGAGGATACAAATGGACACCATTTCAAGCAGTTCGTATCGTATCGGCAAGCGAAAAGAAAACAAAAATCGACCAATAATCGTCCACTTTGCAGTCTGCCGAGAAGACAGGGACCCTGTTTTATTTTAGCAGGAAACATGCGCTTAAAGATAGCAGAAGGTATCGTGACGCACTGCTGATTATGCGAATGCCGCTACAAGAAGAACGGGGAAAACTAATAAAGGCAATGTTTAAAGCGAGAGATGAAGGTCTTCAGACAAACGTGGTCGTTAGGTTACTCCACATTGGAGAGCAAAAGGATAACGTAACAAATGACCCTGAGGATCTTAAAGATAACTAACAGAACAAAAATTATCGACGGAGAGCTAATAACAACTCTGATTACTAATTAATATGTTGAGGTGGTAAATAGCTAACGAGGCGCGTACCGCCGAGTTGGCTATAACCAGTCTCGTATCCAACAAGCGTGAATGGAATAATTGTTAATCGTGTTTCAACGCACCGTGGCCTCGGTTAGTGCGCTCGACTCCGGATCTAGTGGTCCGGGTTCGGGTCCTGGACGGGGACATTGTGTTGTGTTCTTGGGGAAGACGCTTTACTCTCACGGTGCCTCTCTCAACCCAGGTGCATAAATGGGTACCGGCGAAGTTAATGCAGCAATCGGGTTGAAATCGCACCGGTGTGAGTCGCCGCAGCATGACACTTTTTGGTGGTATCATGTAAACAAATACAGAGCTAAAAGAGCGAACCGGAGTGAACTCGCGCCAGTGCGACATCCTTGCTCTATCTTGAATTTCTTTGCGCAGTTCTTGATCGATGCTGTAGGTCATGTATAGATTGCGGCTAGTAAATCAATCAGGTGATAACAAGACAGGCGTTTTCTTAGAAGTTCAAACATGAGGTGCTGTGGGACTTTGTCATATGATGCAGTTAAGTCGATGCATAGTAAAAAGAAGGTTTGCCTGGACTTCAAGATCGCATTTTGAAGAACCCGTATTGAGTCATGGGATTTTCCTACTTAATCGTCCGCTCATTAACTAACTTGAGAGAGTTGCATCGAGGAGAAAAAAAGGTCAGAGACTCACTAGTTTATGAAAACAATGCGTGTGTACGTGGCTGAATTACTATGCAGCACAGGAATCTCGGGGTTTCACACTTTTAAACTCGTGCTTTACATTAAACATTAACCGTGTTTTCACGAGCGGTTTTTCAGGTCGTTTAGCGAGCTACAACCGAAAAATCCGGACAAATTTCAATAGAATTCTCATTAAATCTAAGCCACCAGACCAGTTGGCAATTGCTTTCGGCCACTGAGGAGTCGCTTGCGGTTATTCAAATCGGAAATACAACAGGACAGGCGCGCTATTTTTACTCATGCGCAGTAAGCGCATGAGGTATAAAATGCCCTCCGTTTCTTGTTTTCCGTGTTACATTAGTGCATGGAAATTTATGCTTGCATACATTTACTGCTAAATTATTAATGAACGTCGATGGTGACATTTTTATATAGTAAATGTAGAATCTTCACCTCGCCAGTCCAACGCAACTTTCCGTATTTGTCATTTATTGTGTCCATTGAATATTAGTCTCAACCGTTTTGACCTGTCCACCCAAACAAGTTACATAGACCACGCACGAAGAATTAGCGCTTAGTCTCCCTGTCTTTCCTGTAAGGCCAATTACCTAATTCTTAAAATCAAAAGTCCCACTTTGGCCGAAAGTCTGTCAAAACTTGCCAAATTGAAGCGAGAAGTGATGCGTTTAAAATGGCCTCACCTCAAGACTTTTTAGAAGAAAAAAGCTTGCTCAAACACAAGATGTGGAATTGAAAATACGAGCCGAGTACAGATGCAACAATTTCAAATGCAAAGTTGATCGTGACAGATTGAGGTCAATTGCAACTTTGAACACTATGTAATGACGTGAAGTAGGATGAAATTGTTTTTTAGGCAGGACTAATCTTCTACCACATTTAATGACCTTGAAAAAGGGGTGGCGCCTTTCGCGGTAAATCAAAAGTGCAAAATTCGGTGGAACGCTGCAAAGAAACATTAAAAAAAAAAACCCGGACAATGAGACGGAATCAGGTTAAATTGCAGTGAAACTTTATTCTGTATGCCAACTTATTTACTCCAAATTGAACTCAGTTGTCAATCATTTCTTACAACCTCATAGTTATTAGGTATTAACGGATGTCAACTGGAATGCCAGTCACCAAACATTAAGCACTTAATGACTGGTCCCAAGCGAAATTTCCTCGAGACCCACAGTGTTCACTAAGGCGAATTTAAGTATAGGCAACTGTCAAAACGAATTTGGTGAAAAATCATTTTTGTGGCCTTGTGAGCAGACGTCGAACTTTTCTGTTCCGATGAAACTGTTAAATTTTTTGTCCAGTCCCTCTTTGAAAGCGTTTAGCTTCCATGGTTGTAGAAAGAAAAAAACTCTTGGAGGGGCCTGTTGTTTTTCTAGGGAGTTCGAGAGTTTTGTCTTACGGCATGTTCCATGTTATCCTCCTATGGCGAAACGTACTCTCGTCTAAATTCCCTAACACCACCTAACCCGTGCGAAACAACAATAGAAAAAACATGACACAGTATTTGCTATCGTATGCTAACTGGAGGCCGCACGTTTATTGAGACACGCTAAAGCAACAATTACAAACACAGTCATAGGTGCATAAGGCAAAAAACAGAACCTGGGGAAGAACTAACGAGCATCCATAGGATGAAAAAACCTCACCGCGCTCGTTGCAGCAAATACTGAGGAAAAACCCCGGCCCTATGGATAGAACTCCCCCGACCTCCCGGGCACGGTGTTAAAGAAAAACAATACAAATAATTTAGATCCCTAGAGATCGTGTGACCAACAGACGAGAATTAAAATCGTCTTTAACGTAGCCATCCTTGGCGTTTTCGCTCGCCCAACGACCATGACGCTTGAAATAGTCTATCAGGAATTCCAGCACAAGCTGCTGAGGTGACTCCTCCAGCTCGTAGGCTATGAAGACTGAGCTTTGAAACGTCTGTTAAACCTTTAAAAGCGTCCTTTACAAGTTCGCGAGCTCTCGTATAGCTAATCCCTTGGCTCCGGACCATCTCTTTCGAACGAGGAGTAGCAAGGGCTCTGAAGAGAGGTAAATCTTCGGAGAGGTCGATCTGCGCAGCTGAGATGTACTCTTCCAAGGCCTTATAACAAGACAAGTGGGTAAATCTGACCTTGCGATAACGATCCACGCCCCGTCACGGAAGTGATCAGTTTACGACGATTCATCCGCTTTAGATCCAAGAGCTGTGCTCTTCACCAGGGAGGCAGTGGGTTGGAGATGCTCGGGGGTTGAGGAAAAGAATTCCTACCACATTTCCGACTGAAAGACATCTGCAAAAAGACAAGAACAAACCGACAAGAAAAGAAAGACAAAGAAGATAGGCCATTCGTCTAAATTATTTAATGAATTGAGATTAGAAACTGATAAACAGCAATAAAAGTAAATAGTAAATCCAACACAGGATTTTACAAATAAATCCACAGTCATGGGTACAGAAAGCCCCACGTCTGACAAAGGGCACAGGTGGTCCCTGAATCACAAATTCAAAACATGTTATAGAAACACAAACTAAGCGACACTTCAAATTCGCTCGCAACTCCCTAAATGCTGGGCACAGATAGTCCCGAGTCCGGTAGGGGGCACAGATTGTCCCTTAATCCCAAATTTAAAAAACATGTCAAATAAACACAAACTATTTGACACCGTAAATTAACTCGCAACTCCATGAAAGCTGGGCACAGATGGTCCCATGCTCGAGGGCACAGATAGTCCCAAAAATCTCTTGGCACAAAAAAGGCCAATACATATTCTCCAAATTCTACCAAAATGACAGATCAATTGCGAAACATAAGCACGCATTCAGAAAATATATGAATATATAAAACCACTAGCAGTGAAACGTTTACTAAATAAACTCCATAAAGACTATTTAATGAATTGAGATTAGAAACTGATAAACAGCAATAAAAGTAAATAGTAAATCCAACACAGGATTTTACAAATAAATCCACAGTCATGAGTACAGATAGCCCCACGTCTGACAAAGGGCACAGGTGGTCCCGGAATCACGAATTCAAAACATGTTATAGAAACACAAACTAAGCGACACTTCAAATTCGCTCGCAACTCCCTAAATGCTGGGCACAGATAGTCCCGAGTCCGGTAGGGGGCACAGATTGTCCCTTAATCCCAAATTTATAAAACATGTCAAATAAACACAAACTATTTGACACCGTAAATTAACTCGCAACTCCATGAAAGCTGGGCACAGATGGTCCCATGCTCGAGGGCACAGATAGTCCCAAAAATCTCTTGGCACAAAAAAGGCCAAAACATATTCTCCATATTCTACCAAAAAGACAGATCAATTGCGAAAACATAAGCACGCATTCAGAAAATATATGATAATAAAAAACACAAACTATTTGACACCGTAAATTAACTCGCAACTCCATGAAAGCTGGGCACAGATGGTCCCATGCTCGAGGGCACAGATAGTCCCAAAAATCTCTTGGCACAAAAAAGGCCAATACATATTCTCCATATTCTACCAAAATAACAGATCAATTGCGAAACATAAGCACGCATTCAGAAATATATATGAATATATAAAACCACTAGCAGCGAAAAGTTTACTAAATAAACTCCATAAAGACTATTAAATGAATTGAGATTAGAAACTGATAAACAGCAATAAAAGTAAATAGTAAATCCAACACAGGATTTTACAAATAAATCCACAGTCATGGGTACAGATAGCCCCACGTCTGACAAAGGGCACAGGTGGTCCCTGAATCACAAATTCAAAACGTGTTATAGAAACACAAACTAAGCGACACTTCAAATTCGCTCGCAACTCCCTAAATGCTGGGCACAGATAGTCCCGAGTCCGGTAGGGGGCACAGATTGTCCCTTAATCCCAAATTTAAAAAACATGTCAAATAAACACAAACTATTTGACACCGTAAATTAACTCGCACCTCCATGAAAGCTGGGCACAGATGGTCCCATGCTCGAGGGCACAGATAGTCCCAAAAATCTCTTGGCACAAAAAAGGCCAATACATATTCTCCATATTCTACCAAAATGACAGATCAATTGCGAAAACATAAGCACGCATTCAGAAAATATATGATAATAATAAACACAAACTATTTGACACCGTAAATTAACTCGCAACTCCATGAAAGCTGGGCACAGATGGTCCCATGCTCGAGGGCACAGATAGTCCCAAAAATCTCTTGGCACAAAAAAGGCCAATACATATTCTCCATATTCTACCAAAATAACAGATCAATTGCGAAAACATAAGCACGCATTCAGAAAATATATGATAATAATAAACACAAACTATTTGACACCGTAAATTAACTCGCAACTCCATGAAAGCTGGGCACAGATGGTCCCATGCTCGAGGGCACAGATAGTCCCAAAAATCTCTTGGCACAAAAAAGGCCAATACATATTCTCCATATTCTACCAAAATGACAGATCAATTGCGAAAACATAAGCACGCATTCAGAAAATATATGATAATAATAAACACAAACTATTTGACACCGTAAATTAACTCGCAACTCCATGAAAGCTGGGCACAGATGGTCCCATGCTCGAGGGCACAGATAGTCCCAAAAATCTCTTGGCACAAAAAAGGCCAATACATATTCTCCATATTCTACCAAAATAACAGATCAATTGCGAAAACATAAGCACGCATTCAGAAAATATATGATAATAATAAACACAAACTATTTGACACCGTAAATTAACTCGCAACTCCATGAAAGCTGGGCACAGATGGTCCCATGCTCGAGGGCACAGATAGTCCCAAAAATCTCTTGGCACAAAAAAGGCCAATACATATTCTCCATATTCTACCAAAATGACAGATCAATTGCGAAACAAAAGCACGCATTCAGAAAATATATGAATATATAAAACCACTAGCAGCGAAAAGTTTACTAAATAAACTCCATAAAGACTCAGCACACGCGACTGGACGCAAATCAACTACTTCTCAGTAACGCTAACATCGAGAACTAAAAGAAAGAAAAACAGACAAATTAGCAAAGAAAATCAAGAGTAAGTGCCTCCAGCGAGAACACCAAGATGACTAATCTGCATAAAACACCTTCTTAAATACTCTTACCGAATCCCTTGATAGTTCATAACGACGAGAGCATATTTTTCCGCTAATTATTCAAAACGCGGAAAAATTCATCTCTCGTCTAAATTCCCTAACACCACCTAACCCGTGCGAAACAACAATAGAAAAAACATGACACAGTATTTGCTATCGTGTGCTAACTGGAGGCCGCACAGCCCCAAGAGTACAAAGAAAGAAAAAATACAGCACGCAAAAGAAAAAAGAAAAATGAAAAATACCTAACAATCGAAGTGGACTCTCAAAGCAGTCATCCTGAAGTTCAAGTTTTCATTTCCAAACACGCTATTACAACTGCCGGAAATGTACGCTTCTTTGAATGAGGGAAGTTCCATCCAATCGACAATGAGAGATGCAAAACGTTCTCCATCTGGACAAATCATCGGCCAAAAGGGGGCGGAATGCCACAAAGGAACAATAAGAGAACCTGAAACTTTACAGTTACTCATATGATGTAAGACACGCAAAATAAGACAGATAGGCGGACAGGGATAATTATTCTCCCCGTGCCAATTCATAACAAAAGCATCTATGCCTTCAGAACCTGGATTCCAAAATATTGACTTGAAACGAGGGAGTTTGGCATTCACATGATTTGCGAAACGATCTACAAAATGAGGACCCCAAACTGAGTCAATGTGGTGAAACGAAAGTGGAGAAAGGCCCCAGTCGTCTGAATCAAAACTACGACTGAGAAAATCAGCCTGATCATTCTGCGATCTTGGGATCCATTCCATTTCGATCGAAATGCCATGACTACAGCAGATACTAAATATAGACAAAGCTTCGGACTGCAAATGACCTTTACTACTTCCAGACAAAATAAACCGAGGTACATTTTCATTGTCCGTAAACCATTAAACCGGGTTAAACCTGAAAGCTGTTTAACCAAAGAAAGCAGAACAAACTTGACTGCCAAAATCTCTCTAAAAGTAGAGCTAGACCGCATTAAGAGGGGGGTAAAATGAGCGCACCGTCGGCTTCCTGGGAGAGTACTCTCCAGAGAGCAAAGGAACCTCCAACGTAAAATAACGTGTACTTTTACCTTTACCTTACCTCGTGGGACCAAACACCTGACACTAAATCCAAGCCGCACTGCACGAAATAACCACCAAAAACCAGAGTCACTGGCATCGGAGTAAACAACACCAACGGCGCTTGATTTAGGAGACATAACCTTGCCATTAATAGAATCAATATTGTTCAACCGAAAGGAAAATTCATAACGAGCCTCAGGAAAGACGTGCAAGGGCTGATCCCAAGAGGATCTACATTCAATCGCTCCATAGCAGTTTCTTGTAAACAACCTGGTAATATTGCCTGCTGCACAAGCCATAGAAATAATTTGCCCTGTAAGTGAAGCAAGATCTCTGCCTAATAATTTGGTTATTTTTGGAGACAAGAAACCAGGGAAGATTTGAGCTTATGGATGCGAAACTCAGGAATTTGAATTAAACCTTCGCCAAAATCTAAAATAGATCCCAGGAAAGACTAACCTCTGAGAAGGTTCCCAAATTGATTTGTCGTCGTTAACTGTGAAACCAGATGAAGCAAGATCATGACGAACTGAATCGCTGAGAATTCTGGAACGTTCTACAGACATATTGCCTCCAATACCGTCATCGAGATACATTAAAATAAGATGTCCACGACCTCTCCAGTATTTCACCAATGGATGAACTACTTTGGTGAAGACATAAGAAGCTGAAGTCAAACCAAAAGGCAAAACCTTAAATTCGTAAAATTTCATACCTCCATCAGAAGAAGGCCACTTAAACGACAAAAATTTCCTGTGTTCCTCACAGATATCAATGTGGTGATAGGCTGACTTGAGATCAAACGAAAAAACAGACATCACCGGAAGAAACATTTGAAGAACTGTTCTCAATTATTCGTACTTGACAGACTTCTTAACGATAAATTTGTTAAGAAAAGATAAATCCAAAATAAGACTTGGTTTGCCTGACGACTGGCCAGCGACGTGTAAGAACTAAAAGAAAGAAAAACAGACAAATTAGCAAAGAAAATCAAGAGTAAGTGCCTCCAGCGAGAACACCAAGATGACTAATCTGCATAAAACACCTTCTTAAATACTCTTACCGAATCCCTTGATAGTTCATAACGACGAGAGCATATTTTTCCGCTAATTATTCAAAACGCGGAAAAATTCATTTTTGAGTTGGGGGTTACATCAAATTAAATAGAGGATCAATGATGAAATGGTATATGAAATGAATCATATATGAACTGCGGATATGAAATCAAGTGAGCTATGATCTTCGCAGTTATGAACGCAATTTTTACAATTGCGGAGAGAAGCCTGAAAAATTCAGGACTTCAACGGGGTTTGAACCCGTGACCTCGCGATTCCGGTGCGACGCTCTAACCAACTGAGCTATGAAGCCACTGCCGTTGGGAGCTGGTCATTTGTAGGTTCTAATGGTCCCGTGAGGAATGAATCAATGATGAAATGGTATATGAAATGAATCATATATGAACTGCGGATATGAAATCAAGTGAGCTATGATCTTCGCAGTTATGAACGCAATTTTTACAATTCCGGAGATTTCATATCCGCAGTTCATATATGATTCATTTCATATACCATTTCATCATTGATTCATTCCTCACGGGACCATTAGAACCTACAAATGACCAGCTCCCAACGGCAGTGGCTTCATAGCTCAGTTGGTTAGAGCGTCGCACCGGAATCGCGAGGTCACGGGTTCAAACCCCGTTGAAGTCCTGAATTTTTCAGGCTTCTCTCCGCAATTGTAAAAATTGCGTTCATAACTGCGAAGATCATAGCTCACTTGATAAATAGAGGATATTGTACGACCGCATGGCGATACGAATTTTATCGTCTAGTGCGGCAGAAAGTCGCTCGTAGTTGCACTGTCTTCAAACTGAAGCCATGTTTTCCTGATTTAAAAAAAAAACTATACCCTTTGTGAGGGTACACTGGGTTGCCTGTGGTACGTGCACCGTTCCAGACAATTTTTTCAAGTTGGGGGGTCATTAAGAACATTTAAGGGGTCACCCAGAAGTCATACCAGCAGAGGCCCTTTGGCTCACAGGTTCTCACACGTTCGTACGACGAAAAAAAACCTGTCCTTGCGTAATATGTAGCTCTAACAGTGCACAATATTGTTTTGGTACTGTCTATCATTGTAGTGCCATGGTAGAAGCTTTGGGTAAATAGCCTGAGAAGACATGTGGTTAATAGCAAAGTACTAAACCCAGAAAGATTGAAGAAAATAAATGGGAAGTGAGAAACATTGGCTTCTGGGCTGACATGTTGATAAACTTCTTTTCACCACAAGTTTAAATTAAGCGTGCCCTCTGAGCATCTGACAGCTTTGTAATACTAAAGTTTACTAATGTTAAGGCTTCCCCGGAGGGATTAGTGTCTGGATGGGTGACGTAAAACAGAAGCATTGGACCGAAAATACTATTAACGCTAACAAATGCGAACTTAGCAAGGTACAGATTTTGTTAGCTTGCCTTATGCAAAAATAAATATTGATGCAAAAGTAAATAAATATTGATACACAGTTTTTAGAAAAAGCAGAAGGAAGTTTCCTGGACGGTCGCTCGAGAATAACATATTTACGACATGAAAACAACATTAATTTTAATTTGAACCGTGAATGTAGAATATAAACAGTTACTATTTTATTTTGCCGTGACAGTTGTGGGCCACCGTACAGTTACGATCAGCGACAAACATTTTGGGAGATTTTTGCTACGTTCAATTTGTTATTGTACGTTTTGGCTGCACAAATAAATCGCAAAATCGAAAGTGACATCGCCGGAATTAAGCGGGCGCCGTGATTACTAGTACGTTACCGCGGCATGTTTACTTGCCAAACAGTGAAGCATCTGTGTCAATTGATGGCAAGATACCGGGTTTTCGTAAGTTTCTTTTTCTGTCAAGTGTTATAAAGCTTGACAATAAATGAGCGAATTCAAAACAAAGATCACAATCGCCCACCATTGTTTCTGCAAAGTCAAAAATTTATTCTCCAAGACGAGGTTATTTATCACCAGGTAATTCCATCAGTCTGGAAATAGCAGCTACTTTATTATTCACCGGCGTCACAATTTTTTGCTGCTTTTGGGGCTCATTTTGTTGAAACTCAAGCACGCTTCAAACAGACCTGTTTATTTTCATGAAACCTTTCCTGCTTACAGAGTTATACTAAAAATATCCTCCCGCATCACGTTTCAACCTTAAGCTCGAAAATTCAATACACAACATGATATTAATGTATTAATGATATTATTGTATTAATGTTGAACAAACGATTTCTCATCTACTCTTTTCGTGTTATGTGTTGCGAAATCTTTCTGGTCTGAGTTTACTATCTGGTTTAATTCGATTTCTCCAGAAAAGAAATCTAGTCTTTCTAAAGATGAAATAATATATGGAGTGCTTGACAACTGGTCATCTTGTTTAACCCTCAATCACTTAATCTTAATTGGAAAATACTTTCTTTATACTAATGCCTTAGATGATAAAAGACCGCATTTTGCGGATTTCATCACCCTTGTACATGATAAAATCGACATAGAAAAATATATCGCTATCATGACGAATAATTCCTCTGCTTTTGTCAAAAAGTGGGCCAAATTTCTCACCTGGATACCTTTAGTTAGTCAGTAAGTCAGTTCCTGTAGTTAGTAATTACATTGCATGTCTTGCCTGTATAAGTAACTTTATTGTATTTTATGCGTCCCGTAATTTATATTAGTATTAGTATTGTAAACCGCGCAAATATTGCATTGTAAACAGTGTTAATACCATGTTTTAAGTAGTGATTAGATTGCGATAAGGTCAGCACTTTGTTGTAAGTAATGTTAAAATTGTGAATAGTATAATTACCAGTCGTAGG
>OX421451.1:34261932-34266932 GCA_949126865.1 Montipora capitata
CTATTTCATGGTATTTCAAGGTACCGTGGAAAGAACCACATGGATTAATGCATCAATCAATTCCAGCGGTGCGCATCCCCCTCCCGGGCAACCGCGGGGCATTTGCTCTAGTTGTCAGTCCCGGGGGTGGGGCATTCGCAATTTTATCTCCGCCAGGGGGCTGGGCATTAGCCTACCCCGGGGGCAACCCCCGGACATTTGACACACGTGTTTTCGGATTAACATGGAAGAGTTTATCGGAAAAGACAAGGCCTTCATTAAAGACTGGCTCGTCCGTCTCGGAATCGAAAAACTTGTGGATGTTCATTTATACTTGTAAGCATATGAATATGTAAAAGCGACAAGGTGAACTAATATCACAAAACAATCACTGATGTGAAGACTGCGTAAACACAACTACTTCGCATTTCGCATTCAAAACTAGCCTAGCAATTTTTAAATTCATAAAAAATTCAAATGATATGCGATCTTCAAGACAAACCTTGCGAGCTTAAAATGCGATTCATCATCATTTAAAATGTCTTGATTTTTCTCAGCGACAAGTAGAACTATATTTGGTTTATCAAAAAACGATAACCGACCTGAATACGGCTATTTCGATCCCGGGGGCGGGGCACTTGCCCCCTTTCTTCGTCCCCACCCCGGGACTTATGTGTCCCCACCCCAGGAAATTTGCCCATTAAAAAAAAAAAAGCTAACGCCCGGGGTTAGCCCGGGGGAAGGGGGGGGCGGCGGATGGGCACTGCTGGAATTGACTGATGCATAAAAACATGACGACGTAGTATTTCCTTCTAGTCATTGAATTTTCCTTTTCCTGTTCTACTATCATATTTCCAAAGCATTTTCAAAATCATGAAAATTGCTTTTCAATTGATAGCGTATCAAGTAAACGTTGATGGAAATTAAAAATAAATGCTGTTTTTTGTTGCCCATCGTTTCCTTGCATCTCTCACTTTCATTTACCTACGTAATTACATGTAAAATAATATGAAGACATCAAAATGTGCAGCACATATTAATTGGAAAACACCTCAACTGCTATCTGTATAATCTTAGGCGGGGGCAGATGTGGTGAAAACTATTACTAGTTGGCTCATGCTATGCATTATCCCTTTCATTTTTTTTCTGAGTTATTCATTATACATTAACAATTTTGTTCGATATTCGTTTATCCGTATTCGTTAATATTCTTTAACGGAAATCGTATTTTTTTTTATTTCCAATGTTCGAACAGTAAATATTCTTTATTCATTTCCTTTTTTAAGCCGTTATTCATTATTCCGCTTCAACCCCGGTAAAGTTGTGTTAACAATTAACAATTGCTTGATCTCCTGTGCTGTTCGCATAAGAAATCAGATATAGGTGATTTTATTACCTTGTCGTTCTTCGGCCACGCAGCTAACATAACGTTATCTTCAATATGCGCTATGAATGCCTTTGATTACGTTGCATTGTTGACATCAGACATGACAGCGAACTTGGCCAAAGGCGTATCACTGGTTCAAAAAAACCAAAACAACAACAACAACAACAAACCAGAAAGAATGGATGGAGACTCTATTCTTTGAAGTAAAGCATTACAAAAATTGTTGCGACCACCTCAGTTGTGACCTCTGCATAACAGTTGAAAGGGAGAGGTAACCATTGTTGCAATAACGTAAAAATCACTCCCAAAGTTCTTTCGCATAACATCGAAGGAGTTTTGATCTTATCCTGTAACTTCACTGTCTATACGAAACTTTAACCCGAACGTTGCCCAAACAAGATGGTACTACCAATTTCAAAACACAATACGTTACTCGATCCAGTCTTTTCGAGATCAGTGGGGTGCATGCACATGACGTCACAGCAACCATTTAGTGGTTTCCCAATAACAAAGAAACGGCGGCCATTTTGATGTTTTAAACTAATTTTTTGGAATTAACTTCGACATGAATGAAGATATTTTTATTGCAAGTCCAGTTAGTTGCAAGTCCAGTTAGTTGCAAGTCCAGTTATTGCAAGTCCAGAAAGTTTTATTGCATGGCCCCTGACCGAGTGAGTGAACAAGCTATATTTTGCGAAATAGCACGCACCATATTTTCCTTAGTGGCTGAGATATCCGAAATATGATAGGTTAGTTGCTTGGCTACAAACAAAAGGAGAACTTAAAAATCAAAGTCCTTGGCAAAATTTGAACCTACGACCTCCTAATATTAATGTCGGTTGGGGCTCCACTCATTGAGTCACAAGAACGTCGAGGGAGCTAGGCCGTTTATCAATTTGTCCGTTGTTCCGCCACTAGCAGGACAAATTGCCGAAATCTCTCACTGCAAAAATGATTTACTCTTCTTAATGAAGCTTAACGTTTGTGTAAAGAATGATTAATGATTAGCAGCTATTTACACTTATGTAAAACACTTGATTCATGATTTACCTGTAAGAATTTCGATTCTCAGTCATGCTTTCTATTTCGTTTAGTCATACTGCATACATTTTGTTTCGCATAATTATTCGATTCAGCAAGTTACCAGTCATTTGCCACAATCATGTCTTTTTTTAAATATTGTATCCTACGGTAAAACTGGTCTTTACAGATTTCATGAACATGAGAGAGCATGAATTGGTATTGAAATATCGATAGTGGCGGATTTCTCTTTTCAAAACCCCTTGTCACCAGATGGGCCACTCGGGAGTACACTGGACTTTCGAGCGGGATTCCGGCTGGACCAACACTCAGGGTCTTAATAACAGAGCAGAACGTGTTTCCCTTGTTGTTCCATCAGCAAATGGTTAGACTTTCAAGTCCTCTCGGATAGAGTGACTTTTGTATGACCTTGAAAAATGAAAAATAGACTTTCAAGTCCTCGGATAAGGACGATGAATCATTGGCTCCGTCGTATAACACTTGTTCGTAAATAATTCTGTTGGACGTTAAAGAACCCACGGCCCACACACTGCTCGAGTAGGGAAGGGCCGTATTCCCTGGTTTTGTGGTCCGGCCTTTGAGGTCTGACCTATAAAGCGTAAAAATTACGGCAGGTCCATAGTGTTTTTTGTCCGTTTTTGTACGGTTTACTTGAGGATTTTTGTCCACGATTGTAGGTCTAGACTAACCGCGAGAATACGAGTGCTGTAAAACCAACACCAAAGCAATTCCAGCCAATCACAATAGATCAAAACAATGCAATGAGCCAATCAGAATTTGCGGGCAAATACATGTAAACGACGTAAAGGGCGGGAAAATATGGGCGTGCAAGTCGCCTTGTTGGTTTTGGTTTTGATTTTTATTGGTTAAAAAGGTGCGCCAGTTTTTGCTAGTCAATCTGAGAGCAAAGCAAGGCAAAGCCAAAGCAAACGCAATTTACTTTTGAAACTCATTTGAAAACCGTTCTAACTGCTAATTAAAATGAACGTTACAAAGATCATCGCAGTTAAGCCAGGTTTACACTGTGACATAAGCATAAACATAAGCATAAGCAAAAGCTGTGTAAACCGGGAGTGACATAAGCATAAGCATAAGCATATAAAAAAAAGGAATCGTTTCCATTTTCTTATGCTTATGCTTATGTCAAGTTTATAACTGTGTAAACCGGGTACAACATAAACATAAGCATAAGACCGAGGTGTCAACTGTTTTTGATGCCAACGGATATTCAAGTTAATAGTGCCTAAGATGGTGTCCGAAGGTCCTTTTTTTTACCATAAACTTGCTGAAGCGGTTCGCAATTATCATTGTCTTTGCGACAAATCGCCAGAAATAAAATTCTTCGTCCGCTGGTTGCAGTTCCCGAGTCTTCTTGTTCTTTCCTATTTCGGCAAATATCTCTTTCCCAACAGGACCTCTTCAGTCTGTTTTCCCGTCGCCATCGTCTTCTTCTACGAAGCAAAAGGAGTAGTACAAGTAGGAGGAGAATTTCTTCTTCGTGCGTTATTTTGGAAACGTTGCTCGTCCCATTCTCCAGCGAGCTTTTTCTGGGATAACTGCGCTTGCGTATGTCACTTCTCTTATGCTTATTTATGGAACATGTGTGAACACGCTTATGCTTATGTCGAGGTGTAAACCAGGCATTAGACATGCAAATTGTCAGAGAGCGTCAAAAGATCTTTGATTTTTATTTTTTTATATTTAAATTAAACAACGAAACTATACATTAATTACGTACCTACACATTACAATCTACATGCTGAAATATAATCTAAGCGTTACATACAACAAATTTACAGTACACCACTTGCAGCTTTGAGTTGGAAGGTTGAGTTACATTGATATGCTATATGCCCATGAAGCGAAGCCGAATGGGCAGGAGCCCATTACCTGGAGCCTCCATCTTCCATATTAATTCTTCTGAGTCAACCCTTTCCCGTATCTTTCTATTTTTAGAAGCACCTCGCAGGGGGGCTTCACTGGGTGTTTTCACAATAGCCAATCATAAGAGACCTATGGTCAGCCATTTATTACGTCACATACGTATGTGACGTATGTGAACCACTTCACGTACGTTCTCAGTCACATACGTCAAAATGTAGTAGTTCTAAAAATAGAAAGATACGGGACAGGGTTGACTCAAGGGTACAATACAGATGGAAGCCCCGGGTAATGGGCTCCTGGAATGTGCTATTGACCCAACTAGTTGGACAGAAAGGCAATCATAATGTCAGCGAATGCAAGTTGAAGAAATATTTATTTGGCCGGAATAAAACGAAAGAAAACGTCACGCTTTTCGCTACTCGAGGACTATTACTAATAGTCATCTAGTAGCGTAGCCAATCAAAATGCAGGATTTGCATTAGCCCACTAGTTGGGTGACACTAATACATATTATTATTGAAATACTCTGCAAAATCTAATTACAGATTTGGACAAGCATAAATAGGTCATTATGTGGGTAATATCCCTGGTAAGTTAATCCTTAAAAGTGGCCAAGGAGAGGTTTCCATTTTTCAGTCTGAAGGTTGAGCTCATTTGTTTCGATTCCTTAAGCTTTTTTTCAAAAGGCGCAAAAATTGTGGAAGGTTGG
>OX421451.1:34276932-34279432 GCA_949126865.1 Montipora capitata
CATTGTATGCTTTCGGCTCGACCCTGTTGAGATGCGTCGTTGCTGTTGACTTGCGACGGCTAATTAACTGTGACAATTATTATTATTATTATTATTATTATTATTATTATTATTATTATTATTATTATTATTATTATTATTATTATTATTATTATCATTATTATTAATTTAATTTTGTTTTATTTTAATTTTTTTTTCACGCGACTTCCGGTTGTCACTCGCTAAGCGACCATTACTTAAAAGCCCCTGGTGAATTTAAAATAAATCACTTGTTTTCAAGATTCAGTTAACCTGCAACTAAGGCTTGGCCTGAGAAAATAGTACCAAATACTGCGCAAATAATTCCTATTGTGATGAAAAGCACGTCTAGAAAAACTTCATACCTTTTGAGTTCCTTGAATTTCAACCTCAGGTGAACTGCACATGGCACAACAAAGACAAGCATTGAGGTGATTATGCTTCCAGTGAATGATACAATAAAAGCAAACTTAGGAAATACAATTGCCACTAACACCGTTAAAATGACAACAATTGCCCGACTGAGAAACAAACCAATCCTTGGAAATTTGGAGAAAGCCTGTTCGTAAGCTTCAGATGTTTGGATAAGGGCAAATACCGGATAAAGAGACAACGCATACGAAAGTACGCAAACTGCTGTAAAAAGAAAACTGGTGAACATGCGAATTGGGCCTTCGGGTAAATTATTTAGTATAACTTGACTTGTACTAGATCCAAACGACAAGAACGCAAGAAAAGAAAACCCTGTCTTTATGAAAACGTTTATGATGTAGGCTAATGCAAGAGCGAGGTTGAATTTGTGTTTTTCGCGCATGCTCTCTTCAACCGTAAGTAAAATAGCTTGCGCGCTATAGGCAAAGATCAAAATTGGAAGAGCAATGCTTACACCTTCGACGTTCCAAAATAGAACGGACTCCAGATTCCACTTGTCTACGTGCGTTATCCCGTACCAAAGAACAGTTATCACAACTGAAATTAATGCGGCAACACCAACGATACTTAACCAACCAATTTCTTTTAGAGAATTAAGAAAAGTTGTTGGAAAAACCACAACTCCTGCAAGGCATACCCACGCTGTCATCGTAAGAGGCACTGACTGGAGAGTGTGGCTCATAAGAGATCCGCATAGAACCAGATATGAAACGGAGCAAAGGAACAAAACCAGTTGAATAAACACCGTTATAACATGGCCTCCATACTTAGGTGAAAGTATTTCTCCCAATTCTTTAAAAGTGGATCTCGACCTCACTCTTCTTTTTTTTGGTCTGTGTCGTAAAGACACTCTATTAACAGTTTTCCGGTGTACCACAAGCAAACTGGAAGAATTAAAAATGCCACTAGAACGACAATTCCACCCCGTTTGATAGTATACGGTAATGCAAGAAATCCAACGCCTTCCATGTAGTTTACGATATTAGCAACCGATATCCAGAGTGATGAATTGCCAGTGGAAATTTGATGTAAGGTTCCGTCTTCTATGGGAGAGTCGAATTCGTCATCTGAGGACGATTCAGCGTCGCTGGACTGCAGCTCTAAGATCGCTTCACGTTCTTCATCAGAAAGGTCATCTGAATTCATTATCAAAAGGAAAATCTTGTTAATTGTTGAAGGCTTCAGACAGGAGAAATGAAAGTGTCCACTGTGGGACTGATCTGTGGATCAATACAAAAACAAAATAGGTTACCGAAAGATGACGGATTAAAAAAAAAAAAAAAAAAACACCTTATGCATCCATGAAAAAAGAGACGAACGGATGGAGTCAACCTCGTTCCCAGGGTTTCTCTTTCCCCCTTTCTCGTCGTCAGACTGACCATTGAAACGGGGTTAGTTTCTAGCTCACAAATCTCTCTTACAATGGTAAAATTTAGCCCGAGAAAGTACTTCCATCATGCTCGTCAGCTGTCATAACCCTACCAGCTATAATTTGAAGTCTTATGGATCTAGAGCTTTTGCTGTCGCCTCGCAAAAAGAGTTACTTTGGAACGATCTTCCAGACTGAACACATAAAAAAATATGTCTTAAAACGTATTTATTTGAGGACATTTTCGAGGTTTTCTATGCATTGGCAACGTAAGATTTAGCGATTCACTTTAAAATATTCCAAATAGCTAGGAGCTTGCGAAGAATGTGCGCAATGCCACATAAGGTTTTTTGCTGGAAGGTTGAGATATTTCCAGGTATTTTGGTTATTAATCATGTCCAGGGCTCCAATGACAACCAGGACAATAGTCGTGTGGAGTTTTCACATCTTGGTAACTTCAATTTAAAGGTCTTTATAACTGGCTAGCTTCTTGAATTGAGGACAGGTCATGTCGATAAGTAATCAGGTTCCCTCATTAAAATCCTTAGCCTACTTTTAACCGTACCCTCCCCCCGAAAGTGAGAGAAAATGGGAAGAGGGAACGTCTACGAAAAGCTGGCCCAAATCGTGTTCCGTGACGTCAAACAGCAGATTTTGAAAGTGTGATTGCTCAACACTTGA
>OX421451.1:34286932-34296932 GCA_949126865.1 Montipora capitata
TTGACCCATCTAGAAATAGTACTTTGACAAACAGGGTGATGTGGTTTGCTATAGCTAAGGAAAAGTCTAGTATGGTCAGGGCTTCTAAGTGAAGCCGTTCTTGCGACATACTCCTCTAAATATGTCATTACACATAATCTCTGGTCAGCAGGATATGCAGGCAGAACCAAAACTGGTTGTGGCTTCCCTGGCTTGGACTGTTTAACTAGTTTCTCAAGGTGAAACTTGTATGATGATTTCCCTTTAGTCACATGTTTCACGTCCATTAAGTATACCGATTGGCATCTCTGTCCAGTAACTAACATACACAACATAACTAACTTAAAAGTTAATAGTTTCAAGTCCAGTTCCTTAGCAGGACACCAAGTTTTAAGCAAACTCAAAACTGTAGACACATCCCAGGTACTTTGATATCGTGGAGGAGGTGGCCTGGACTGGAAAGTTGCTTTAACAAGTCTCTTGATCAAGGGGTGTTCACCCACTGTTTAAGGGCTATCAGTCAATTCCACAGCAGCAGACAATGCAGATCTGGCAGTGTTAATTGCTAAGTAACTACTCCCAGTGTCATGCAAAAGTCAATCACACTGAATACAGATGGAGGAATGGGATTCTCACTTCTTCCTGTTGCAAAGTTTCTCCACTTATCCAGATACACTCGGTACTGTTTGGTGGTCCCCGATCTCCAAGATTCCATGATGATATCACAAGCTCGTTTTGAAATGTTTTGCTGTCGCAGTCTCGCCCGGACACGAGACATGCCATCATTCTTTGGGTATTGGAAACTTTTCTCTATCCACCACCGAATATCTGATTTAGAAAGCTCTGCATCTGAGCTTTAAAGGAACCTTGATGTTTTTTAAGACCATCAATTATCTCAATTTCAACCTGTTTGTAGAAGAAGGGTCCATATTCTACACAAGATGAACAGGAAACTAAAGTACCAATCAGTTGAGCAGCTTCTATAATTGAGCATGACCGTCTGCTTATAATATCTTGTCCCAAACAAGTAATGTTATCAATTTTGTCTTTAGTGAGACTAACCGTCATAGAGATTGAGTTCAACACAAATCCTAGGTGTACTATAACTTGAGTTGGTAGAGTGACAGATTTTTCCCCTGAGACAGTAAAGCCTAGGTCATTAAAAAGGGCATATGTGTCATTGATATTTGTCTGACATTCAGCAAATGTATCGCCAAGCAGAAAACTGTCATCAAGATAGCTGCTAGAAACATGACTTCAGTTCGCAAAGTGGAGTACATTGGTTTCATAAGTTTGGTAAAAATTCGCGGTGCAGAGCTAAGACCATTAGGCAAGGTAACAAATTTATGTAACTGATCTTGTACTTGAAATTTCAAGTACTTTTGTGATTCTGGGCTAATGGAAACTGAATAATATGCATCTGTAAAATCAAGGGATCCCATAAAGCAGTTTTGCTTCATTAGATTGATACATGATTGAAGGGTATCCATCTTGAAATGGATATGTGGCAAATGTGTGTTTAAACATTTGAGATTCAATATCAATCGATATTTCCCATTCTTCTTAGGGCGCAGAAAAACTGGGGAGATAAACTCCCCATCTTCATGAGCACATCTTTCAATAACTCCTTTTTGTATGAGCTCTGTGACGAGGGCATTTTTAAATGCCCACACTTGATAAACATGAGGAAATAGTTTTTAAAAAGTATTTCCTCATGTTTATCAAGTGTTGGCTGCTTAGGTGGATGATCCTGAAAGGGTACTGAAATAAAATCAATGTGGTAACCCTTGACAATGTCGAAAATTACTTTGTCAGATGCGATCTTTGTCCATTCCTCATGGTGAAATTTCAGTCTACCAGCCTGCACAATTTGTTCATTGACCAGTGTTTTCCCACTTTGCAACCTAGGTTTACCACTAGTGATTGGTCTTACCTGAAGACTATTTTCAGATTTTGCCTTTGTCTTTCTGACTATCGTCGAGGCTGGTACTGGGGTTGACTTCGCTGTGGCGGATGTTTGTGGCCGCCCCTCTGTTTAATTTGCCAACAGAGCCTCTGCCCCGGCCTAAAAACGAGAAAGGTTTTCTTTGTTCTGACCTCCCAAGAAAGTTCTGACCACTACCATGAGGTCGTTTCTGATTGATTGTTACTTTAGAAGTAACTTTACTGGTTTCTGTCTAATCGTTCACTGACTTACCAAGCTCAGTGCCAAACAACAGGCCATCCTCAACTGGATTTTGGTCACTGCAGAGTAGTCGGTATTCTGTTTTCATGTCACTCTTAAACAAAGTCCTCCTTCTGCGGTCTATTTCATGTGAAGCATGCATCACATAAGAATGAAATGCTGTCAGACAATTTTTGTAACTGCTTCCATGGTGGGCAAAGGTTTCTGGCCTTTTTCAGCCTTCATATAATCATCTAAAAGTCTGGTAACTGCAATTATTCCCTTTAATAGGGGTTTTGGGCTTTCTGGAGCATCATGTCCTCCGTTTTGATCTCTTTTGACAGATTTAAATATCTCTGGGTTGACTCGTACAACCTGTAGGCGGGTGCAGTTGCCCGGTGTTGGAAATTTATCCAGCAATTCATCCCTGGCGTCTTTACTCACGCCTTTACTGAGCAGTTGTTTTACAAGCTCTGACAATTCAGTGTCTAAATTCTCCCCATCCTGTTGTGGCTTGTTTACCACTTTGGCCATACTATTTAGCACACCAGAATCCTCCTTTGCTTTTTTCCTGGGCGGTTCGTCGTCGTCAGGTGTGTCTTGAACTGCTTTTTGTGGAGGAGCAGCTGCTGTCGGCTCTAGTACGGACTCATCGTCCCAACTGTCATGTCCGTCACAATCAACAGCCTGGTTGTAATTGTCGTAAGCCAATTTAATCTCCGTTATGACTGATGTTATTTGTGCTAGAGAACCAGGGAGCCCCTGCTATTAATTGGTTCATCGTCTCGGCTATTTCAAAATCTATCATTTGAGGATCTTGAAGTTGTAATGGCGGGGGTATAGGTTGAATAACAGGTGGTTGTACAACAGGCATATCTGGCACAACCTCTCGTTTCCCCTGTACACCACAAAGTATCCAAAGAAGGTTATATGTGGATTTTAAAATCATGGTTGACAATAGCAGCCCAACAAAGATGAGAATATATGCTGTCATATAGGGTATCAAAAATGATGCTTTACATGATTTGGACCAGAGTATTTATAATTGGGAAAAAAGCTTACGAAGCATCGTCTGATGAAAAACTTACAATGTATATGCCAATCAACATGAATGGCTTTGATATTTTAAAAACACCACATTATTTATACGGTTATCTCAACACCAAGTCATAAGACAAAACGTTCACTATAAATGGAAGTCAAAAAGTCTTGCTTCCCAGTGGGTCCATAATGAAATAAATTCAAATTATATATAATTCATGAAAAACTAAACGTTAAAATCAATTATGGGTTTGTATTGTCATTACACGATTTTTTCGTATCAAGTCAAAATACACAAAAACAGACATTGGATATAAAAACAAAGTTACAAAACGGTCATTTTAATGTCAAACTCTTAAACAACAATGTACTAAACGAAGAGCTCAATATCTTGATTCAATATATTCATTAAAATTATATATACAATATTATAATAACAGACAAACGCCGAGACATATTTACCTGGAACCATATTTAAATGTACTTATCACAGGAGCAAATTAAAGAATTAAAACACCTATATGGGCATTACCATAAAAAAAGTACTGGCTTTTTAAACAAGGTTACAAACGTTATAAAAAAGCAGTTCTGTTCTGCAATATCAGTTCGGCTACCTTAGTGACAATAGGGACTGTAGATGGGGACGTGACCCTCAATCCTGTTGTTCTTGGGGCGATTTCAGGGGCTGGTATTATGTTAGGGACATTTTCCGAACGGAAAAATTACAAGAGAAAAATAGAGATGTGTCGTTTTGCTTTCATAACATACCTCAAGATATTAGCGAACTTACTGGACCAGATGAAACTGCTCGATGAAATGATCATTGACCTCTGTCTTGTGCCTATCAACAAATATATGTATATAAATACGACAAACAATTCAAACAAGCATAGCTTTGATTTTGTCACCGAATAACAATTGGATTTTATACCAGTATTGTTTATTAGCAGTCAAAGTCTTCTTTGATTTTGAGATTGGAATATTTTCGTGAGACAATCCCAAGATTGAAAATAACTGCTTTAAAATGTATTTGATCGATATCATCCGCCTCCTTCTCTCTTCATGCATGGATTTGAGGAAGTATCAAGCATATTTCGTCAAATATTTGACAAATTTTATGGATCGTTTGCCTAATTATTTTAATATTGTTTTTCATACAAATATCTGTGATGACATTATCTATATGGTATTTCCGGTGATAGACTGACTTTTTATGAATTTTATACATGTTTTCATAAAAATTGATATACTCGGTAGTGTAAACAGCACCATCTACCTGGCCGCATTTTTTACATACATAATTACCCCCATCTGAAATCACTTCCGGGTTAGTACAACATGCATCAGGAGTGGTCGAATCATACTGTTCTATCTGTTTATTGCAGAAATGGCAGTGACCCTCTCCTAATTCTTTCAGTCCATTATGCAGTTCAGAGCTACAATCCATTATATATTATAATATCAGATTTCATTTACTGATAAAAATATTTAAACACACTTTATACATCACCTCTGCGCAATTCTTTTTAAAGTTTCACTGAAGTTTTTCACAATTGTGAATAAAAATGACGGGAAAGTCCCCTGATGTCACGCTATCGTGATTCTTTCCTTTTTCATTTGATTATGTAAATATTCAAACGCACTTCAATTTTATTAAACATATAGTTTTTTCCAATTACATTTTTGAGGACGTCCATCTTGTAAAACAAGCTGGACATCATAATTTCAGCAGTTCCCAGCATTGACAACAAATTCTTTGGGTATAGTAGTAAAAAACTGAACGAGCACAGTATTGGGAGTCAGTTTTGGATCGCAGAAATTGAGCCACGTGAATTTTTGAATGTAAACAGATTCATAATTATTGTTTTGGTTAGGGTTAACAGGTCAGTTATCATCCCATGTCTCCAGGGACTGTAGCTTTCGTGTACACGGCCTGCCACGCTATTGAAAAGGTAAGACCAAGTCTCCACTAACTGGTGTCACAACGGTGTGTGAACGATATCGACGTCCAACATAAAACGGGTGGCAGAAAGAAAAACAGATCCAGTTTATTTTTTTGCAACAATTGTCGATAATAATTGGCACTTTTCAAAAACGACTAGCTTGCGAGCAAGCTCTCAGTGGTTCGAGGTACATGAAGAGCCTATGTTGTCAGCTGCGGTTTCACCGTTAGTGGCCACGTCATCCTATTACAATAACACAACGATTGCTCTTTCACAAATATAGATTTTTAAAGACTAAAAAAAGTTAGGATAAAATTTGTTCCACCAAAAGTGCAGACAGAAAAGTAAAAAACAGAAAAAAGTATAGCTTACCTACTGAATACTCCGCCACTTATATTTGCATAATAATAAGATCTATTGTATTCCGACTCGTTCTGAAAGTCGCCTATAGTAATAAAGTTGGTACAAAGGTTCAAGGTTTTCATCAAATAGAGTCATGTTTTAAAACTGAATTTGGTTTTTTCATTCTTTTACATGTGCGCGAGGAGCCAGGAGATGCGACTCGTTCACTTACCTTTGATTGGATCAAGAATTGGACCAAGAATTGTTTGTTGGAATTTTTTTCATGATCACTAAACAAAAAGTGTGCGATAAAACATAATACTACTCTTTACTAAAAACCTATCAATCTCCGTTGCTCCGGGATTTTCAATAGGTGCTTTGTTTTTGAAAGAATGAACTACGGTATTAATAGCGCTTGTCGGCTTCTTCCCAAGAGTATTTAAATCACGATGTGGGCGGAACATTCTTCTACTTTGACAGATCACGTGTTTCCGCGTTAAGGGCTTTTGTACTGCTATACCCTCTAGATAACTCTCGACGAATTTAAGGTACGTTTTATCAACGATTTATCTGAGCAACAAATAATATCACAAACAGCGGGATCGGTAATCTGAATTCGAAGTACCTACATGCAACGTGTTTTAGTGCGAAAGTAGAAATTTGTTTAGTACTTCTCATTGGTCGAAAAAAAAAAGGAGACTTTTTAAGCCATGATTTTTAAAAACCATAATTTCTTTAAGCCTGATTTTTAAGCCAGTTTTAATCCAATATCAATATCGTTATTACAGAGCGGTTTCGACATTCTTTGCTCTGTGCCTTTTTAAATTGTCAAAGTAGTTCATCGACTTACGGGTTTGATTTGTCGTTTCTTTTCGGTTAGTGACTTTTCTCCCCTGCCTAAATCAAAACTGACATTTTTAAGGAACTCAACTAGAAATAACTTAAAATTGTAAGTGTCAATAATGATCTTCGAAGGTACTTACTAGAATTTGAACAATTTTCTTATTAAATTAATTCTTCTAGTGACTTATTTGTTGCATCAAAGATCGAATTGATTTGCCTCTTCCAGGTTACTTCGGTAAACATTTGGGCAGACAAGCTCTTTTAATTTGACGTGTGGGTATCTGTATATGTGTGTCCGGTACGTTTTTTCGACCGGGTTTTGGCACCTTATACCTCTTAGATAATAAGAAGACGTGGCCACTGACTGTGAAAGCGCATCTGACAACACCTTTTCACCTTTGTTTAGCCTGCGCATTCGAGCAGTCGAGCATGCTCGTCATGTGCCTCGAACCACTGGGAGCCTGCTCGCAGGCTAGTCTTCGTAGATTAAAACTGTCAACAACCGTTTGTCAATTGTTGCAAAAAAAGAAACAGGAAATTTTTCCTTTCCTCCACTCTTTGTACATTGGAAATCGATATTGTTGACACAACCAAGTCATCTCTTTACTGACACTCATTGAATTAAGTGAATAAATTAAAGGTGGACCATTCCCGCACTTTGACAGAACACGATAATAGTGGTATAACTTCCTTTTAAGAGAACTCCGGGAACAGACAGGGCAGTGAAAGATAATTCAGCTTGTCAAATTCTTACTGCAAAACTCGGACAGCCGTGAACACTGGTATGATTATTTAAAGCATCTTATTGTGGGTTTTACTTTCCATAATCACTATGCATACAACTGAGTTAACATTGCAGAAATATTGCTATTTTTGGACTTCACGTTTTCCTGAGTTTTATAGTGATTATGCATCATGACACGAATTTCAATGACAAAGAATTGTTGTATGAAACCGAAAACGAAAGCATTTTTTTCGAGAAATTGAAAAACGAATACCGTACACTTTGGGTTGACGTATCTTCCCATCTCCCAAAAATGATGTCAACGCATTTCATGCCAAAAATGTGAAACAATCCGATTTTGTGTAACTGTCACAGAGGACTGAAAATCAGGAAAACGACCTGGTCCGTTTTTATACTAGAAATGCATTATCCGTCTAAACGAACTTGGGCAAGACCTCCTCAGTAACATGACCTATAATGTATCTATTTTAACTAACGAACGACTAAGATAATTAGAGATTCGAAATCTGGAAGAGATAAAATAGGATAAAAGGCCAAAAAGTAGACAGCTTGCACTTCATATCTTCAACAAACATGAATTTCATAGGAAACACTGATATACAACTGCGTTATGCATTAATGACTCTTACAAATAAATAGCTTGAAGTCTTTTCTTAAAAGTATACCTAGGCAAGAAAATTGGGAGAAACAACATCGGAATTATGAGAATTGTAATACTTATGACCTTGATAAAAAGCACGGAGAATTGTTTAGTGTTAGTTCTGCAGTAAAGTAATTGGAAGGTCTTACAATTTCTTGTATAATAGGAATGTATTTGAATTTTTCAGTAAAACAGCTTTGTCTGCTAACAATGAACTAGAAGGGTCGAGATTTGATAGGAGTACATAAATTTGCCCAATTGCAAGGTGTTTATGTTGCAAGCAACACCCTGTCTCAGGTTGAATCCGTAGTTACAGGTTAAATTGTTGATCCTCATTTGCCCTGGGTGGAATATGCACTCAGATGAATTGAGGAAACTTGTTTGGAGCCTAAATTAAACCTCGAGAAAAAACTAGGGTCAGGTTAGGATTAGTTTTTGGTTATTCTACATCGATATCAATTCTGACTTACCAGTATAAAAAAGGAAATAATGAAAAGAACTTTGTCGGGTTTATCATGTTCGTCGCTGAAGCCTTCAGCGGACATTTACGCATAATAACGAGCTCCCGTGGCGGGCCATTCAAGCATGGGCCATTCAAGCATGAACGCCCCACAAAAGCGCAACAATTAGAGAGAAAAGGAATGAATTTGGCTAAGTTCACGCACTAAAATCGCTATTTTGAAATACCTATAGGCCACTTTTTGCTGATCAAACAGCGGATTCTTGTATTTTAGGGACTAAACTTTCACGTTATTCAAAAACTGAAAAAATCCAACTGCAATACGTTCCAGACTTTTTGCCTCCAAAACTGCGCTTCCTTGCTTTTTCTAGTATGGGTTATGACCACATTAAAAATTCAGCTTGATTTTTTTGGTAGAAACAAGCGACAATCTCTGCATAAAACAACGGATTATCGAAGATACACATCTCTCCTTCACTTTGACCGTTTTTTTCCGCTAAATTCAAGCACAAAAAGTTTTAGACTTTAACGCTTAAAAATTCGAGGTTCAAAATTTGCGTGAGTTCAGAGTCAAGTCTTTTGTCTTACCGTATTACAATGGTTGCCATGAAAGAACAATACGAAGCTTAACTCCTTTGTTAAGCTAAATTCAGTCATCTGTAAACGGAGTATAATTTTATGCAAACTGGCTTTCGACCCGCGAGGTTTGAATACTGAACAACACAGCCGGCTTCTGTTTGTGTAAGGAAAGTGATGAGTAATGGATGACCACCCGATCGCAAATGATTTGGACCAGGAGCTCTTTTCAGAGCTCGTAGAACCCCTGGTCCAACCTCTGCTCGTGCATATGGTGGCACCTTTTGTTAACGGCTACGACAAGAACTTCTCTCTGCAAATAAATGGGAAACTATTGTGGGAATGGAGAAAGTTGAATGGAAATTTAAAGAAACTGTTTGCGATCTTACAAGGAAACCTACGTTTAATTGGTTACACACTGGAGGATTCAGCCTTCGATCGCGTCGCGAATTTGTTGAATACCCGAAACAAAAAGTTCGTAGACAAGTTGAACGAAGAACGAAATGGGAAAAGGAGAAAAAGAAAGATAGATGAAACGTGGCTCACGATAGCTCTCCATCCCGAGGAGATTTCGAAAACGCCATACGACATTGTTAAGGAAATGGGTGAAAAGGAGAGCGAACTGCGGCACAGCAATTACCAGTTACAAGATGCCCAAGTGGAGGAAGCAGAGAAAATGTACGAAGCAATGAAAGAGGTCCATGCAGAAGGGCACAGAGGCAAAAAATTCTCAGAAGTCTCTGGAAAACAACAACAGAGGCACATGTCGCAAATCCAGTGAGTTAAACATGTCTTGATTTCTACTAAGGTTATTTCCCCGTTTAAGATAAGATTTATTTATATTTTTCCTAATGGTCTTCACAAGCAAATAGCTTTTCTACGCTTGTTTAACATGTGCAAACTCAAAACTTTGGATACAAAGTTAACATAACTTAAGAAATAACAATCATACATGTAGCTATCATTGGACTAATGATGCCTGCATTATACACAATCTTGTAACTATGGTTACAAACATAGATTAAAGAAATACCATTGCTATCATTCGACTTAAATTATTGTTTTTCAGAATGACAATTATAATAATGATTATTTCTACATTGCATAGAAAAAAAGCCAAAAAAGCTTTGTGGTTTGCGGAGACCTATGGCCTGCTGCCCAAGTCCCTTGTGTTGAGTGAAGAGAACGGTCAGCTTCATACAATCAACATCAATAACTCCTCCGAAGGTAACTATTATCAATCTCTTTTACCACAGCGTGTTACAGA
>OX421451.1:34301932-34314432 GCA_949126865.1 Montipora capitata
ATACACCTCAACAATGGTAATAGAAGATGAGCGCCATCACACATTACGTGACGCCCTGGTTCGCCTGTGCATTCAGCTACGTCCTTTAGACGGCCCTCCCGCTGTCATCCGAACAGACCCCGCCCCTGGATTCAAGTGTCTCGTCAACGACCAGCTTTTGCAACACCACAGAATCGTCCTCGAACTTGGAAATCCGAAGAACCCCAATAAAAACCCTGTGGCGGAAAGGACTGTACAAGAGCTAGAGATTGAATTACTTCGCCACGACCCCCCTGGCGGTGCAGTTTCAGAAGTTACCCTAGCCGTAGCAACAGCCACCTTAAATTCCCGCATTCGTTCCCGTGGATTGTCCTCTCGTGAGATGTGGTCTCAGCGAGACCAATTCTCCAATCGCCAACTTCCCATGTCCGACGAAGATCTCATAACCAAACAGCACGATCAAAGACTTATCAATCACCCTCACAGCATGAAATCCAAAGCTCCGTTGGCCCTATCTCACCCTACTCCCGGCATTGAAGTTGGAGACCTCGTCTACATCCATTCAGACAGAAACAAATCACGCGCAAGGGACCGCTATCTGGTAACCAACGTTGAAGGCGCCTTCTGTGACGTAAGAAAGTTCATCGGTTCCCAGTTGCGTAGCACCAGCTATCGCATCAAAAAGTCGGAGTGCTACCATGTTCCTGGAGACCTATCAGCAGCACACTCTCCTCAACGTCCAGACGACTCCTCCGGGGATGAGGAGGACCCCATTCCACAAACCACTCCTCCTGCCCCACCAGAGATCCCATCTGCAATTTCTTTACCGGCGGATCAGCACGTCCCAGAGTCAGAAGAAACTGACTTTTCCCTGGGACCAAGTACTAGTGAGCCTGAGGACCTCCCCTCAGACCAACACCGCAGAGAGGCAGTTTCTTCCCTCTGAGAGCGTCAACCAGCCGAGGCGTTCAGCGCGCCAGCGTCGGCGCCCCGCACGTTACTATGATTATGTTACAGACTTCTGAGAGTGCCTGGTCTTAACCATAGTGTGGCCCGCCTTTCCTTTGTGGCCACCTAGTGCCTGACCCTGTTAGTTAACCGTTATGCCCGTGACGGAACAGTCACGTCGTTACGTTCATTTTCTATAGTTTAAGTATCACTGAGTCTAGCAGTCCCTCGTTCTTCAAGGGGACAGACTTTTTGTTTCTCTGCTTTCCCGTTAACCCTTTTTTGCTTCGCATATCCCTTGTCCCTTTTTACATGAGAAAAGAGAGATTACGCCAGTACCGGCCAGGGGTACTTAGTTTTGTCATGTTCACGTATTCGTTGTGTGTCTTTTTTCTCCGAGTCGCCATCTTGTATTGTAACTCGACTCGTGTGTTAGATTTGCCCATTAAACTACTGGCGTCTGATGAAATGAAAGGAAAGTTTGGGCCACATTGGATTAAAGATCCTGGGTGCCAGAATCAGCCTCTTTTTAACATCCCCCCAGAGAACGTTGTCTTGGATGAACTCCACTTAATGCTAAGAGTCACAGATCGACTGGAGCAGTGCCTCATTCTAGAGGTCATTGACTGGGATGAGGTGTGTAATAATATTTTAATAGGTTTTGCAGAGTGCACAATTTCATCTGAACTTTCTTAAAGCTGTGAACATCATTACCCCACTAACTTAGCAATCTTATCCAGGAAATCAATTTAACATCTACATGTACTATAGAGGCCAGAGCAACTCTTCACTTGTATTCATTTCTTAATAGGTTGAAAATAAAGGCAAGCCTACATCTCAGCAGAGGAAAACTCATTTAGACACCCTTTTGACAACAATAAGGTCACTGGGTGTCTCCTTTAATGTATGGAAGGCAGCAGAAACAAAAAAGTACGAATGGACATCCCTCCTTGGGGGTGAGAAGAGAATAATTTTGAAGAAGCTCCCAGACCAATTTAGCAAGATCCTCCCTCCTGAAAGAGTACCATCTGTTAAGAAACTATGGACTGTAAGTTAAAGCTTACAGTGTTATGATTAAACAATGAACTGATGTCAATTCTAGTTCATAAAATCAATTCAAACTAGTAAGCAACTACTTAACTTATACTTGCCTTTCATTTGTTTTAGGGTTTCAGTGAGCTGCTTGACATGGTCAACAAACTACAACCCACTGATCTGGACATTAATGATCTTCAGGAAAAGGTGGGAGCCATATTATTATCATTATTATTATTACTTTTATCATTATTTATTATTATTACTATTAATTACAAGGACGTTAAATTTGTGACAGTAAACTGGAAATTTCCCTTGGAGCAGGGTAGATCTTTGGGTCTGGCCACCTCTATTCACATTCATCATCATTATTCATAAATTATTGTGCATGACCTACATTCAATCATAAGACTGTCTGAAAGTTCTTAAACTGAAATATTACACTTTGCAACATCTAACAATGATTTTTGAAAACAGGCAAAGAATTGGGCAACACTGATGACAAGCATGGCTGGAAGTGGAGTTGGCTACCTGCATGAAACCATAATCACCCCCTATATGCATGCATTGGTGTTCCATGTCCCCACAATGATCAGGATGCATGGATCATTGAGACAATTCAGCGGTCAAGGTATTGTGATTTAATAACTTAACTACTTTATTATGATGATACAGTGTACACTTGTGAAAAAAGTGTTTGTTTTCCATATCAAGTATGGCTTTGTCCAACCCAGTACTGCCCACAAAAACAATGACCAGTTGAGTGTAACCCCCCTTTTTTTTCTTACCAGGTGTGGAAAAGAAAAATGATGACTTTCGTCGATACTTTCACAGAAAGATTAACAGGTGGCATGCCTGCACCAGCCTACTGTTTGTAGAGAAGCGTCAAGAGGGCCTGTTAGCATATGAAAGACAGCCACGAAAGTATTTAAAGAGAGATCATGACTTCTGGTGCAGTGGTGGCAAGCAGCAGGTGACAAAGAAGTTCCCTCGCATTTCACTACAGGAAATACCAGCACCTCAAAAACCTGTTCAGCAGTCTGAAACACCAAAAAGAGTTTTGAATCAATCAACGAGAGAACTGAAAAGGCTTAAGGTCACTGAACTTGTCAACATTCTAACTGAAATAGTTGGCTATCAGCCAGAACTTCCTAGAAAGCCACGAAAGCCAGACCTACTTTCAAAAATTCTAGATGTGGCTATTCCGAGAGGAGAATAACAGACTGAACTGCCTTGGATTTAATGCCAGGATCATTAACAGAGAGATTTTAAAAATGTTATTGTGGTACAGTAGATTAAAGTAATACTGAACTTGTGCAGGCAAAGCAGAATTTATAAGGAAACAATTTTATTCATAGCAATATCAACATTTTATTTGGAGGAAAGATAAAAAAAATAATAACTTTAATATTTTTAGAAGCAAAAAGGGAATCTAAACATCTCGTTTTATAGTATTTTCACTCAAAGTGATATCAACTTTTAACTTGTACAAAATAAAAGAATATATACGGTATATTTTAGATAACTTTATTTTAGATAACTATTAGGCATGCTGTAATTCCATACATGTACTGTTTCACATAAACAGTTTAATTTGAATAGAGTCAAAACATGCATGCTCTCTTCCTTTGATTAGATCGAGAAGTGGATCAAGAATTGTTTGTTGGAATTGTTTTGATGATCAATAAAAAAAAAGTGTGGGATAAACCATAATAGTACCCTTTACTAAAGACCTACCTATCTCCTTTGCTCCTGCATTTTGAATAGGTACTTTGTTTTTGAACGAACGAACTACCGTATTAATAGCGCTTGTCGACTTCGTCCCAAGAGTATTTAAATCATAATGTGATTTTAATGCAGTTTCAAGTTCCAGACAAGAAATTAGCGAAGCTCAAAACAATATTAGATTCTGCCATTCAAGACGGCTTCGTAACGTTCTCGAATTTAGCCAAGATTGCGGGATTGGTAGAGTCTATATACCTTGCGGTTGGGCCTATTGCTCGATTACTCACTAGACAAATGTACGCTGCCATTGACTGACCAGATCAGCTTGGGATTCTATATTGCCTATTTCATCCAGTTTAATGGTAGAGTTGAAGTTTTGGTATTTGAACATTAACTGTTTCAATGGCTATTCTATTAGGCCACCTCCTACTTCGCCGTCGTGATTTTTACCGACGCAAAAGATATCGCATCCAGGTTTTTTTTTTTTTTTTTGCAATCTTAGTGTTTCTTCGGTCAGCGGCATGTCGCTTGCGGATAAAAAGGGACAAAGTTCTACATATCGAGAGCTTAAAGCGATATATTACTTGTTAGCATCCTATGCCAAGGAGTTGGAGAACAAGAAAGTGAAAGCCGGTCTTTACGGGCAATGATAATGCTGCCAGAATCGTTTAAGTTGGCAGTCCCAAACCGCATCTTCAAGCATTAGCAATCTACATTTTCAGCTTTGCTTGGCGAAGCGCATTGTTCTCGACCTGCAATGGATCCCACGTTCTGTTAATGAGAGAGCTGATCTTCCCAGCAGATTTGTCGACAAGGACGACTGGTCTTTGAATCCAGTAGTTTTTCACATAACGATCTTAAATGGGGCTCTCATACCATCGACCGTTTTGCTTCTTACTATAATACCCAACTTCCCAGGTTTAACTCCAAATTTGCTTCGCCTGGCAGTTGCGGAGTAGACGGGTTTGCCCAAGATTGGAGTTGCGAGATCTATTGGATTTGCCCAGCAGTATCTTTGATAGTGCGTTCTGTCAGAAAGCTTTAAGATTGTAACGGGTTTGGGACCCTTGCTATACCCAAGTGGCCGTCAGCGTCTTTCTGGCCTTTTTTGTACTCCACGCCTTCTCGTTTTAAGAGCTTTGTTTAAGATGTTCTTCCTCGGATTGACAATCTGCTCATTGAGGGTCCAGGACAAATGGAGATTTACAAGTTCAGGAATCCGTATTCGGTTCATGCCCTTCGTTCAGGATATTAGCCTTGCTATTTAGGTGTGTAGTTTGAGTGCTTGTTTGATTTAGGAGCTTTCGACTCACGTTTTTTTTATGTATGGTGCCTTTTAGTGCACTTGCCTTTTCGCCATTTGGGCATGTAAATTGAATGTTTGCTCCATTTAGAAGCCATGGCATATTGTGCCAGAGTTATTGCCTATTTATGGTCTTGTCGCCATTTTGGTCGGTAGATTGCTCTATTTTTTATACCTTTCACTTTGTATTGGGTGTTTTTCATGCCCATTTGCCTAGTTACATACTAAGTGATGGCTTCATTTAGGAGTCCCTTCGCGTCTTTGCATGTATGCTCCTATGCCACCCATTCTTGGCTTTCAGCTGAAGTCATAACCTTATGCAAATTAGGTTTCCGCCATGCTGGTGCCCCTAGTCCTGTTCCGGGACTCCCTCTTACCCCGCCCTGAAAATGGGCCTGGAACCCAGGCGGGAAAAGAGAGAGTCCTGTATTACTTGCAGGCGCATGCTCGGAACGACGCCATTTTTTCCCCCAAAACTGGGGGAAAAACCATATTTGGAAAGAGATTCCTAATTTGGGCATAGTTTATTTGGAGTGTTTTTATACTGAAAACATGGCGGATAATGTGAAAGGAAATTTATGATGCCACGTTTCCGGAGGCATTTGATTTCGCATTTGAGAAATGTCAGTTTAACTTTGTGCCCAAGGCGGAAAAACTTCAAGCTATCCATGCAGTCGTTATTGGTAATGATGTTTTTGTTAAAGAAGCAACAGGAGTTGGCAAGTCTGTTTGTTACGTTGAAGTTCCTTATGTTTGTGATTTTCTTCGATCCGAGTCCGATGTTAGTTCTAAATTAGTCCTTCTAATCGTGAGTCCCTTAAAAACACTTATGGAAGATCAGATTTATGACATACGAAAGTGTGGAATTTCGCGCCTGAAACTTCAAGGTGAATTCCCAACTGAACATGATTTTGGCGCAGAAAAATATCAAATTTTGATATGCTCTCCCGAGAGTCTTTATGAAGAATCCGTGCGAGAACAGCTGCTGAAATTGCAAAAAAAATATCGTACGCATGGCTGTTAACGAGGCCCACTGTGTGTTACAGTTGTAAGTATAAAACTGTTGGTTGTGGATGTGAACAGCTCAGCAATGACTAATAAATCTCCTGCTGGAACTCTTGTTTGTTGATCATTACTTCTCTCGATCTATAATTTCTAGTTATATGATGACCGCACTGATCCAGTGTATTGATATTTGAGGTGCACAGTAATTATTGAAACTGTGATTCCATATTGTCTTAGGAGTTTAGTTTGGATACCCTACGTAATTATATCAAACAATTAGAAAAAAAATTAAACGAAATTGAATCACGACCTGGACATTTTGTTGTTGTGGATAACGTAATTGTTCCTAATTTATACATGTATATGCACAGTCAAACATCAATTATCCGCACGTTGATTGTCAGGATTTTTTGTTTCGTCAAAATTTGTTCGTGAATATTAATGAATGAGGATGTTCAAGGTGATTTTCCTTCCAATAAAACCTTGAAAAATGCTACTTAAAAGCATTTTTCCTTCTGAAACGCATTGTTAGGGATGTAGTCAACATGTTTACAAACATTGCTGATGATACCTCCAAAAAATACATCATCAGTCAGTTTTGCAGTCCTCAGATAGAGTAGACTCAGAGTGGTCATTGCCACAGTAGCTTTTGGGATGGACATAAACTGCCCTGATGTCTCCCAAGTCATTAGATCTCCTTGCAGCCTTTTGAATTATGCTCAGGAATCTGGCAGGTGTGGGAGGGATGGGACACAAGCAGTAGCCAAATTATATTACTCAAACAAAGAGTTTGGGATCTGTTCTTCCAAGTTTAACAGGAAGACAACAAAGTACCAATCTGAAATCTGTGATGTTCTGAAAATGAAGTTGTATGTCTGAAACAATTGAGAATGTCATTGGCTTTTACTTTTGCACTATTTTGATGGAGAAACAGATGCAAAGCAGGAAATTGAAAGTATGAGCATATGTATGTAACTGTGAAGAGTGCCTTCTCATTCAAGCCACGGATTCAGTAGAGGTTGATGACAAGCAAATGACAGACCAACCACCAGAAACTGAGAAGCCAGTTCTTAGTGGATACCAGAGAAAGTGCATTGAAAATCAACTGCTACAACTGAGAGCATCGCTGTTGAATACTACCTCTCTTCTTTCCACTTATGTCCAGGTTTGCACCTAATTAGATGCACGCCCAATTTTGACATCCAACACAAAGTGTCCCCTTAAGTCTAAGCATTTGCTACCTATTTTCAACAATAAGGTAAGGGTAAAGTTTAGCGTTATTTTTAGCTTTGGGTAAATGCAGCAGTTAATCTTTACTTAAAGATCAGCATTTGGGGGACACTTTGTGACATAAATTGTCTGTATTCTGGGACACAAGTGATGTTGAAGTTGGCGAGAAGAGCAAAGGGACACTTCATGACGCTTATTGAAATCCGCGTGCATCTAATTAGGTGCAAACCTGGACATATCTCCTTCTTTCTCCTGACCATGGTACTGGATTTTTTTCTAACATTGTGAAACAAATTGTGGAGAACTGTGAGACTGTTTTCACCACAGATGTTCTCCAGAAAACAGATGTTTTAGACCCTATTTTGGCTCAGAATATCATTGACATTGTGGAAATGGAAGCAAACCCTGACATCCTGGTCTTAAAGTTAAAAAGTCCAACAGTGAAATTGTCTAGTCTGTTGATAAAACTCAACATTCATAACCCAAAAATGTATCTTGGTTAAATGTAAGTGTAGTAGTTGTGAAACATTGAAAAAAAAAACATGAGGCTTTGTTTATATGACCTGGTGCAAAGTCAGGATGTTGAAACCCTGTTTTTCACACTGGTAAAGGGTCATGTTCACCTGAAAGACCTTGTGCAGTGAGGCTAGTTTCCCACAGTGGGAACATCTCTTAAAGGAATTTGTGAAAGCCTGATGGCACATCCAACCAATCAGGACGTTGTATTAATTTTCAATGGTAGAGCCATTTCAGACGAACGCGAGCACAAAGTCTTTCAAGTGAACATGTCCATTTAATATCACTACCTACCCTCAAAGACCTTCCTTTCAACGATAACAGTCACTCCTCACCAGAACCAGATTGATCAGAATCAATGTCTGGCCCACCATACAAATATTGACCACTGGAAATTTTTTAGACCAATTTTGTCATCCACCTCTTCAATTCTCCCATGTCAAGACACTCCAAGAGGTTTTGAGGGTGGTTAGGAAATGTAGAGTGACATCGTCCTGGAATTTTACTAAACACATCTCGCTGGGACAATTACCTAAACATGATTTCAACATCATCAGCAGAGCTCATTGTGCTGTGTACTTTAGATTGGGGAGTGACACCTAAGACTCTGTCAATATTTGTTAAAATAGTTTGTCCCTTTGATTGTGAATGACAATATCTCAGTGCACTTGTTTCATGTAGATTCTTTTGAAGCCTTGCAAAGTGCATGGTCTTTAATATCTCTAACCTCGTGCCCAAACGTCTGATCTATTGGAATGCATCCACCTGCCTTTCCAGTGTCATTGAAGTACTTGCCCCATTTTAACTTTGCATATTTTTCAAATAATCACTTATGTGATTATACTAGACCAATTATTTACCAATATTCACCTCACTTTGGCGAATATTATTGTTAATTAGTGACTTCAAATAGTACTCAATCTATCGAACAGGATATCCATTCAGTTGCAATTTTCCAACTGATAATTTTTTACACCTAAGTTACCGGTAAGCATATAGTTAATATCATTAACACTTCAGCTTTCAATAAATATGAAATACTCTTAACTTGAAGCTCTAAAATATTGACAGTCTAGATAATACATGGTTAAACTACTGACATAGTAACATTGGTTTCCACTTTTCAGTAATAATAATAATCCTCCCAATGTTGCTCTTATGAAGCCACTCAGTCCTTTGTCCTTGAGTGGCTTTGTAGCTCAAGTGGTAGATCTCACTGAACCACCTGAATTTTTTAGGTGTCTGTAAACAACAATAATTTGCTTAATTGTCCAGATAAGTGTGAGGATCACTTCTCTCTTTTGTTTAAAACCCACAATTCAAATATACATTCATTTCATTTATCACTGACAACTCTGTTCTCCAATTTTCAAGTTATAACTTAATTTTTTACTTGATTGAAAATTATGATTTTACAAACTGTGCAGTAAGATTTACATGATAAGTAAATAAACATATTTGTATAGAATGTATATTTTAAAAATTTCAATCCCATGGGCTAGTGCTTTGGGGCATCCAGTTTATATTTTATCCATTAATTTATCCAGCTACATGTACGAGTATTTATTTCTTTAGTGTGCATTGCTCAATGATGTTAGAAAGATAAAAAAGTTCTTAATAAATAATATAAATACAATACATGTATTTATTTCATCTTTTTGAGCACAATCAAGTTTTACAGTGCATGTGACTTTTTATGTACAAGGAATGACACCCAAAAAGGTGTCCCCTCTAAACAGCCATATTGTGGTATACTTTCTCTTTGATATTTCCATGTTTTTTGCAGTTTATACTACAAGTTGCCCTACACCAAGAATAAAGTAAAATATAAATGTAATGAACAAACAATGGTGCGTAATGTTCCATCATGCAAAATTAATGTATACCAATCAATTCAATCACAATGTTGAAACAAAGTTTCAATATGGGGATATTATTGATATGATAGCTAAATGAAGAAATTTTTAAAGAAATAGTTCTTTAATACTGGTTCACTAACTGATACAGTAATATTACTGATGTATTTACTTTAAATCCTGAATAATTGATGTGCCAAAAGCATTTAAGATAAGCAGCTGTACATTCAGAGCATTTCCTCCAGATTAAGATAAATTTACATTACAGGTATATTCTCTGCAGTAAATATGAATGAGCATGGAATGTTAACATCAAATACTGCAAGTAGTTAATAATATCCTGTCAGTGTCATATCAACAAAAATCTGCTTTGCCTTGAATTTGAAATGACACTGCCCTTCTTAATTTAAAAATTACACAGAAGACAAGCCCTCTGCCCTGGTTTATATATTTTCAGACATCACACATTAAAATAAACATTTTAAAATTTGTATAAATTAAATTAAAAGAGGGTCAAGCGCAATTTTTACCTCCGCAATTAGAACCAATTCACAAAACTTCATTCCAGTACAACCTGAAACCCCTATGGCGGTAACCACTGCATCATTCTTTACTTTTACTAATGTATAGATTTCTTGAAAACATTATCATTACTTTTCAATAATAATTTGCTGGTAGCATAAATAAGACTTGAAGGAGTCACAATTAATCGAGGATAAAATAGGGAAAGATATCGTTTACGTCACCTATTGTCATTAATGTGCCAACCAGAGCCTCACTGGCTGTCGAAACAAAGGATCTTTTGTTCTTGTGGTTGGCACATTTTAATAACAAAAGCAATGTTCATAAACAGATATCTTCCCTATTATCCAATAAAGTAATAAGTTCTTATGTACTAATTGATCCCTTTTAGCAATTTTTTTAAAATCAAGTATACCTTTATGATTACTATCTAATTATGAATATTATTTCGGTTTCATTGAATGAAACAACGATAAAGTTTAAAGTTAGTATGTACATGTCTTGACAGTGTTCGCATATGCAAGTCAAATAAACGCAGTGAACTAAGCAAGAATTCACCTTTCGTCTCACAGTTACACGGAATTCCGCCCGACATATCTGTCGCGATAAAATAGAAAACAGATGTTCTTTAAGAGAATTCAAAACATCTGATAATGCTAAACGATGACTCAACACAGACCTCGAGCTCCTTCCATTGATTCGAATTCTACTTAGATTGAATCGAAGCCTTCGAGATCGAGGATTTCACTTAACCTTGTTGTAAAATTTTCTGCAGATAGCACTCTCTTCCCAACGAAGGACTTTGATCGGGTTTTTCACACTTGGCGCATTTGCTGCCATACGTCCACTTTAATACATGGAGAAATAAAAGCTGTGAATTATGAACTTGTAATATTGAGCTTACTCTAAAAGAGCGTTGCTTCCCCCAGCAAACTAAAAGGGTTGCTTACAAAAAGCGTGAATAAAGAAAAAAAATCCCGCCATTTGATGTTTAAGAGACCGCCTTCAAGGTATAAAACGAACGATGGAAGAAGCACAAGTTGAAATCATCGCTTAGTTTTGTACAAGCGCAGTCCGCGCTTTTCAACAGCCAATCAGACAAAAGTCTCCTTTGTTCTTTTTTTGCAATCTGATTGGCTCGTTCCGAGCATGCGCCTGCAAGTAATACAGGACTCTCTCTTTTCCCGCCTGGGTTCCAGGCCCATTTTCAGGGCGGGGTAAGAGGGAGTCCCGGAATAGGACTATGGTGCCCCCTGATTACAGGGAAATGTATGACATTTTGAGCGCTCACGTTCGAAGTCTTCACATCGCGCAGAATGCCTATTGTTCTCGGGACATTTACTTCCAGTTAAAAAATGTTGTAGATATGTCATATCGCGAGTCATTATACATAAACGCTTAGAAAGAGCTTTGATCATTGGTTGCCATGAACGCACAACGACGCTCATTAACTCGATGAAGGCGGCAAACTTAACAATGAACGCAGAGCGCCATTGTCTTTTCTTTTATTTCGCAAAACTGCACATAATAATTATGCGCATACTTCGTACGGAACATTTCATGACACGGTTTTCCATTTTGCTTTATAGCATGGGCAATTTTTTAGATTCGTTTTGTTTGGACAAAAGTTACAACTCACAAAGAATGATGAACTGTCAAATTATCTCTGCGTAAGCGAAATAACTGTGTTCAGTGAAAATAAACACAACGTTCTATTTGTGAGTGTTTTGCGTTCGGAAGCTGCAGAGGTTGCATAACGAGCTTAATAGAAGAAAAAGATGCACCATTTGGAAAGATTGCGCTTAAAACTACCGTCACCATTCTCCCTTTTCCCGCCATTTTGTCCGTTTCACATTGGACCAGCGTTCTTTCACGACTGTCATGCGTAAATGATGTTAAGCAAGATGGCGCCCATCGTTTCGTGCTAGTTGTTTTGTTTGGTAAGCACTTGTTTCCATATCTCAAACCGCCCTCTCCCTGAAGACGAATTACCCTGCTAGAGAAGGCTTTTCTTTGTATTTTTCACTTATTTTGTCCGAACGACTTCACTTCATGGTGAAAGACTGATGTAAAGAAGGCTCTGCTCGCAGGCTACCATCACAAATGCACACGAGGAAATGAGTGGAGCTGAGTACCTATTTCTTGTTTCTAAACAGATTTGCTATCGTTTGAAGACAAACATTTAATAATATCTTGTTTCAAAACAGAGTTTCTGCGTTGTGAAGTCAAACAATCAATAATTTTTTTGTTTCTTAACATATTTCCTGTATTATGAAGTCAAACAATTTATAATTTCTTGTTTCTAAACAGATTTGCTGAATTCTGAAGACAAATATTACATAATTGCTTTTTCAAAACAGATTTGATGTGCGATGAAGTCA
>OX421451.1:34319432-34321932 GCA_949126865.1 Montipora capitata
GTTGAGCTTTTCAGCAAGTGTTTTTAATTTCAGTTTAATACCCTCGTTGTCAAGCCGCTTTCTGATGTAAATTTTCCGCTTGACATGCCGTTTTTTGTGGCAGGATAGCTTCAGAGTAAACAACACTATGTCATGATCGCTAATTCCTGGTTCTACACTTACATTACAAATGATGTCTGGGCTATTTGATAAGACAAGGTCTAAGGTGTTACTTGAGTTGCCTTGTCGCCTAGTTGGTTCCTTTACGAACTGCATTAAATTATATTCTTGAGTCAGCTCAATCAATTTCCTGGAAGAAGAAGAAGGATTTGTTGGAACCTCGAGATTATCCCATGAGATATTTGGAGCATTAAAATCGCCCGCGACAATCACATCGTGTTTGTGGAGTTTATCACCTAGTTTGAGCAGAGAGGCGTCCAGTTCATCCAGACTTTTAACATCGTGGGAATGTGGTCGATAAAAGGATGCAAGAAAGGGTGATTTAGACCGCCTTCCAGCCGTTTGGCATTGGCTCCATATGATTTCGCAATCTGTGTCCAAATCAACACGATGCGTAGCTATGATATCACCTTTTATTGCTTGGAAAACACCACCACCGGTTTGACCTTCGGCTCTGTCCTTTCTAAATACAGTATAACCTTCCGGGAAGATCTCCGAGCTTGTAATTTCTGGGTTTAACCAAGACTCATTGCCAAGAATTACATCGGGTTTGTGTACATCAATTACAGCTGCGATGTCTGCAATCTTGTTCTTTAAGCTCCGGCAATTTATAACCAGACATGTCAATTTCCTTGGTTTAGAGTTTGGTTTAAAATGGCGCGACGCCTTTGTCGACGTTTGTTTACAATTTGCTTGTAGTGGAGGAACTTCGGCGTCGCAACTATTTAGTTGGTCAAAACTATTTGACGAGCACAAAGAATGCAATGAATAATCGAAAAAAGAGTCTGAGAAATTAGGCAATCCGCAGAGAGGGCAAATCCAGGAGCAGGACGAGTTTGCTAGGATCTCGTACATCTCGTGCGATAAGTCGCAACAATCAGACCTCACGTGAAACCATTGCTCGCACTCGTCGCACTGAATCCCCATTTGGTTTGACTTTACAGGCTTCGAACATATACCACAAGGAAATTTCCACTGACCAGGGTTTACTTCAATATCTCCTCCCAGTAATAGCAATAAGTGGAAAAACACTGAAGAACCATAAGTGGAAAAACACTGAAGAAAAACATTGAAGAATATCTGTCTTGCATAGATCTGTTTGTGTCTTCTCCAACCGGAGCTGGGAAAAGTCTGACCTTTGAACTAGTCCCGTACGCTTTTGGTCGTTTACTTGGAGCGGGTGGCAATGCTATCGTCTTCGTAATTCTTCCACTGATTTCACTCACGAAAGGTTTGGTCTCTAGCCGGTCGCTATTTAGGAGACAACACGTTTAAAATCTTAAGTATAAACGGGTGTCTGGAAGTCCCGAGGCGATTCTCAACGACTATCAACACATTTTTCGTCGAATGGAACAAAAAATTTTAAAATGCATGTGTATTCATCGACGAGAGTCATTGCATCGCTAAATGGTAAGCTTAAGTTTCACTAAGATGTATCTTTTAATCCCGGTCTAGTACGTCTCCTACACCTGAAGCCTACCTGATCTTTCATGAGTGAAATCAATTGACTTTCTTGACGATTCGAAGCTTTCCCTTACTTGCTAATCTTTCGGATATATTAGTCTTTCGTTTCTATCAGCACAAATCACGGCACAAGTGTTGGTCCAGAAAATACCACTGGAGATCTCCTTTCCAAGCGGCGACTCGAGATTGAAAAAAAGCTTTCGTTTTATTTCATCTTTGTTTCTAATACCTTTAGCACAAAGTTAACGAATTTCCTCTTTCGATTATGTTCGACTGTTTTTCGTCGGATTGCGCCATCAAGTTCAGGGCTTGTGAATGACGTCATCCCCTTTTTGACGCGAGACGCAAATGAGAACTTTGCAAGCGAGACAAGTCGACCTCTCGAGACTTCGTCGCTCGCTCATTCACTTCGCGTACGAAAAATCACGATTCGCTCGCGGAAACATTTTCTTCTGGGGTTATCGTGAGGTCGACTTGTGGCAAGTCTAGTTTTTCGGCTATTTGGCCACTTTATTCGTTCTCATCCCTTTCATAATTTTGGAGTTTGGGAGTTGTATTTGTCTCTCTTATTCTATTGTTATCAGTTTTCCCCGGAGCTCTGCATCGTTAGGCATTAATGTAAAACTAGACCCTCCTTGAGGGTACACTGGGATGCCTGTGGTACGTGCACCGTTCCAGACAATTTTTTTCAAGTTGGGGGGTCATTAAGAAGTCATACCAGACGAGGCCCTTTGGCTCACAGGTACTCACACGTTCGTACGACGAAACAGATCTGTCCTTGCGTAATATTGTCTATCATTGTAGTGCCATGGTAGAAGTCTTGGGTAAATAACCTGAGAAGACATGTGGTTACTAGCAAAGTACTGAACCCAGAAAG
>OX421451.1:34339432-34341932 GCA_949126865.1 Montipora capitata
ACTTATATTAATCTCCTCACATTGGGTATTCAATCTCTGCCTAGATCCGATTATCATTAGCTCAGTTTTGGCCACATTTAAACTTAATTTGTTGGCTCTCAGCCAACAGGTAAGATTGTTAAGTTCAGAAGTCACTGCTAGTTTAAGATCGGCTACCGTTTTTGCAGATAAGGTTATACTGGTGTCATCAGCAAACATTCTCGGCGCAGCAACCAGCAGGCAGTTAGGGAGATCGTTAATGTACATCAAAAAAAGCAAGGGACCCAGGATGCTACCCTGCGGTACGCCACAAGTAACAGTGCTGGCAGTTGACCTTTGGGTCCGATTACTTAGGTATGACTGAAACCACTTAGCAGTTGCCTGGTCAGCACCAAAGTAAGACAATTTACGTAAAATAATTTCGTGATCAATTGTGTCGAAAGCTTTTTTAAGGTCAATGAAGACTACTCCGTTCAGGAAGCCGTTGTCGATGTTAACAGACCAGCTATTTGTCGCCTCAAGCAAGGCCGTTAGGGTGCTATGTAAGGAGCGAAAGCCCGACTGACAACTTGATAACAATTGATTGTCATTTAGGTATTGGTACAGTTGATCGTACCTTTGTCAGCCATTGTCGTGTTGCGTTGATTGCATTTTCTGTGCTTCAGATGTAATGCAGGGCGGCTCCCGGCGAGAGGTACCATCCATGACAGATCCTTCACTTCGGTCTTTAGTACCGGACCTACTTGATCTTCAATTAGAATCCAAGGCGACTTCCACCCTCCGTAAAATACAATAACGGTTGGTCCAGATGGCGAAGGTGGGCACTCTCCAAGGTGGGCGTACCAGTTATCCCAGCCAAGCCTCTTCACATCGCGCTGCTTTTCACGGATCTGTGCCAAGCGGCCCTCCGGAAAGGAACAGGAGTCTCGTCAATTGAAGGTCTGTTCTACAGTATAAATTGGGCTTACAAGCTGGCAGGAATTGAGTACTGTCCTACTGACCACCCTTTCGGTCAATCGTCGCTTCAAGGTGCCAAAAGGAAGCTGGGTAGAACAATCAAACCAAAGGAGCCGCTTCCCATTGACTTGTTACGACGAGTTATTACCGAGCATTATAGCTCTAGCGAGTCTTTGGCCCATATTCGTTTTTTTATTTATATTACTGGTTGGTTTCGCCGGTTTTTTCCCGATTGACAAATTGTTAGCCATGAAACTCGGTGATATTACTTTATTTACGGATGGGATGTCTATTTTCGTGCCAAAACGAAAAAAATGATCAAATCAGAGAAGGTCATATCTCGGTCATAGCTAGGTCAGGAAAGTTAACTTGTCTTGTGTCGGTCACGGAGAGGTTAGTTAGTTTATTACCAGGGCCGAGGAATCCTCGTTGTCCTTTGATTAGGCGCATTGTTAAGTCTAAGGTAGGCGAGCATTTTCATGAAAGCACCGGTATTTCTTACTCTACGATCTTGCTAGAATTTAAGAATTTGTTGGTCCTTTTGTTAATTATGTTTCCATTTTCGTGACACAGTCTCAAATCGGGGACAGCTTCACATCCTGCCTGCAGAGCTATCAATGAGACACTTTTAGACAAGCATGCTGGTTGGAAATGTCCAAAGACAAAGCAGCGATACATCAAGCATGTAGCTAAAGACTTGTTAAATGTGACCAGAATAATGGACTTGTAGATTCTTTTGATTTTGTTTTGTTTTCCTTATATGGGATAGGCATTATAAATTGCAATGTTTTTTTCGTTGTGAAGCCTCGCAGGTTCTTATTCAGATCAGTTCCTATTCAGATTTCCACATTTTTCCTCGTGTTGGGGTTTTGAAAGGTCTTTTCTGGCCTCCGTGCTCATTCGTCGTTTATTTGCCGTATTCCATGCTTGCTTTTTCGGGTTTATTCAGTTTAGGATACCTTATGATTACGCAGCCTTTAGGGAACAATGACAGCCTTTGTTCCAATCCTCGGGAAGTACCCTATTTGGCTATTGATGTAAACGGCTTGAAAACAAAAATTTTGGTCGATTTTTTGAACTTTTCTTGAAGGAGCATGATTTTTGTCCTTCTTTCATGTTCAGAGAAAAAAAAACCTCATTTCGTGCCAATATTCTGTATTTGGGGGTGAAACGTGCCATGTATATATTTTTAAAAAATTCAAATTAAAGCCTTTTCAGAATGCATTATTGATCAGTGTCAGTGATGTGCATTCATCCATAGAACAAAAATAATTCGGTCAATCTCATTTCATGTATTTTGTAACATTGATAAACACACAGAGATCAACTTGCCTATCGATGTCTTCGTGAGTGTGGTGTACAAACAGTGTATTTCCATAAACCTGCTATAGTGTCAGTGCAAATTAAGACAGTTCACAAGCTATTACAATAATAATAGACATATTATAACAACACCATTACAGATAGTGATCATATCTCTGTATCTTAAAAATACATGCATGGGATAAACAAAAAAAACACGTTTTCCCATCCAGCATGGTACACCGGATCTCAAGCAATAAAG
>OX421451.1:34346932-34364432 GCA_949126865.1 Montipora capitata
GCAATACAGCACCCTTGTTTCACACCCGTATCTATTCCAAAAGAATCTGAGAAAGCACCATTTGCACAAACTCTACCAGTCATGCCGCTATGAAACTGGCGGAGTACTGGCAGAAATTTTTTGGAACACCTTGCTTTTCCAACACTAACCAAAGAGATTCCCGAGGAACTGAATCAAAAGCCTTGTTTAGGTCAATGAATACTGCAAATAAATAAACTTTTCCTGGATATGCCTAGCGGCAAATATCATATCAACTGTTCCACGATTTTTTCGAAAACCGTACTGCGATTCAGAGACGTTCGCTTCAACCACCTCTGTAGACAGCCTGTTTTGCATGATCTTAGTAAGCACTTTGCCTGTGATAGACGACAGTGATATGCCTCTATAGTTCCTGCATTCCTTCCTTGAACCCTTATTCTTAAAGATAGCAACAATCATTGCGTCGTTCAGCTGGCTTGGAACTTGTTCACATGACCATATCATCGTGATGATTTGGTGAAGATGTTGTAGGAGGCGATCGCCTCCCCGCTTGAGGACTTCAGCAGGTATCCCATACTTACCAGGAGCTTTTCCATTCTGCAGCTCCTTTACTGCCCATACAGTTCCCGCAAAAGATGGATCTCGATCAAGTTGGTATCGAATTTTTTGTTGTGGGACAGCCTCTATACATGCGAAATTCGCCCTTGGAGTGGCATTCAGTAATTCTGAGAAATGCTCTTTCCACTGTTCTAATGTTCTATCTGGATCAGAAAGAAAAGTTAAACCATCAGCTGTCGATAAAGACGAAGAACCACCTGTTTGTGGACCAAATATTTCCTTACCCGCCTGGTAAAACTTTTTCGTATCATGGATACCAGCATACTAGTGTTGAATCTCTCTCGCTTTTGCTCTCATCCATTCGTCTTTAAGCCTTCTAGCGTTCTTTTGCAATTCTTTTTTGGCATTCTGAAATGCTTCCTTGTTTACACGCGTGTTTCTGCCAAGAAACGTTTCATGAGCTTGATTCTTTGCATCTACTAATGGCTGTATGATGTTCAGATTTTCAGCAAACCAGTCTGGTTGTTCTCGCTTTGCTAGTCCAAGCACGGTTAGAGTGACATCGTATACGTTATCCCGAAAGTTGGTTCAAGCCGTAGTGATTGGTTGGGAGCTGGTCATTTGTGGGTTCCAATGTTCCCGTGAGGAATGAATCGACGATGAAATGATATATGAAATGGATCATATATTAAATGCCGATATGAAATCAAGTGAAGCTATGATCCTCGCAGTTATGAACGCAATTTTTGCAATTGCGCAAAGAAGCCTGAAAATTTCAGGACTTCAATGGGGTTTGAACCCGTGACCTCGCGATACCGGTGCGACGCTCTAACCAACTGAGCTACGAAGCCACTGACGTTGGGAGCTGGTCATTTGTGGGTTCCAATGTTCCCGTGAGGAATGAATCGACGATGAAATGATAAATGAAATGGATCATATATGAAGTGCGGATATGAAATCAAGTGAAGCTATGATCCTCGTAGTTATGAACGCAATTTTTGCAATTGCGTAAAGAAACCTGAAAATTTCAGGACTTCAACTCGTCGATTCATTCCTTACAGGAACATTGGAACCCACAAATGACCAGCTCCCCACGTCAGTGGCTTCACAGCTCAGTTGGTTAGAGCGTCGCACCAGTATCGCGAGGTCACGGGTTCAAACCCCATTGAAGTCCTGAAATTTTCAGGCTTCTTTATGCAATTGCAAAAATTGCGTTCATAACTGCGAGGATCATAGCTTCACTTTTCATTTTCATGTTGCCTGTAGATTTCCTTGGGGCTTATATCTCTGTAAGAACCTGCATTAGGGTGACAATCCCTGACATCGAGGAATGCAGTCCTCTGTCTCTCCCAGAAGCCACGGGCGCTAATATCTAAACGCGCATCAGGAGCTCTTTTGGCACCTCTGTTCAAAGACTCTCCATTGATTTCCAGAAGTACCGGCTCCGTTTCCAAATCATTACATACCATTCTCAACATCTCTGCTTCCACGTCGCGAAGCTTATTATAACGTTGTATTATAAACCCGCCACTTCGGCATACCATATCGTTGAAGTGTTCCCCGTACACGCACACTTTCGGTGTGTCGGTGATTTCCCAGTAGTATCTCAACTTGATCGCATCCCTGAATTCTCTCTTATTTATATTGAAGCTCAAGTCTTTTATGGGAATTACTGTCAGCTAGCTCGATGCTCCGTTCTCCATGGCTAGCTCTACAGCTCGCTAGGTTCTTGTTGGCAGAGACGTCTTCACCCGTTCTAGCCTCTCATCCATGCACTCATCCTTCTCCTTACGCGCGCTTATTTGCAGTGTTCTTATTTCTAACGCCTTATTAAGGGACCTGTGACCCTTACTGAAGCCTCATATTCTTTGGGTGAGGCTCTGGCTGGATCTATAAGCCCAAACCTTCCCATGCGCACAGGAAGCGCAAGGAGTTCGCACTCGGTTTCAATTATTGCGTGGATCGTAATAGCAGGTATGAGGACTTATCGCACGCTCTAAAGACTGTAACACGTCAGTAATATCGGGCAGTGTCCTTAAGAAATACGTCCATCGGCGCCGTAGCCCAAAAGTGAACTCTGCATACAGTAGCTCGCATGATGTCGTGATGTGGCGAACTCTGAGCCATTGAGCCCCTCGATGGTTAGCTTTAAAGATTGTGCTGGTAGAAGTAGCATAATTATGCCTGAAGCACCGCTGGTCGTTTTTTCGACCAATTTATGCCAAAATTATGCTACTTTTTAATTGCGCTCTTTGAAAACATGGCAAATAAGTGCAAAACTAGATTTTCTTTCATTAGAAGCCTTTTATTCTTGTTAGCTATTTTCAAGTCCTTCAAACTCATAGTGCTTCAAACTTCTTTCAAACAACGATCTTCGAGAAAAAAAACAAAACAAAAACAAAAACAAAAACACACACACAATTAATACCACAATCCCACAATCGTGGCTTCAAAAAACGCATGCATGGTCTGTTGGGTAGTGATCCGTCATTTCTCAGAAGAAGCTGCAAAATTTTGCTCGAATCGGCTGGCATGGCTGACGCCATTTTGTAACCTTGCCTATGAGAAGTAACTGGGACTGACATTGTTTGCAATTGGACTTCTGGTTCCTGTCAGGTGCCAGTCCCCGGGCTCAGTAAACTCATCACCCAAGGGCAACTTGTGATTTAGAGTCAACGTTCCTGTCAAAAATGATTTGATAGTCATCAAAACATACGAATTGTGCTTCCGTTTCTGCTTTTTTTGAAAATAGGGAATATTATGGTAGGTTTCTCAAATTACCGAATTCCCAGAAATAGGAAAGTCTAGTATTCGATGGTTGCTAGACAACAGTACGCTAATCAAAAGCCTCACGGTTTTTTTGCTCGTGGATACGAGAAGCGAATTCAAAAGATGAGGATCCAAACTAAAAACTCGCGCACTCATTGGCTCTAATGAAAACACCAACATGAGTAATTTCCATTCAAAATGATACCAATTGCAGCTCATGCCAATTTAATGTTGATTCCAGGACATAAGTTGCATTTTCATTAAGACTTTCAAATCTTGTCATCACAACTAGTTGTGATAACACAATGAACTACCAACTACCAAAATCAAGTAATGCAAACGTTTTTCTGTGCTTCGCCTCGGCTACACAAAGTTGTTGCTTTCCATTAGTCGTCTCACCCTGTTCTAATTGGCTGCTGGTTTTTATTTTACCACGCTCAATAAAAACCCGCATTCGCATCCGGGATTGTGAGCTGGGGAGGCCCATCGTCCAAAATATGGCAGACAGCGTGTACAACAGCCGCCAAGTGCTGATTGTTTTGTCAAGCAACTACTTTGCCAGCAACTTCTGCCGAGAAGAGCTGCACATGGCCTTACAGAGGGGGGTCGACACGGGAGATTCCGCCGTGGTTCTTGTGGCGATGGACAAGCTGAAGAAAAAGCGGTTGCCAAGTGCTTTGCGAGATAAGAATTTACTCGATTTTGAGAGGCACAAGAAAAAGCACGATTGGGAGCAGAAATTGGTTGAAATTGTGCACGGGGGTAAAACTGCTGATATTTAGAGTGATTTTGCTACCCTGCTACAGCGTTTTCCGAGTGCTCGTTTAGATGGATGCTATTCGCTTATATGTTTTTTATTGGTATCGGCCAGACTCTTCTCAAAAGAGTAGCACAAGTTTCAATTCTCGGGTTTTTACATCGTTTCCCGTTTGCCGAAGTTCACGTAAACGCAATGCATATTTTTGATAATGAAAGTAATGACATTTCATTTTTTTTCCCCTTTCAAAACTAGTTTTGCAAGTACATATAACATTTTGCTGCGATAGCATTTGGATGCTCGTTACAACTTGAACTCGTCGGTCTCTTCCGCTTCCTCGAACAGCACAAATGTAAATCATAGGAATATAAAATCGGGAAATACATTTGACCTCTGGCGAAACAAATGGACTGGTTTCAACTCAAAAAGGTCAAAACATTTGGAAATTGCGCTGTGGAAAATTAAAATGAGCGAATCGTCCAAATTAAGCAGGGATCCAGTTGATTATTTACAAACTGTGATTAATTTTGAATTTGGAGTAAGAAATTAGACCCAAAAAATGTTGTTCAGAGAAGAATTCGACCTCTTGGGGCTGCGACGCCTAACGCAAGAGAACTGTGAAGCGTAAAGGAAAGAATTTTACTGTATTCAATTGTTTTATGGTTCCTATGGCCTAATATTGAATAGTTTTCTCAGTTGAATTTACCCAAAACCAAAACAGTATCTGCAACTTGGAAAACTGAATTAAGCGAAACATATAAATTAATCAAAACGCGAATTTTCTATCTAATCTATGTTTTAATTTTTTTGGGCTCAGTTGGTTGAGCACCGTGCTGGCATGCAGGGGGTCGTGAGTTCGACTGCTGCTGGACCAACACTCAGGTTCTTAAAATACCTGAGTAGACAACCCTTCATGTTAATCAACACTGTGAGAATTCACACACTGTTCGTGAAGAGTAGGGAGGAGACCCCCGAGGTTGTGGTTTGTCCTCCTTTCATATACACGGCGTGTGTTAGGAGGGTGGGTGAGATCAAATATAGACTGATAGCGGCTTCCAGAGGAGCCTTTACTAGCTGACGTTCGATCTCATGCTGGAGAAAGAATTGTAAACCGCCATTGATATGTGCGGTATATAAATCCTATACGCTAAACCATTATAAATCATGTAATTTTGTGCCGCACTACTTCCCTTGGCTCGAGCCTACCCCCTTCACTGATCAAGAGGTCCGCTGGTTTGTGAGGAAGCTCAAGAATAAGTATTGTCGGTAAAATCCGTTCTCAGGTTGAATCCATTTTTACCTAGGTTAAATTGGTGATCCCCAGTTTACATAGGTTTAATACGCACTCAGATGAATTAAACACCTTTTTTGGAGCCTCTACTAAGAGGCTGTCTCTGTAAAAGCGGTCCGGTCAATCTAATTTGAAAAATAGATTTCGCTCATTTCTTGTGTGTTTCAAGACTTTCATGTGCTTATACTAAAACCACAATCCACTTGATCGGATCTTTTAAATTATTGGAGGTTTGAGGGATTTTTGGCTCACCCGCTCGAACGCTTCTGGCGCCCTAAATCGAGGCTTCAATTTCACCCAAATTTGAAGATCAATTTATCACCAACTAACGAAGCCTGTACAAAACAAAAACGATATCCAGTTACTTCATGTCTTTTGAATGCAGAAAGGTGGCTTTCATTAACACTGAGATTGAATGAAGCTACCAGCGAGACTTTAAAGTTATCTCTATCATAGAGCCTGATCAGACACGCGAACACCGATCAAGTTCAAACTCTATTTATGAAAAAGTGAGACGGTCTCTTTCAATCAAACCAACGCAGCTGGACATAATATCATTACGGAGAGAAACCTTGTGGCCTGTCCTTGATGGAATATTTATAGCTTTCTGGGTTTGCCTAATTTCGGCGATCTCCAAGTTTTGGCTGCACATTGAAAGACTCGTTAACAGGGAGCGTTGCACCAACCTCGCACGCAGATAGACCTAAAATAACCCTAAATAAACGAAAAAGACATTTTAATGCATTACAGGTCAATTGAAGGGGGAATAAATCCTGTTCTAACGGCTTCAGATTGGCTTACCTGCAACAGATAAATGCTTCAGTGTTCGAATTTCGCTCCAAGATTTTACAAAAAAAGGACTATTTCTGCTGCCCAAGCACTGGATCCCTGGTGGTGCAAAATAATACGGCTATGTTGGTGCACAAAAAAATAGCAATTTATGGCTCATGTTTTGCGTTATAATAGAGTCAAATTCCCCAAAGCCTTTTTTCTCTATTGTTCTGTGCACCAACATGGCTGCTGCCGGACGTAAGGTGAAAATTATCTATATGATAAAAATACATCAGTATTAGAATACAAACATGAGACTACTACCTGTGTATATTTATGTACAAAGAAAATCGACTACTAAAGAAAAAAAAAACTACGCAAAAGCTTATCTAAAAAGATAGGTTTTAAGATGTTTCTTGAAAGCACCCAGTGATTCGATTTCACGAACGCACGCAGCAAGGCTATTCCACAAAGTGGGGGCGGCTGAATAAAAAGAACGAGCACCTAACTCGTTAGTATACGCCCTTAAGATAGTATTGTTTGATCTTAATGCAAGCAGCGCAAGACCTAATGCCAACCAGATTGTCAATATAACTAGGTGAGATACCGTGAATATCCTTAAACGTAATAACTAATATTTTAAAATGAATGGGATAAAAAGCAGGTAACCAGTGAAGATCGTAGAGAATGGGCGAAATATGGTTATACTTGCGAGTTCTGGACGCGCTTATCATTCTGGTATTCAGGCAATCCATAAAGTAAACTGTTGCAGTAATCTAATCGTGAGGCAACAAAAGCATGAACCAAGGTCTGAAGGCATTTATTTGCTAAATTAAATTAGAGACACGATGAATGTTGTGGATAGGATAGATAGAAAGCAGCCTTACACATTCCATTGATACGAGTGTTCATGCTTAATGAGTTGTCAATAAAAAAACCCAAGTTTCTACTATTTAAGGATGGATCGATCATCTGATCACCAACTTGTTAGACTATTTCATCCATTTCCATAACCTAAACCGTTTTTTTCAATTAATATCTTGTCATGACCTTACAATTGAACCAGGACATCTTGCGTTCGTGTTTATTTTCTTTGTCTTTCCTGCCGGATATTCCGTTCAACGCCAAAAGCGGCGTCCGATGGAATGCCATGAAACACTTCTCCTGACGCGTGTCCACTAAAGAGACCAAAATTTTGAATAAATACAAATGTAATTTGCTATATTTTTGTCTACCAATAGCAATCTATAATGTAAACTGATGATAAGAAAATTGATCAACATGTGAAATGTGAAAAATACATGACACAGACAGATCAAAGATATCTGGTTCCTGGTGGCTGGCCATCACGAAGGATTAGCACGCATTGAAAACCGTCGACATGGCAAAAAACTTTACTATTTGTCTGGTCAAATCATCCTTGTTTTGCTTTTTAATGTTTCTCATGATTCGTAAAGGTAGGTCATTCCACATATTCGTTGTAGACGTTACTATCGACAACTTGAAGTTCAGCGGCCCTTTCCAAATTCTATCTTGAGAATTCGGCGTCAATATAATTGCCATCAGGATGCGGTTTACAAAGAGAGAATAATACAAACCAACGACAAGAAAAACTCTTTGATGTAATTCAAGGTTCGATATCTGAGGTGATTGAAAAATTGGCGAAAACACTAAAAAAGGAAAAAATACATAACACTGCAACAATAACAAATGATTCTTAGAAGCTCTAAAACGTTAACTTTGTTCAATTTTAATTTTTTTGAATAAAAAAAGTTTGCTCAAACACAAGATGTTAATTTGAAAATACGAGCCGAATACAGATGAAACAATTTCAAATGCAAAGTTGATCGTGACAGATTGAGGTCAATTGCAACGTTGAACACTATGTAATGACATAAGTTGGATGAAAATATTTGTTAATTTAGGCAGGACTAAGCTTCTACTACATTTAATGACCTTGAAAAAGGGGTGGCGTTTTCGCGGTCATTCAAAAGTGCAAAATTCGGTGGAACGCTGCAAAGAAACATTGGAATCAGGTTCTTGAACTAATTGCAGTGAAACTTTATTCTGTATGCCGTTATTTACTCCAAATTGAACTCAGTTGTCAAGTATTTATTACTTAACAATTATTCGCCGAAGTCGAAGTGATTATCGGTGAATATTCACCGATAATCACTGAGCCTGAGGCGAATAATTGTTTTAGTATAAAACAGAGGTGATTATTTCAAAAAAGAGAAAAATATATATTTCAACGCGAAAATCATCTTTACTTACAGTGGCAAAACGACTACTGGCAGCCATTTTGTCCGTCGAGGTGATTATCGGCTGATATCCGAGATAGCGAGCCAATCAGAGCGCGCGATTTTGTATAATCACCTGTGTATTTATTCTAAAACCGCATAGTTATTAGCTATTAGCTATAGCAGACGTCAACTGGAATGCCAGTCACCAAACATTAAGCACTTAATGACTGGCCCCAAGCGAAATTTCCTCGAGACCCACAGTGTTCCCCAAGGCGAATTTAAATATAGGCAACTGTTAAAACGCATTTGGTGAAAAATCATTTTGGTGGTCTTGTGAGCAGACTTCAAACTTTTCTTTTCCGATGAAACTGTTGAATTTCTTGTTCAGTTCCTCTTTGAAAGCGTTTAGCTTCCATGGTTGTAGAACGAAAAAAAAATCTTGGCGGGGCCTGGGGCACAAATTTGACTCTGTTTCAAAAGTTGTTGTTTTTTCTGGGGAGTTCGAGAGTTTTGTCTCATGGCATGTTCCATGTTATCCTCCTATCGCGAAACGTATTTTAGTTAGAATTAAATGGAGGATATTGTACGACCGCATGGGGATACGAATTTTATCGTCTAGTGCCGCAGAAAGTCGCTCGTAGTTGTACCGTCTTCAAACTGAAGCCATGTTTTCCTGATTTTTTAAAAAAATGTTTTGTTAACGGCCGCACGGCTTCGCACTCAAATAGTCTGCACTATTATTGTGACGAAAGTCAATAGATATGAAGGTCATATATATTTGAACTGTAGTCATATCTATATTAGCTACAGGCTCAACGTGAGATCACATAATGACCAGCTCCCAGATGGCTTGGTAGCTTAACTGGTCAGTACAGCACTGCACCGGTATCGCAGAGGTCTGGGTTCGAATCCCGTTCAAGTAACGCTAACTAGTAGGCCATTTCCGAGGTTCGTGTCTGCCTACTCTTCAAAGAGAGTCTAAGTGCGAAGTTTTTCTTATGAAAATTAGTTTTCATTCATATGTAAAGTAGAATTAATCACCATGACAAAAAGTTTGCACTTAGACTCGCTTTGAAGAGGAGGCAGACATGAACTCGGAAATGGCCTATGATCAGCATCTTAACTAATGCACTATTATTATTGGCTGGCATGTTCGTAACCATGACAACATCAATACCCTCACGTATAAAATATAAAAATAGTATCTTTAAATTTTAGGAACAACAAAAAACCCGGTATTACATGGATATCTTTACAATAATGGCATTTATTATCAAACTGTATTAGTTATTGTACAAAAAACGCACCAAACGAGTACAAATATACCACCATGTTGTACAGCTAGTTATTTGTACACTTGGTTCTTGTACAGTGGAGAACCGGTTTGACTAGTTTGCTGACCTTGCCCCGCACGCAAAAAGCTGTCGCAAATTCTCGGTTGTTTACAATTCATTTCAGGCTAAAAATTTAGTACAAAAAAAAGTTGGATAAACGTTTTGGTGTGTATTATCGCCGAGTATCTCTACTCGTTGTTTGTATTTTGACTTGCCCCGTCAGCACAACTCGTAAAAATACTCAACGATACTACACACCAAAACATCTATGGACGGAAGTATTATACCGGGAACTAACACAGTTTCAGAATCAATACAACCACTACATCCGGGAACCCGAGTGGCGTATTTTTCGCACGTAACACGAGTGGTCATATTGAGCAACGATGTCACGGTTCCCGCATTTCCAAACTTTGCTGAATGAACGCGGCAAAGATGAAAATCAATGCATTTTCCGAACAAGAACTCGAACACCAAAAAGAAAACGCCGTATGAACTAATGATTTCAAGGAATTTCTCGAAAGTTGCTACAAGACAAGAGAAATGGAGAATATTACTCCCGTGGAAATACAAACAATCATAAAAAAATTGTGCTTGCTGTGAGAAAGAAATACTGCCACTGGAAGGCTCTATCATGTATATTTATTGTCCATATAATAAAAAGTAAATTACACGGTAGCTCAAAGATGTGAATTTTATGTTCTCGTGGCAAGAACACTGAATTTCTCACTCGTTCGCGCTCGCCAACGTACAATATCCCCAGGCTCTATTTATAAGCAAAACAATGTCTCTGGACGAATGTTTTCAAGTTTTGTACATTTAATTTTGGCGAAATTGCAACGCGAAAAGACGAAATGACGAGGTACCTTTAAAATGTAACGCGAGCAAATTTTTGTTACATCCCGGATGTAGCACCGTTCTTCTGAATAGTTCGACTGTAGCATTTAAAGTATCTGGAAGAATAACGGATGTTTTAAACAAACAATCTAAGTATTTTGAATTGCGCTCTCGTTGACGGCAGCGTGGTAGATCTTAGTCTCCCGATTAGCTTCACTTTGCAACCCGTTATTAGAAGCGTTCATCGACGAGGGAAATTTTAATGTTTGAATACAGGTCCGAAAAAGAGGTTTGACTGATAAAGAGAAAAATCGGCTCAAGCACACCCATAGTACTGTGCATTTTCTTTGTCGTCCACTTCAATATAAAGCCATTTGATTGGAGTAACATGTCCGGCTGCCGCCTTTGTCAGTTTGCGCGAAACTATCCAATGCTGAATTAGTTTACAGCCTACGAGTGTTTACGGTTACCCGCTTTGCTAGTCCATGGTACAACAGCTTGTTCCAAAAAATTCTCTTTAAATTTTGGCATTTGCAGTTTTTCTTTTACTCCGCCTTTTGAAAAATTGTCTTTAACTTCGACCGATTTCGGTTTGAAGACATCTTATGTCTCCCTTTATTTCTAACTCTGTCGCGACAGGTGCGTCATCCGCGAGTGGCCCACAATGTGAAATCATCTGCAAGTTGAGTGGCAGTGCAAAGGACGAGGAGACAGTCGACCCAAACTCCAAAGTCCCGTTTAACTGTTCCATTAGAAACAGAGGAGCAACAACTCAAAACGCGACATGGAAGCAACTGTACCGCACAGTAACTGCACCCGCGGATGGCCAACCGTGCATGGTATTGAAAACAGGAAATTCAGAAAGACAAATATACTTAGCTAGTAAGTGATATCTTTTTTGTTGCCGCCATTAACTGAGCTCGCCAATCAATTAGGATAACTAAGCCTTTCTGTCTCTCTTATCGTTTAGGAGCATTGACAGCTGCAGGGCCAGGTTCCCCTCAAACAATCTATGAAAACAAAGGGAACAATTTGTCATGTGAATTCGAAGGAAGGCCTCGACCATTTATAACTTGGTACATAGATGGCAAATCAATCATGAATGAGTACGAGAAATTGAGTCACACAGAGCTCGAGACGTCACAAGATGATGGTATTTTTAAAGTTACTAGTACTCTGTATATACCGGGCCGTGAAAGATTCCATGGACTCAGTTTCACCTGCTCAGGAACAAACAGGTTAAGCAGCGGATGGTCAAGTAGCGCCAGTGAAACCATCTCTGTCAGGTTCAAGTGTAAGTGCTTTTCCTATTAATATATTTTGATCATACTTACGTTTAACATATATATTAATAATTATACTTGTTGCATAATTACATGTTTTCCATTAGAATACATGTTTTAATTATATATTTTTTAATTCTGTAATTATATTACAAGGTAAAATGTGAATTTCTCCAAATTTTGATTGCAACTTCTTTTGTCATTTGTTTATCTGGATAAACTGTCGAAATACTGTTTAACAATAATTTTTTTTTTTCTGGGAATAATTTTTTTTTTTCAGGGAATAAACTCATGGGAAAATCATGTATCACTCATTAAGTTTCGGGAGTGGAAGCGGAATAATTGAGCCCCGCGTGGCCCGCAGGGTTTTGGCCCGGAGCTAAGAACCCGAGGAGGAAACCGCCGCAGCCCCCTCGTAAAAAGGCAAATATGTAAATTAACATGTGAATTGGTAGATATTGTATAGGGGAAAGCAATTTCGATTTGCTCAACGGAGCACGCAAGGTGGTATCGGTATTGTTTACGGAGTTCGCGAGGTGTTCTGGGTAACTTGAGTCACGAGGCACAAAGGTTCAGCATGGCGATTAAAAGTGAGTAATTTTCGAATATTTACAGCGATTCCTTTTCCTTTGAAAATCAAAGATTGCATTATCTGATAGAAAATCGTATATCCTGGGTCACAAATCGATTTTTCAGGCACAAGTCATAGACAGGGGCAACGATTTTTCAGACACAAATTTAAATCAAAAACAGGGGTAACAGATTCGGCCACAAACTGCTAGACGCAAGTTACCTCAGAGAGCAAAAGCATAGTCTCAGTATCAACATTTTCAAATAATCTTGGATCATTCTTACCACAGCTATTCACAGATAACATCGACAATTACAATGATAGAACGAATTTTGGAGGAGGTCTCATAATTTATGCAAGATCGGATTTTTTAACCAAACACATCGAGAATATCAAAACAACAGGTTTGGAATCTATCACCATTGAACTAAGAACTCGAAAGACCTAACCAAGATTTATTCTTGCCGGTCTATACAGACCACCAAAGTTGACTTAAGACACATGGACATCTCAATTGTTAAACCGTTCATGTTCATGTTCAAGTTGCATGGCCGAGTCAATTCAACTCCTTGAGGACACAAACCATGCCGATCATTCAAGACAGATATCAGATAGCAAATATACTTAATACACACTTTCTCAGCATTGGCATATCATCAACGGAGGACTACAAGGATCATACCAGTATCTCAAGGATAAAAGAAAATCTCACATCTGCCGAAGAATTTTAACTTTGAGCTTGTGAGCAAAGCACAAATATAAGAATTATCAAAATGCATTAATATTCGAAAAGCTACTGGATGTGATCAAGTTCTTGCCAGTGCCCTGAAAGAAGGTTACTCTAGTCTCAGCCTTCCAGTTCGTTCTTTGATCAACAAAGACTTAGTACAGGGAAACATGGCGAAGTGTTACCATCCTTCAAATGTGAAGATCCAATGAATAAAGCAAGCTATCGACCTGTCACAATTTTTGAGAAAGTGCTTGAGAAAAGTGTGTGTCCCCAGTTAACAGAACACTTTGAGATTATTTTCTCAGGGTCTCTGACTGCATATCGGAAGCAACAAAGTTGTTTCTCTACTTTGCTAAGATTAAATGAGGATTAAAAAATTGAAGTCGACCATAACAATATCATTGGAACGGTCTTAATAGATCTCAGCAAAGCTTTTGATCGTCTTTCTCATAATATTTTACTTGAAAATATTAAAGCTCTCGACTTATGGCATTAGCTCGAAAAGCTTAAACTGTTAGCGAGTTATTTAAAGAACAGAACGCAATGTGTGAAACTTGGAAACATTGGTTCAAGTCACGGCAATTTGATGTCGGGCGTACCTCAGGGATACATGTGGGTCCCTAACCTATTTAATATCTTTGTGAACGACCTGTTCTACCATGTAAAGAAAGCAAAATTATTAGCCTATGCCGTTGACAAGCAACTTTATTCTAGTCACAGAGATGGGCGAACTCTACAACGTACTCTAAATTCAGAACTAGCTATCGTGTCAAGCTGGATCAGTGACAACGGTCTCATTCTCAACGCTAAGAAATGCGAGTCCCTATTATTTAGACGACCCGAAGCCCAACGTCAGCAAAAGAATGAGGAAGATATTAGTTTCTCGGTAAATGGGACAGTTATAAAGCCAAACATCAGTTGCAAGATACTTGGTGTTCACACAGATGAAAATCTGAACTGAAAATATAATTTTAGTATTATGTAAGAAACCAAGCAAACAAATAGCGATCATAAGCAGGTTTAAAAAGCTGTTGAGTACTGAAACAAAACTTTTGTTGTACAAAGGCTATATTCTACCTCATTTTACCTATTGCTCTACTGCATGGATGCATTGTGACAAAACAGTAGCTGGCAAACTCGAAAAGCTAAACGAGCGTGCTATGCGATGTATTGTTAATGACAACATTAGTACCTTTGACTAATTACTAGTAAAGGCAAATATGCCAAGCCTGCAAAATAGAAGGATTCAGGACACGTGCATATTCATATACTAAGGTATCTATGCAACTACACCAACACCTATTAGTATCACCCAACTAGTGGACTAATGCAAATGCTGTATTTTGATTGGCTATGCTACTAGAGGACTATTAGTCCTCGAGTAGCGAAAAGCGAAAGATCTTTGTTTAAAATGATATGCGCTATGACTGCCTTTGATTACGTTGCGTTGTTGACATCAGACATGACAGCGAACTTGGCCAAAGGCGTATCACCGGTTCAAAAATACCAAAACAACAACAACAACAACAACAACAACAAACCAGAAAGAATGGATGGAGACTCTATTCTTTGAAGTGAAGCATAACAAAATTGTTGCGACCACCTCAGTTGTGACCTCTGCGTAAGAGTTGAAAGGGAAAGGTAACCATTGTTGCAATAACGTAAAATTCATTCCCAAAGTTTTTTCGCATAACATCCAAGGAGTTTCGATCTTATCCTGTAACTTCACTGTCTATACGAAGCTTTAACCCGAAAGTTGCCAAAAAAAGATGGTACTACCGACTTCAAAACACAATACGTTACTCGATCCAGTCTTTTCGAGATCAGTGGGGTGCATGCACATGACGTCACAGCAACCATTCAGTGGTTTCCCAAAAACAAAATACGGCGGCCATTTTGATGTTTTAAACTAATTCTGTGTGAATAGCCCTTTTCAGGGTTAGTTTTTCTCATTTGCATTACGATGTAATCTAACGCGGGTGCGAGGCAAATTCGGGTTAAAACTACAAAATAGCCCGAAATTGCCTCACACACATGCTAGATTACATTGTAATGCAAATGAGAAAAACTAACCGTGAAAAGGGCTATTAACTTCGACATGAATGAAGATATTTTCATTGCATGGCCTCTGACCGAGTGAGTGAACAAGCTTGATTTTGCGAAATAGCACGCACCATATTTTCCTTAGTGGCTGGGATATCCGAAATATGATAGGCTAGTTGCTTGGCTACAAGCAAAAGGAGAACTTAAAAATCAAAGTCCCTGGCAGAATTTGAACCATTACCTCCTTAATATCGGTTGGGGCTCCACTCATTGACGGAGTCACAAGAACTTCGAGGAAGCTAGGCCGTTTATCAATGTGTCCGTTGTCCCACCACTAGCAGGACAAATTGCCGAAATCTCTCACTGCAAAAATGATTTACTCTTCTTAATTAAGCTTAACGTTTGTTTAAAGAATGATTAGCAGCTATTTACACTTATGTAAAACACTTGATTTACCTGTAACATTTTCAATTCTCAGTCATGCTTTCTATTTCGTTTAGTCATACTGCATACATTTTGTTTCGCATAATTATTCGATTCAGCAAGTTACCAGTCATTTGCCACAATCATGTTTTTTTTTTAAATGTTGTATCCTACGATAAAACTGATCTTTACAGATTTCATGAACATGAGAGAGCATGACTTGGTATTGAAATATTAATCATAGTGGCGGATTTCTGCTTTTAAAACCCCTTTTCACCAGATGGGTCACTCGGGAGTACACTGGACTTTCGAGCGGGATTCCGGCCAGACCATCACTCAGGGTCTTAATAACAGAGGAGAACGCGTTTCCTTTGTTGTTCCATCAGCAAATGGTTAGACTTTCAAGTCCTCTCGGATAGAGCGACTTTCGCAGGACCTTGAAAAATGAAAAATAGACTTTCAAGTTCTCTCGGATAGAGTGACTTTTGTATGACCTTGAAAAATAAACAATAGACTTTCAAGTCCTCTCGGATAAGGACGATGAATCATAGGCTCCGTCGTATAACACTTGTTCGTAAATAATTCTGTGGGACGTAAAAGAACCCACACACTGCTGGAGAAGGGAAGGGCCGTAGTCCCTGGTTTTGTGGTCCGGCCTTTGAGGTCTGACCTTTAAAATTACGGCAGGTCCGTAGTCCATACCAGCTGTATAGCTTCCAAGATATACTAACAAGCTTCAACAAATAAACAAAACAAACAATTATTCCGGAAGTTATTTTCACACAGGTAAAGATGTCATAAAAGCTAACGGATCCCAAGAGACTCAAGTGAATGCCTTCAATAACATCACCTTACGTTGCTTGGTTTCTCGGACTGCTGCTTTTATCTGCCAACGAGGGTTCACTTGGCATTTCAACAAGAACCCAGAGCCATTAAAAACAGATGGAAAGCATGTGGTAGTGGAATTTGAAGAGATTAAGAGCGTATGCAAGAAAGCCTTCAGCCTTGAAATTCTGAATGTGACTGAAGATGATGAAGGGGAGTATAGCTGTCACCAGGCATGCAGAACTTTTAATGGATGGAAAAACCAATCAGATTCTATTAAGATGAAAGTATATTCTCCTTCTCCGACAACGAGTAAGAAATTATAAATAATTAACACTTTTATTAACATTGTTAACGTCATTACATACGTCATTGCATAATTATCGTTTACGTCGCCTAAGCAATACGCTACGTATTGCTTATTACGCAGGAAGCAATGCCAGGAGCTTAAAACTCCAATACTAGGTCTATGTAACAGCAAAGATGAAGCTATTTTTAGACAAGTTCTTAATTAATATTACTTGGCTTGCACGTTTGACCATTCTCGATCCCATGGGTATTAATTTCTCACGCAAGACTTGTGATTGGGTGGAAAGGTCTAGTTTACGGGAAAAATCAATCTAAAAATAACTGTCTATAAAAATGCCGTTGCACAGTTACAGAGATGTTAAACGCTCCTAGTCATGGGCTCCTGGCAATGCGTATTTGTAACGTCGCCGCGTAAACATCATTAGAGACCTTTAGATTTTACGACGAGGACGAGAACGCGTACGAGTCTTGACCGCCTGTTTTTAGCAAAAATACTTAGAAAATTTATAACCTGTACGATTAATCTTACTCTTTGGTGGCAGCATAGGTCGCTCAGTTATCCTTATTGCTGGTAACTCAGCTTTTTTGCTGATCAAAAAATGCCAAAACTGCTACCGTGTTGTTGACTTGTTTTGACATAACGATATAACCTCGTACTAAAATGACGACGGTATTACGTTTTTCCCGCCAAAATGACGCCGGGTTTTAGTTGTTCTATTAGAAAATCTCGTACTCGTAGTTGTTCTCGTCCTAGGATCTAAAGCTCGCTATTGTGTA
>OX421451.1:34389432-34406932 GCA_949126865.1 Montipora capitata
TAACTTTAAAATTATTGCAGCATGCGCGAATATGGACAAGGTTGCTGGATCCTGCAAATGAGTTGAGACTTCAAGAAATTTCGTTTGCTTGTAGTAAAATCGGCGTTTTAATTAAAGCAATTGGGCTTTACCACCATGTTGCATTCTTGAAGATCTGGGATCAACTGTCCTGGCGATAAGACACGTCGCGATGCGATGTAGAGCGACTGAAGAAGGGAAATTAAACTTTGCCTGAATCTGCCACTATTTCCAGATTGAGACATTATCAATAGAAGAAAGGAATGACCAAACATAAAAGGGACCAAAGAGGTTCAAGCTCAAGTTCAGCAACTTCGCCAGCCGAATTGAAGAAAGTTAAAATGTCCGACTGGAAGAAGATGTCGAGATATAGGTTCTTTAAAGGATTTAATCCAGAACTTGATGGAAACAATGGAAAGTAATTTTGGAAAGCTACACGAGGAGCTGAGCGCTATTAGGCAAGAGATGAAACACGAAATAGAAACAGTAAAAGAGAATGTTAAAATCGTAGAAAAAAGTGTCGAAGAATTACGGGCAACTGTTGAAGATCTGAAGGAAGAAGCAGAGGCTCTCAAAGACACTAAAAAGGCACAGGAAGAGGAGATGGAAGGATTACGATCGCTGTTAAAGAAGACCAAAGCAGAGCTCAAAGAAGAGAGAGAAAAAATCATCGAGCTTGAAGATTACACTAGGCGTGAGAACTTAAAATTCCACACTATCCCAGAGTCAAACGACGAAAGTGCTGCTCAATCGTCTAAACAAGTTATTCTCGACATCTTGGAGAAGAAGCTACACATGGACACCACGGACATCCGATCGTATCGGCAAGTAAAGAGAAAATAGAAATCGACCAATAATCGTCCGCTTTGCAGTCTGCCGAGAAGACAGGGACCGTGTTTTATTTTTGCAGGAAACAAGCGCTTAAAGATAGCAGAAGGTATCGTGACGCTTATATCACTGCTGATTATGCGAATGCCGCTACAAGAAGAACGGAGAAAACTAATAAAGGCAATGTTTAAAGCGAGAGATGAAGGTCTTCAAACAAACGTGGTCGGTAGGTTACTCCGCATTGGAGAGCAAAAGGATAACGTAACAGATGACCCTGAGGATCTTAAAGATAACTAAGAAAACAAAAATTATCGACGGAGAATAACAAGTCTGATTACTAATTAACAATTATTCCATGAGCGCACGTTGGATATGTTGAGGTGGTAAATAGCTAACGAGGCGCATAACGCAGAGTTGGCTGTAACCAGTCTCGTATCCAACAAGCGCGAATGGAATAATTGTCTTGTTAAATTCCTTAAACTCCAGAAGTTTAGAAGTGTGAAAACCGAGCGAAAAAAGCGAGGAAATCCGAGCGAAATCGAAAAAACTTGATGAAGATGCGATGTTGTCGAATATCTGGTGGTCAGACAGACGCAGGTTCATCACAAATTCATTTCTTGCCTTTTTGCGTACTTCTAAAAGTCGGAATTGATCCAAACTTTCTACAAAAAAGGCTTTTTTTTTCTTTTTCGCTTTATTTTGAGAGAAATTTCGCTTTCCGGCGAAAAAAAAAATTCGCTTAGCAACGCTAGCGCAATCAATTGCCGTATAAGATCAAACTAAGGTATATGAGCTGATAAACTAGATTGAGTGAACCAATCAGAGCACGAGAAATGCATTAACCGAGGTTGAAAATTGAATAACAAACTTTATGCTATCGTGACCGTACACTTCAGAGCAGAACTTCCGAGATAATAACAAACACAGCTTTTGGTCAGCAGAACTTTAATATAGAATTAGAGATTCAGAAAGGTTAGTTCCTTCTTAACCTATTCGCATTGGTATCCCAGATGTGTAGGAATAATCGGAATATGTCCTGTACCTGTGGTGCTCTGTGTGTTCTCTTATCACTGTTCCTTTTCAGGGGCAGTGAAGTTTGTTTTTATGTCCGTTTTAGTTATCTTGTTTATTTTTCTACTCTATTTAATTTATGCGTAGCTGGTATCCATATTTTGTGTTTTAAACACGTTTCTTTTATGCAACCTAGACCTAATTTTATGCTAATTTATACCTCCGTTTTCTCCTATTGTTCCTTATTTCTGCAATTCCACTGCCACACAGTAAATTGCAATTGGATATCAATTATTTTCAAGTTAATTTCACTAAATGTAAAAGGTTTGAGTAATTTCCGGAAAAGAACCATCTTTCTCTGGTGCCGAAAACGTAATGCCGACTTTGTTTTTTTTTTTTTTACAGGAAACACATTCCACCATAGCAACAGAGAACCACTAGAAAAATGAATGGAGCGCAGAGGCGATAACTTGCCACGATTGTTCTAACTCACGTGGTGTTGCAATTTTTGATAAAAAATGTGGTTGACTGCACCATCTATCGTAAGATCTTAGATCCACTGGAGCGCTACATTATTCTCAAAGCTCAAATGCAAGAGAAAACCTATGTACTGATAAATGTATATGCACCAAACAAAAACAAGGACTTGGTGAAGTTTTTGATAATTTACTCTCCATCTAGTAGATATTTCGAGAATCAAACATCCGGACACAAAAAGCTTCACATGGAGTAAAAAATCTCCAAGGATTTTTTGTTGGTTGATATCAAATAATTTATTACGCGACTTTGTTGGATCAACTGAAATAGTCTCTGCAGTCCGAAAGTAAGAGAGCGAACTTAAAGGCCCTGGGATCTGGAAAATGAATTGTTCTCGCTAATGAAGAATATGTAAACAATGTAACCGAATGGATAGCGGAAGGACGAAAAGAATTATCAGATGACCGCAATGTCTGCGATTGGCTTAAATACAATATAAGAGCAATCATTATTCACAAGGAAAGCGAAGGAAAGAAACGAAAAGGAAAGTAATCTTCAAAATTAATTCAATGAGGCAAAAGGCGCTTTTGAAAACAATCCAAGTTATCTAAATGGAACCAAGAGATTATAATTTCTTGATGGGACTTAAAACCGGCCTGGTGTCTTTTCTTTTTGTTGGTAGTCACAAATGTGCATACCCCAAGGATATTGAATTGAGCTCGGTTTCCTTTTATATCGTCAAGAGATCATGATCTCTTGCCGATAGCTATTATCCCTGCTTTTAGTAAAGTTTTAGAAAAATTAGTGTATGATCAATTGGCTTCCTTTCTTGAAAAACAAGGTATCTTATTCGAATTTCAATTTGGCTTTAAAAGGCCGGGTCACTCCACCGAGCTTGCAATTCTAGAAACTATAGACATTTTTAAAACTGCTCTTGATCATAACATGCTAACATGTGGTATTTCCTTAGGGCGCTTTCCATTTAACAGAACTGACCGGCGAGACCGGGCATTTGGAAAGAATAATTATAACTCTACAACACATTCAAATTAGCACACTTCGATCATATATACTCCGAGTGCAAGTGTTCCTTCAAATGGTTGCATTTTCTTTGGAAAGTGATGGGTCTGGCCCGCCAGTTCTGGCAAAAGGAAAGCGCCCTTAGATTTCTCCCATAACGTATCAATCTCCCTCTCTCTCTCTCTCTCTCTCTCTCTCTCTCTCTCTCTCTCTCTCCAGAGGAAAAGTAGGGCACATATGTAACATTTCCCTCCTTCGGTTATAGCTTCCTCAATATAACGTGGTAACATCTCAAGCTGACATGGAAGAAGCCTCTCAGTGGGCGCCTTGTGCATGCAAATCCCCGAAATACACAATAAAAACCGAAATTTTTTATTTAATCATTAGTCGTTAAGAGGGTGCAAAAGTTCCCTACGCAGTGGTAAGCACTTCATTAAAAGCTTTTTACACCATTTTGTTATCTCATTGTAGCTATTGGGTTACCATTGCGACGCTATATAATTCTCTCGACTACCACTGCATTTTAAATTTGAGATATTGCAGCTCAGAAAAATCTGACGTGTTTCCGTATGACTTCTCATGTCAATGAATAGAATCACGATTCGCAAAAACCCCGTTTGTTACACTCCGATTTTCAAATCACAACTGTGCCTCCTTGAATAACTCAATCTTCACAAAACTTTGACATAAGTTAAAGTAGGTATTAAGAAATGTAACAAAGAAAAAATAAAGTTAATTGAAGTTTTTCTGAATTTTTGGTGTGACTTTGAAGTTAGCCATGTCTAAAAAACGTCAACGTTACGAAAGTTCCTGGTTTGCCATATGTTCCAGCAAGGGTTTTCGACACAATTTCTTGAGAGATAACAATCATTAATGCAATCAAATTAAACATTATCTTGACGGCAATAACTGACCTAAATTTCAGATTTGTCTTTGAAAACAAAAGGGAGTTAGCACGGTGAAAACTTATTTTTACACTCTTTTCGCCTTTGCGCTACCGCGAAAAGGGGTATAATGTTCTCCAAATTCCGTTTGAGACTCACTACATACGAAAGTCGCTTTCGAAATACAATAGCAAACATTGTTTTACGCAAATTGTCTCTTGCCTTGTACTCTTTTTATCATTGCGCTTAGCTTTTAAATCTTAGAAGTCACGATGAACAGCGTAGCGATACGAAAAAGTTGACCCGGAATACCAAATTCCACTCTGTTGCAGTACTCTACAACACTCTGTCACAATTATCCCTCGGGATCTTTTTTTTTTTTTTTTTTGGAGTTAGTAATGTTTCAGTTATCCTTTTTTAGAGTAAGCTATTCAATGCTTTTATGAGTGTTTTACAGTGCAACACGCCTTACCGTGGCCACCCAACAAACTTTCACATTTGACAATTTACTTGTAAATACGTCATCTCAACAACCCATGCAACGGTGTTCAATTTACAACTGTGCGAACTTTGCAAGGAGGCGTGACTGTCAATCAAATTCACACATTCTGATTGGCGGGGAATTTGTAAAAAACTTTGTTAGGTTGACACGGTAAGGAGCGTCGCACTGTAAATTAAAGAGGCAACTTATGTCTAAATGACGAAGGAGGTTAGGGATAGGTCAGTCTCGCGCTGTCATCGCCGGCGGCTTTCAAGTCAACAAAACTAATCCATTTTTCCTTGCTTCATGAAAACAGCCACTCCTATATAATCGTCTATTTAAGTGGCTTCCGGCGCGGGTTCGCTAGGGGCGGACACCTTTCGGACATTGTAACATTCGTGACATTTTTATCGTCATAACATTATTCTTATTACTTTATTTTTCAGAGAAACTAGCATTACAGGTGCTATAATTAATCCGAGGGAAAATAAACTTTTCTGTATCAAACTGTAATCTCAGTAAAAAGGAAAATCAAAGAAAGACCCGTCCCGGGCCAGCGGGCTCAAACAGCGGTGACCACCAATCTGCAGTCGGTCGATCTGATCGTTCGTCCTTCTACTTGAGTTTCGGCTAGCTTGTAGAATACTGTTACGAAAAATAGCATTGCGTGACTAGCGTTACTTTCTAGATGCTTCACGAGAGTTCGTATTTTTCGGTTTGTGCGTAAGCGTTTCTAAATCGGTGTGTTTTGTAATCTTTCTATAATTAGATTGTTTACTGTTTTAGAAAGTTCTAGAAGCTTATTGTCAGAGTATATAAATAGACGAGTCCACGCAAAGGTTTTAACTAGTTTTGGGCGTTAGCCGTGTTTAGTCAAGTGTGACAGAAGCAGTGTTTATGCAAGTTGGCGGAGGCCGTGTAAGTTTATCAAGTTACGTGCTGGAAACTAAGTTCATTTTGGAATAGATCTTCTTGTTGTTGTTCCGACAACCCTGCGTTCAGTTTAGTTTGCAAGCTACCTGTCCTCAAAACATTCGAACTCGTAACAAATACCCAGCCCGCCAAATGTCCTACTTAAAAAAGCTGCCACCGCGGTCCCGCAGTCGTGTTTAACAATGTTGCTTCCTCGTCCGCTAAATGCCTTACTTAAGAAACTGTCATCGCAGTCCCGCAGTCGTGTTTAACAATGCTGCTTGTCCGATATTCAGATAAACAACGCTGTTCCTAAACCGGGCATTCTGCAATCGCTTTACTTCTTAAATTTCATTTTGCGGTTCCGTTAACTACACTTTACACGAGATTGTGTGAAGAAGAAAGGATTCGTTTACTCATTAAGCCTAAGCGCTCGTTTCAGTGATTAGGTCTAAGCAGTCTCCTAACATTTTAGCTTTCATTTTGCGGTTCGGTTAACTACACTCTTCATGAGATCGTGTGAAGAAGAAAGAAAGCACTCGTTTACTGATTAAGCCTAAGTGCTCGCTTCAGTGATTAGGCCTAAGCATTCTCGTAAAATGTTAGGTTTCATTTTGCGGTTCGGTTAACAACACTTTTCACGAGATCGTGTGAAGAAGAAAGAAAGCACTGGTTTACTGATTAAGCTTAAGCGCTCGTTTCAGTGATTAGGTCTAAGCACCCTCCTAAAATTTTAGCTTTCATTTTGCGGTTCGGTTAACTACACTTTTCATGAGATCGTGTGAAGAAGAAAGCACTCGTTTACTGATTAAGCCTAAGCGCGATCGTGTGAAGAAGAAAGCACTCGTTTACTGATTAAGCTTAAGCGCTTGATTCAGTGATTAGGCCTATGCATTCTCGTAAAATGTTAGCTTTCATTTTGCGGTGGCAGTGTGTTTTACTGGTTGCTCTTCAACAGTTTTCATTCATCGACTCAACCTCGTCCCCAGGGTCTCTCTTCTTCCCTTCCAACAGTGTTACTTTGAAGACTATAAGTGAAACCTTTTCTCAAAATAGGAAAATAGGAAAGTTTTACGGTGCTTTCTTAAGCTTTCTTGTTTGGTTTCTGAAGGCGGAATCATTGCTAGCTTTTACTCCTTCATGCCATCATGTTAGGATCAATAATTAATAAAGTTTTTTTTTTGGTTGTGTTAACAAAATGAAGGTGAATCACGTTGTTTTCTTTGCGATAATAATTACTCAGTTGACAATATCATGTTTTTGAGAAAGAAGTCAGAAACATCTTTGTGTCTCGGAAGCAAATTTTGTGTCCGCAATTATGTTTCGCGAGCGGGCAACGGAAACATTTGTGTCAGCAACAATGTGTCCGCCACAGTGTGTCCTCGTTTGCTACTGTCTTAACTAAACACGACACGCACCACAACATATCATCCCATACTAAAAAGTTAACGGAAGGATATTTAAAGGAGTTCATATTTACGTCCTGCAAGTGATTTGAAGTCTCTTCGTTTCTGTAAAGTTGAGACGGTGTTGCTTCATTTTTCCGGCCCGTAACTGGACCTTGATTTGAGTTATGTAAGGTTTCTGGTTATATTACTAAAGTTCCTGTGTTTTCGTTACCAAAGTTCCCGCTTTCGTTACTAAAGTTCCTTATCAGGTTACGAAAGTGCCTTATCTCGTTACTAAAGTGCCCTATCCTAGGTTACAAAAGTGCCCTATCCTAGGTTACAAAAGTGCCCTTTGTTACCAAAGTTCCCTATGGTCGTTACAAAAGTTCCCTGAAATGTTACCAAAGTTCCCTTTTCTGGTTACGAAAGTGCCCTTTCCTCTGGCTCTCTCTCTCTCTCTCTCTCTCTCTCTCTCTCTCTCTCTCTCTCTCTCTCTCTCTCTCTCTCTCTCTCTCTCTCTCTCTCTCTCTCTCTCTTTTTTTTTTTGGTCTTTGCAATCCGCAATCCGCTAGGCCTTAACAATTTCGTATAATCCATGTTCTTTTTCTTTAATAATAAGCAGATACAGGATACTAGGAAGCGATAAACAATACAGAAATAAGATCTACAGCTACCTAAATTAAAGCCCTAGAAACTTTGTTACTTGAAGCCTGTTATCAAGACTTTCCTCCACGTACATATCTTTGGCAGTGTCCGTCTTCCACCTGCCATGTACCGAAAAAATCCGGCAAAAACTAACGAGCATAAGGCAGCTATCCTAACATCTTTCAAATTAGCATCTTCCTTATTATAAGCGTCTAGAATATCCTTAATAATCTGGGAGGAAAAAGGTTTCTTCTTGGCAATTGGTTTAGACTTGATGCGTTTAGCCAATTCAATTAAATTCTTACAAAATTCACTATCCAGAGGATTACGGTCGAGGCTAGGCACAAACGAGTACGGTGAAACCATTCAAGTGCAGCATGAGCTTGGACTAAAGACGCGCTTGAAGCACAAGATTGATGGTTTTCAAATAAATAAAGCGATACTGTGCTTACGGGAAAAGGCAATTGAACACTTAATTACCTACTCCTACACCACTCTAAAAACCTTTTGATGACCCTAAGGTAGGCTTTAGTTGTAGAGTTCGCCCGGGACTGTAACATCGCGCTCACGATTTGGCGAAAATTTGGTGAAGACGAAAACAGGAAAGGTTTCCAAGCTCCGCTTGAACTAAGTATCTGAAATTACAAATAAGAACACTCCGAAGTAAAGCGGGGTAAAACCCATACAATTCATAATTCTAGAAAAACTAATTATACCGGGCGGGTGCCAGGTCACCCGTACAAGCAGCTGTACCAATAATCAGTGTTATCCCATAATAAGGCCAGTGCCTACAACGTCACAACTGATTATTCTCACATTCCAAACGTGTGCAGTCACCCTTGATCTAATATGGCCAGTGCCAAGAAAATGCAACGTCACAGGTGCAGCCACCGGAAACAGCCAAAAGCCCTAGCAAACGCTGGAAACTAATCATAGCAGATAAGCTGGAAGGTGCCGCCACCCCCAGGCGTCACGAGCAATAATTCTAGTGAAGAAATTTCATCCTTAGAGCAATGACATGCCCCTTAAAGGGAACCTCCACTAAAACAACAAAATAACTTTAAACCACAGAACATAATGTTTACAATTGGAATTGCTCAATCTTTTTCCAATGAAAGCGTTTGTATTCGAGAAAAATAAATTCCAAAAACGCTTATTTTGGCTTTCAAATTTCCCGGGCGCCGCCATCTTGAATAATTGTGACGTAACTTGGTTGCCCTATTGTTCTGATACAAAGAGCGATTGTTCTGGAACAATAGGGCAACCAAGTTACGTCACAATTATTCAAGATGGCGGCGCCCGGGAAATTTGAAAGCCAAAATAAGCGTTTGTGGAATTTATTTTTCTCGAATACAAACGCTTTCATTGGAAAAAGATTGAGCAATTCCAATTGTAAACATTATGTTCTGTGGTTTAAAGTTATTTTGTTGTTTTAGTGGAGGTTCCCTTTAAAGTCCTTTGATCCTGCGCTAAGTCTTCCTCAATACTTGATAGCTGGCTGGCTTAACTGAATTCCTGTTGGTTTGTTGTAGGAAGGTACTGGTAAGGAGTCGTGATTGTAGGACTGGTAACTGTGACCTCCTGGCCAGAAGGCAGAACGGCAGTCTTTGGCCCAATGACCGTATTTTCCACATTTGAAACAGCGGAACCCTTCGTAACAAGCATCCTAACGGTCTGTAAACAAAAATAACAAGAACTGCAGTAAGCTGGGCGGGAGGGTGCGATAAATGCTGAAGTATAAACTGCGTGGATCGCTAGCGTGAGTGAATATTCAACGGTCACAGAGGTTATAAATACCAGGGACTAACCTATCAAAAGTTACGCATAATTAGGACAAGTGAGTAGGTGCGACAGGAGGAGCGAAGGTATTGGAGCATAACTAATTACTGGAATACTAGCGGAAAATTCATTTACGTTCTAATTCGCTTCGTTCAACCGAACGTAAATTATTCTACCCTTCAATTCCCGTAAATAATCAAACAAGGAACATGGAAGGATTTGCAAGCGGATCCGAATTATGAGAATTCACAAAGTAAAACGAGGTCATCGAAGGTCTTACCGCGAAAAAGCCGATTATCAGCAGCCCCACTAAGTCTCGCCTTTTTCCCGCGCTCAATGTTTGCTTGGTCTTTTTGACGGCGTTTACGACTGGCTGACTCCCGAGATTTTTGAGACACTTCTCGTCTTCTGAACCTGAAGCCAGCTCATCGGACTCATACTCGGCGACGACCTGCCAGTCATCTTTGCTTTTATCAGCAATCTTGATAAGTTTTTGCCTCTTTCGCAGAAGTTGCCTTGCTTCCTGGGCGAGACCTCGTATGCGTTGCTGGGTCGACTTTGTTGGGTTTCTGTTTCAATGTTCTCCAAAATGGAATCGATTGCGGCGTTAAGTTCAAACTGCATTTGGTTGCCTCTGTACTTCAATCGGACAACCTCTTTGTCGATCTTTGACCTCTGCTCGATCTCTTTCGTCTTCGTCTCTAGCTGATTCTGCAGATAATCTTTAAACAACGAAAAAACCTGATCCACAATTGGGCCACCCGCCTGGTTGCTAGCACCTGCTTCTCCTAAGTGGGCTGAAGATGTTGAGGAATCATTCTCCCTAGCCATCAGGAAGAAAGATTTTCAATATAAATGCTGAAGTATAAACTGCGTGGATCGCTAGCGTGAGTGAATATTCAACGGTCACAGAGGTTATAAATACCAGGGACTAATCAATCAAAAGTTATGCATAATTAGAACAAGTGAGTAGGTGCGACAGGAGGAGCGAAGGTATTGGAGCATAACTAATTACTGGAATACCAGCGGAAAATTCATTTCGTATCGTGTTTAAACGCACCGTGGCCTCGGTTATCGCGCTCGACTCCGGATCGAGTGGTCCGGGTTCGGGTCCTCGACGGGAACATTGTGCTTTACTCTCACAGTGCCTCTCTCAACCCAGGTGCATAAATGGGTACCGGCTAATTTAATGCAACAATCGGGGTGAACTCGCGCCGTTGTGAGTCGCCCCAGAATGACATTTTTTGGTGGTATCATGTAAACAAATACAGAGCTAGATCATGTATAGATTGCGGCTAGTAAATCAATCAGGTGATGACAAGACAGGCGTTTTCTTAGAAGTTCAAACATGAGGTGCTGTGGGACTTTGTCACATGCTGCACTTAAGTCGATGCATAGTAAAAAGAAGGTTTGCCTGGACTTCAAGATCGCATTTTGAAGAACCCGTATTGCGTCATCACAAGAAGAATTTTCCCGAACCGTATACTGTGTCTTGTCAAGCATGGCGGTGTATGCATCACTGATGTGTTCAATGATTGGCATTGCTAGAATACGTCCCATGAGCCCCGTGACGCTCAGTGGGCTGCCTTTTTTTATATAAAGTTGTTATCTGCGCATAAGTCCATATCACCGGTATCTTGAAAAGAGACCAAATCACACTGAAGAGAATACATTATAAGACGATAGTTCAAAAGAGCTCAATTAGGTAGCGCCGCGAGTGCCAACGCCGGCGGGCTGTGCACAGGCTTATGTTGTCGAACTTCACTAAACGAGTTGAAATACGTCACTCGACGTTCCATTGAAAACCCAAAAGTCAGCTGGTGGAAAGAGAGCCTTCAATTTTTCTTGATTCCAAAACAGTAGGTACATGGTTCTCATAATTTGCATGATTCTCTTAAACGTTATTCATCGTTATCTGCTCTTGACCAAAGTAAAAAATGTGAACTTCTTAAAAAGCTTATAGATTTTTTAAAATGCTTCATCTACGACTAAAAAATCAATTTTTTTTTCTTTGGATTTGAAAACTATGTTAACTAAACACTAAGTGGCCCAAGTTATAAGCCTTGATTTGAAAAGGACACCTGTTTATTGTGACTGGGATTTACCTACTTAATGGTCCGCTCATTAACTAACTTGAGAGAGCTGCATCGAGGAGAAAAAGAAGTCAGAGACTCACTAGTTTATGAAAGCAATACGCGGCTAAATTACTATGCAGCACGGGAATGTCAGGGTTTCACACTTTTAAACTCGTGCTTTGCATTACACATTGGCCGTGTTTTTACGAGCGGTTTAATTTTTCAGGTCGTTTAGCGACCGACAAACGAAAATTCCGTGAAAACAGTTCCTTTCCCAACTCGCTTAAAGTTAAGCGAGTGCACAAATTTCAATAGAATTCTCATTAAATTTAAGCCATCAGACCAGTTGGAAATTACTTTCGGCCACTGAGGAGTCGCTTGCGGTTATTCAAATCGGAAATACAACAGGCGCGCTATTTTTATTATTGCATTAGCACGTGCTCTCCTCATTTAATCTTACCCGTGAACTGACACGAATCATTTTTAAGTCACTTAACAAAGTCTGCAAACAAACCACTTTCAGGAACGTTAAGCGAGACAACGGCTGTCGTGAAAACACGGCTAATAAGCTGCGTTTACACGCTGAAAGTTTAAGCTAGTGAGTAAATGACGGCCAACCCTCTGAGGTCAGGTTTGAACGTGAATAATGGCGGACTGTGCAAACCAAAACTAACACTCGAAGTAAACAGACTTGAATAAAAATAAAAGCTCAAAACACACTTCAAAAATCTGAAGAAAGAAAGGAAGTGACTCTTTGATTATAGCAGCATTTTAATTAATGCCTTTTGCTTTGATACCTATCATTTACTGGTGCCTACTACATGTATTGCGGGTCATGCAATGTTGTTAGTCTGAAAAATTTACTCGTGTTTATTTAGACCAAATTTTGCACTCGAAATTACGTGATTACCAGCTATACAAATATTACACATGCAAAGATATCCTACATCGTCGGCAAAGAAATTCTTGATCCCCCTCAACAGGGTCCATTCGTTGTAAAAACATTTTAAAAAACTAACTATATTTAACACAGCAGGACGCCACGAGGTGAACCCTTGGTTCTCAGGAACTCTTTTTTAGTATTTGTTTCGCTGCAAGCTGTTGTCTCGCATCATCTACGAGAAAACTGAAATTAAAAAAAAAATTAAGTCATGACTTTCTTGTTAATTACAACACTGTCTTGGTCGAGGCTTCCCTGGCAGTGTGCATGGGAAAGGAGGGGGGGTTGTTCCGAACCGAAAGCAGCTTTCTACAAACACCAAGCCCTAAACACTACCAAACACACCAGTGCACATGCTCGGCATCGTCAACTGTTTCGTCCTTGAACTTTAGGCCACTTGTTCTTCTCATATACACGCACTAGCACGCTTGCCGAGCCCCCACTCTCTAAGTGCTGTCTTGCATTGACTTGGCCATGTAAAAAAGCCGAATCAAACAGGGCCGACACAGTTTTGCATGGCTGCCAAACAAAGGTAGGGGAAGTTGACTGAAAAAACTCAAGAACCTAAACTCATCCCCAAAGTTTTAAAACTTCGGGCAGGTTGAAAAACGTGAGATAAAACACCAACCTGTACCAAAAGTAAGAAAGTGGAGCTGTTCCCAGATGCCAAAGTGAATGCGCATCGAATATCCATAAAATAGGCGGAAATTCACCAAGCTGTAAAAGCATAATACCACGGATTTACAAACAAATAAAAATATACAGATATTGTTATTATCGATTTGAACAAGTCACTGATTCAGGACGAAAAGTTGTCTTTTCGAGCTCGCCATAGCCACACCGGAATTACCCTTACTGTCTCATCTTTTTCTCTTCTTCATAGGAAAACGACTTAGGTGGAGTGTGACTAGAATGGATCTACCACAGGCAGGTGGGACACTTCCTAACAAATACATAACAAACAACTTAAGGGCCGAACCGGTGGTCGTCTGTAGTGTTAAGTAGTAATCTGCACTATGCAAGCTCAAGTACGTGTTCGAGACAGCTAAATTATTAATGAACGTCGATGGTAAATGTAGCATCTTCACCTCGCCAGTCCAACGCAACTTTCCGTATTTGTCATTTATTGTCTCAACTGAATGTTAGTCTCCACCGTTTTGACCTGTCCACCCAAACAAGTTACACAGACCACGCACGAAGAATTAGCGCTTAGTCTCCCTGTCTTTCCTGTAAGGCCAATTACCCAATTCTTAAAATCCAAAGTCCAACTTTGGCCGAAAGTCTGTCAAAACTTGCCAAATTGAAGCGAAAAGTGCTGCGTTTAAAATGGCCTCACCTCAAGACTTAATAGAAGAAAAACGCTCACTGAAATAAAAGCAGCTTTCCAGACGTACGGTTGCTGTGGGTAACTCTGCAATAAAGAATCTATCGGAGTTGTTTTGTGCATTTGTAAGGCATGCGGACCATGATGTTCAAATTTTAATGAACGATCCCGTTTTTCCCTGCCGTCAATCATTAAAGCGAACCGAGTGAAAAGGTCACTATTGGCGGATTCCAATCCACTCCGCTTGTTTTTTTTTGTTTTTGTTTTTGTTTTTTTTTGTTTTTTTCAATAGCAGGCCGCAAACTGTCACGGCAAATATGATCAGCGGCAGTCAAAAACGAAACACGTTAAGATTTGACATCATCCCCGTAATGGGTCATGTCGTACCTCGTTGAACCAGCTTCGGGATTGGCCAAAAGAACAATAGAAACCATAATGAACAAAGATAACAATGCATTTAGCACAGAAAACAACAGGACTGAAGTACGACACTATACAGCCAATGGAAAATAGTGTTCAACAAGAGGTACGACCTTACCGTTGCAGTAATGCTGGAACGTTACCTAAGTAGTAATGAATAGAAGGCCTGGATATTTCAGGCTCGAGAAGGGATTTGAAACCATGGCTTTCGGAGTTACTTGGGCAGCGCTCTACCAATTAAACTATATAGATCTTTGGTTGAAAACAGTTGTTTGAAGGTTAAATTCAGAGTCCGAAAGAAGAAAGGTGCAGCAAAGGAGCTAAACGTGCCAAATATCACGGATGAACTGACATTTATTACGTACAAAATTAGATTTACTAAGTTTACATGCACGAGGTGTGTTTCGGAGCACTCAGATTTTTAAATTTTCGAGTATCTCCGAGTCAACATCGAGTACCTCCGAATCAACATCGAGTATCTCCGAGTCAACATCGCGTAATTCCAAGTCAATATCGAGTATCTCCGAGTCATTCCCGAATAACAATCGAAAAAGAAATATCTCCATTTAAATAAGCATACTTTATGAATTAAATTCGGCACATGTAAACCAATCGTCGAACTCCAGTCGTATATTCGACTATCGGTGTCCAACATTCGACCGAAGTCGATTAATTCAAATTTAATTCATTAACAAGCAATGACGCTAATGATGCCATACATTTATGGTAAAATTTAAATTTAAATTTCCAGAGATAGCTCATTATGCGAGGCACTTTCAACATTCAGTACTTCACTGTCGGCTGACCGATTAGAAAACGACAGCCTTGCGCTAATGGGGCAAAAAATGTGGTTACTAGTAAAAGGACTGAAGAAAATAAAAGGGAATCGAGTAACATTGGCAACTGTTCTAGCGATCTGTTGATCTGTCACTGTTTGGTTCTGTCAAGAAAAATGTCGCGTGTTTAGGTCAAATACACCTGCACGTTTGGGACATCTATTCACAGTTTTTAGTAGAATAAACTGTCGCACTTTGTAATTAAAAAAAAAAAAATTGGCATCGAGCATGTTGGTCATTTCCGCCTTCATTTCAACTTCTTTTTCACAGCAAGTTAAAGTGCGAATTGCTGCGGTTATTAGTTCTACTTTTCGTGTGACTGAAGTTCCGTATTATACACGAGAAAGACTTGCGAATCACCAAATTCAGCTTGACAATAGTCAATACTGACTAACAGCTTGATTCAGTGCTCTACTTTGAGATGCCTTTCACGACAAAAGTTCACGGAAGTTAAGCCTTGTCTGGCTGGTTGAAATCTCGATGGGAGACCAACGAGAGATACGACAAGTGATTGCCTTTAAGATTGCCTTTAAATTCTTTCTCAACAACTCCATCCTTCACGAAGAAGCAATGATATTTGCAAAATCATTAGTTCCTGTCTAAGAACAAAGTGACGGTTATAGCAGCATTTTTAGGTGCTTTCAGCTTAACAAAGTCACCAGCACCAACGCCGTATCTTAATGACTTTTTGTATCTTTAATTTGGAAAGTCAGACTTTAAATTCTACTAACTTACTCTACCATATACGAATTCCAAGTGTTATCCTGAAAAACCCCCTTCCACACAACTACTCATTTAAACACATACGCCCAAAATAGGTACAAACAACGGCCCACATTTTCCACCCCCTGTCCGGCCTCAATAAATTATTCATTCACGGTGCAGAACATCCCCCAAATCAACCGTAAACCAGCACTATTGCTACAAAAGCAAATAAAGAACTTGAAAACAATTGCCCAATATTAATCACCAAAACGCGTCGAAGTCGAGAACAGATTCAAACTCTTCATGAAAAACGGAATGGTTATCTGTTGGAAGAACGCACCGTCACGACCTGTCAACATTTTCAGAAAGTTCCTCGAACCTTCTTTCAAATAGCAATTTCCTGTTACTTTACTTCCGCAAACACCACGACCCGACTTCCGCTTGGCGGGTCGTCTTCACCAAAAAGTCGACCCGACTCCGTTCGTGTGTATTGGACAACCCGCAGGAATGCTGACCATTCATCATTTATAACGGATAAGTATTTCACGAAGCTGCGATAAAACTTATGACAGATAAGAGAAGCGTCGAGGTGTGGAAGCGTCAAAGAAGCGAAAATGAACCAGAAGACTAAAAAACAAGAGCAGTTTTACAGGTTAAGTTACTTCGAATTGGAAATGTGGCTGCAGGCTTCTGTTCTACATAAGAAAGAACCGCGCATCTTAATTCCTCCATTCGCGCACGACCACAATTCCTTGCGTTTCGAACTGAGAAAAATGTGTCTTTTTCCCGATTAGAGGGCTGCCTCGTTCGTTCACTTCAGGCTCTTATGATCCCACTTAATGTTGTGACCAGTGGAATTTATGTGGCCAGCAATGGCGGATGGGTGCTGTGACTTCAATGATTTTTATATAGCAAAGACAGCGAATTCAGGACACTCCAACTGAACATTTTAAAGCCCTGACCTTGGGAGATGGCGCAGTGGTAAGAGAACTCGCCTCCCAACATTGTGGCCCGGGTTCGATTCCCAGCCTCGGCGTCATAGGTGGGTTGAGTTAGTTGGTTCTCTTCATCGAGAGGTTTTCTCCGGGTTCTCCGGTTTCCCCTCTCCTCAAAAACCAACATTTGACTTGATTTGCGTTCATTGTTAATTTCATTTTACAGTGTCCCCAATTAGTGCTCCAGCGCAAGAACGACTGGACACTTAAATAAAGTTCCTTTGCTTTCCTTTCCTTTAACCAAACAAGAACACTCATCCGCCATTGCTGACCACAACAAAGGGACACTTCGTGTTGGATATCAAAATTGGGCTGGCATCTAATTACTTAGAATTCTCGGCCAGGTTGTTCGAAAGGCGATTAACTTAATCCAGGATTAGCGTAAGCATTTGTTTCATGTTTTGAACGTTTTGGCGAAAAATTATTTTTCTTATTTTTGTTTTTTAAGATTGGCTTCTTCTAGCGTAAAATTTAGGAGTAGAGAAATAAACTCATTGGTTAATTTTTAATCTGGGATTAGCGTTAATCTGCTTTTGAACAACTGGGCCCTGGACATGAGTAGTGTTCTTTTCTTAGAAACAACAGATCACATCGTAAATGCTTAAATTTCGGGATTTTCTTAGCACTGGAAATCTTTCAACAGTTTCTACCAATCAAAATGCACGTCGATCTCTTGATCAATGAACGGTTAGAGTAAGTTGTCGTTGTCGAAAGCGGTTAAGTTTCTAAAAGTATTTTATCTGCATTGCCTACCTTGTAACA
>OX421451.1:34426932-34436932 GCA_949126865.1 Montipora capitata
AAAACAAACAATACAAGGAAATTGGGTTAAAAGAACAGGACACTGGTGAAATATGCAATACACACAAACATCAATATTTACTATTATGCCTGTTGCCAAATTAACTACTGAAATCTATACTTAACTCACAAAGTTTTTTAAATGATTTGTATTTGTGATTGGATGGATGCAACTTACAATGCTAGAACAGAAGGTGCACCATTCGCCCGAAGTCGAAGGAATCTGGAAACTAATAATCCAGAACACGCGAGGCTTTGGAATCCGGAATGACCATTGTATGGAATCCAGAATCCAAGATTTTGATGGCATCATGAGGATCCATTTCTACAGAACCCGTGAGTTTGGAATCTGGAATCCATGACTCGGGACTCAGGATTCGGGATCCACTATTGGTCACTTCCGCATGTGCGTCACTACAGTTTTGGAACATTGCGTGACATGGAACGCCAGTAACACAACCACCCTGGCTTGTTTTAATTATGTGACTCAGTAATTACTAAAGAGTTCTTGATGGTTGCCAAAAATATGCTTAAAAAATAATTAATTTTAGTTTAAATGAAGCTTATAGTAATTAATCGAAGGGAAGTTCATTTAGAAATCTCCAAATCAAAACCGTAGGGCCCGTTTCCCGAAAGTCCCGAAACTTTACGGGCCATTTTCGGCTGTCACAATTCCCTCGGTATCTCATGAACGGAGGAAATTTAAGCGGATAAACTTTGCTATCAGTTTTCTTTTTGGTACCTTGAAAACATGTTAAAAGATCGGCATTCCTGAACAAGCGGTTGGGGTTCACAAATGGCTTTTCGGGCCCGAAAAGCTTTCCGGAGTTTCGAGAAACGGGGCCCTGGCCCAAAATTCTTCAGCATCAATTCACTGAATGATGATCTCCATTTTATTCAACTCTTAACTATTTCGCGCAAAAAGAAATTTAAAATCCTACCTTACGGTTATGTACATGTCTTGGGGATTGTCTTGAGTATAAATTTTGCTGTGATCAGAGAAGACAGCCTGAAAAGACACTGGGGACTGAGACCTACTTGCCCTCGTCCCAGTCTTAACTCTTTTCTTCACCGCCTGGCAGTTTTTTACATTTTTGAGTTGTTTTTTTTACCCCGCGGTTGAGATTTCTAGGAAATAAGGATAGCCACATGATATGTTTTCCTTGCATTCAGAGAATTGCCTCCTTTTTTACTCATTCACTATTTGTGCCAAGGACATCTTTGCCAAGGTTAGGGTTTTCTAAAGGGATCTAAAATACTGATATTTCGTGTATACATAATGCCGATGCAAGCGTTGACATATCTCGATGCAATTACACCTCACCCTGTTAAATGATGAAATTTTGGTGCGATGCCCGACTCAGGGCCGATTTTCTTCGAGCTACGGCCATTAAGGCCCAGTAATACGAGCAACATTTTTTGTGCAATTTGTCGCGCAACAATGTTGCGTTGCAAGTTGAGATGGTTTGTTGCGCGTATTACCACCTTCTTGCGCAACAAATTTTCATGTTGCGTGGTAATACCCACAACAAACCATCGCAACTTGGAATGCAACATTGTTGCACGACAAGTTGCTCGAAAAATATTTCCCATATTACTGGGCCTTTATAGGGAAGATATCGTTGACATCACCTATTGTCATTAATGTGCCAACCAGAGCCTCATTGGCTGTCGAAACAAAGGATCTCATGTGGTTGGCACATTTGAATGACAAAAACAATGTTTGTAAACAGATGTCTTCCATATTATTTAACTAGTTAGGGTGATTGGCCTTTGGATTTTTGCAATTGATTTTGTCAATTTTTGACTTGGCTGCTTCGTCATCTCCACCATGTTAGTATAATGGCTCATAACCCATGATGGCTTAGCCAATCAAAACTCTCGAATTGCATTATCCAATGATCCAGTTTTTAACAAATAAATATATAACACAATTCGGGTGGAGAGAAAGTGAATCAACTGAACGCTAGAAAATCGACGGGTCCAAGCAATATCGCAATCAAACTTTTGAATGACAAAAACAATGTTTGTAAACAGATGTCTTCCATATTATTTAACTAGTTAGGGTGATTGGCCTTTGGATTTTTGCAATTGATTTTGTCAATTTTTGACTTGGCTGCTTCGTCATCTCCACCATGTTAGTCCCAAAAAAACATAATATTCCTCCTTAGCCATTCAAAATTTTAAAAATTTACCACTGACATACATAAGGCTTTGATGTAGCAATATTTGCTATCAGTCCTTTATAGAAAGTTTTGGGCTCATGATTTCAATTCCATATTCAAGGATAGTTGGGGTTAAAGGTAATTATTAAATTTTCGATCTCAGTTATTGCATTTCTAGCTTTCTGATTGGTTCACTCAGTCTTGGTTATCAGCTCCTATACTGTATGACTTACTTAATCTGGAAACTGCTTTCATCAAGTGTTGCCAACCTGGAAACTGCCTTCCTTTAATTTCCAAGTGTCCAAGCATTCAAAATTAATCAAAATTTAATTAAAAAATAATAATTATCATTATTACATTCATGCTTGTTGGATATGAGACTGGTTACAGCTGTTTCTTGGCGCGAGGTGCCTGGTTGCCTTAATTTACCATCTCATACCCAATGTGCACTCATCTTGAATACAATAGTTATCAAATATACAAAATAATGACCAATGATTGTGTGATAAGCATAAATTTTGGTTTAATTTTCAGACATAGCATATTTGCATTCATGTCAAGTCAGTCAGATGACTCTTACGCCAACAGTACTCACCTTGAAAGAACAGAAAGCTCTGAAAGACAAGAGGTGATGGGTTAATGACCAATCGGGCTGAATTTGTTGAAGAAGGGAAAAGAAAAAAAAATAATGCTTAACTGGTTTGGATATTGAAACAAGTTAATAATAGGAATTAACCAGTATTATGGAATAATTCAGCTGATTTGGTAGCCTCAGTAGTTTTCTTATTGAAGAATCCCTGGCCCAGTAGCTGTCAGGTACAAAAACACATTAGACTTAGTCAAACGGTAACAGGTTAATTTGTTTTGCCAATAATTAATACTGAAACATTCTTGAAACTTCAACAAAATTAACCTTTGTACACCTTTCAAAACACTCTAACTTTGAAGCTCAAAGTGTAATCAATGAAGCCTGGATCTTCTAAATGAATGTACTTTACATTAACAACATCTACGGTAGGTCCACTCAAAAACTATCCCATTTTAAATTCCGATACCAGAAATTTTATCTCAATATTAAGGTTGAAAAATATGCATCGTTTCATCTAGTACTGTAAAGTGGGGTTCTATTTCCTTCATGTTAAAAATTCTGTTTACGAGCCAAGTGGCCCATCAGAGCCTGAGCTTATTCCAGTTTCTGTGGCATGAAGCGACTAGGAGTATTTTTAACTCTCCCCTGGATGGGATGCCACTTCCATCGCGGGGTTACCCCCAGCATTTAGCCAGTACCCATTTATACACCTGGGAGGAGAGAGGCACCGTGGGAGTAAAGTGTCTTGCCCAAGATCACAACACGATGTCCCTGGCCAGGGCCTGAACCTGGACCACTCGATCCGCAGTCGAGCACACTAAGCATGAGGCCACCGCGCCTCCCACATCCCTTTATTTTCTAACTGATGTTTTGTTGCTCTTCACAGATTATCGCACAAGCTTCTGTAACTGAAATCACTCAACTATCACAAAGTGTAAAAGGGCTTCATTTGAAAGTCGAAGATCCTGCATTTACATTTAAACCTGGACAATGGTAAATGATATTCATAATTCTCACTGTTAACCATTTCAACCCTGAACTAGCCCTCATTGACAAGTAATGATGTTGTGTGTCAGACAGAGCACCTGTAGAATCTACCAGGGTCAGACTCCTAAGGGTGAAAGTGTACAAGGTGTGTTATCCTTAGTAACCACTCCTTGAGTAGTTTTACTGCAATTTGGAATTTGAGTGACTTAAGAATGTTGTGACTTAGTCGCTGCAAGACATTGCAGACTGAACTCAATTGTTTGTCAGATTCTTTATTAGTGATGTTACACTTAGTAGGGGAGCGTGGTATCCTTACACCAATTCTTGAGTAATTAAATTATTTTGCTGCAAGTTGGAATTTTGGAGTGACCGAGCATGTGTTTCCAAGTTCTTTGAAATACAGAAGATGGGGACATACTAGATAATTTATTATTAATACCTTCACCCCTGAAACGACCCCCATTCACGAGAAAACTTATGTTTCATGGCGTCACAAGACTAAAATCAGGAATTGTAACTCTAAGGATGAAAAGTGTGTTGTTAGCTCTTATTGTTCATGGTTTGCTAATTAATACATATTTTTAAATTAAAGCCCAATATCATTGGATCCTTGTAGGCCGCACCCATTTTGTCTGTAAGAGCCCGGTTCCATTTTTTTTTCCTTTGCCTACTTTTTGTTAAGTAACTAAATTCTGTGGGGTACGTCTTGCAAAATGGTTCAAATCAACCCTATTTTTAATTCTAGGGTTGACTTTTTTATTCCTGGTTTGTCTACTGTTGGTGGATTCTCAATCTGCTCCAGTCCAAAAAAACTAAAAGAGAAAAGTATCATAGAGCTTGCTGTGAAATATTCTGAGCACCCTCCTGCATTTTGGATCCATAACGAGGTTTGTACTTCAATCAATCATTTAGGAGTTTCCCTTATTTTAGTACAGTTGAATGATGAGTTGTGTATTTTTGGACTTGATAATAGCACCACAAAGTGTTCAGATACAGCTGGGAGATTCCCAATCATGCACAGCTACAGGGTCCCTGATCACCCTTGGCTAAAAGGAAATAGAAACCACTGCCTTGTACACTAGGTAAATAATAATATTAGTCTTACTCTAAATAGTTTCCATAAGGACCCAATTCCGGAGTTTTCTTTTAAAATCATCAGCAGCATTTATGCATACATAAGGGTGTCAACAGGGTGAAACCGTTTGGCGTAAAAAACCTTAAAATTTAACCGTTAGTCGTGAAAAAGCCTCAAGGGATGCTAAGGCATCCTACTTTTCACAAAGTTCGATGAAATCAAAAGTACGAGTGCATTGGAATCTACTCAACAAAGCAGTCAAGCCCACAATGCATAAGAGTATCGACGGGGCCCTAAAAGGAGAAGATGGTACCTTAATACTTGATGATAAAGGAAAAGCTTTTAGTTTGAATACATACTTCATAACAATTGGATATAAACTGGCCAACACTTTTCTATGTCCGACAGATGGTTACGATCAATTAGATTTAGATACACAAATATATCAGAATTCACCACCACTGCTGAGGGAGATATTTAACAATTATTCCACGAGCGTGCGTTGGATATGAGATGATAGATAGCCAAGTGGCGAGTGGAATAATTGTTTTATTAAAAACGACCACAAAATATAGAAAACCAGACTACAATAAAAATAAAAAGGCCCAAAAAATCACGCATATGCTTACCGTGTTTGTAGATCATGGTATAATGGCTCATAACCCATGATGGCTTAGCCAATCAAAACTCTCGAATTGCATTATCCAATGATCCAGTTTTTAATAAATAAATATATAACACAATTCGGGTGGAGAGAAAGTGAATCAACTGAACGCTAGAAAATCGACGGGTCCAAGCAATATCGCAATCAAACTTTTAAGGATAGCGGGAAACACCATTGTTCCATCCCTGGTTAATTTTTTTACAAACGCAGTTTAGAATTTGGAACTCTGTATTCTACGTGGAAGACAGCAAGGCTAATACTCCAGTTTATATAATGTAGGAGATGAAAAAGATTGCGGAAATTACCGACCGGTGTCATTGTTATGCGTACCGAGCAAACATTGTACAACACATTACTGTTAACAATTTGGTTTCTGAGAGACAGTGCGCTTACAGAAAAGGGTACTCTACCGAACATTTATTGGTGCACATCACAGAAACATGGCGGAAAGCGTTGTACTCTGGGATGGTTGTTAAGCTGCAGCATTCGTTGACTTTAAAAAAGGCCTTCGACAGCGCTTTACATGACATTTTAATGAAGAAGTTAACGAGGAACTTTGGTATCGCTGGGACATTGGCTGAAAAAAATATTTGAACGGAAGGAAGCGCTTTACAGATGAAGTGAATGTTATACAATCTGATCAAGCGTCACTACTTACAGGGATTGCTCAGGACTCCGTATTAGGCCCGACTCTTTTTGCCCTGTTTACCAAGTGATTTACCAAATTAATAGTGTCGTCTCAGGCTCGTTATATATGTAGGCAGACGATACAGCAGTTTATTGCATTAAAGAGATAGCGGACATGGCGATCGTACAGTTAAAAAAGGCATTACATGAGATCTGTAAGTGGTGTTTGGGCAATCGACTATACCCCTCAAGGTGCGGCAGAAAAAAGGCAGAGTCAAAGAGAATGGCTATTGTAGAAATTATTTTATTAAACAAAGTTTTTGCCATACATTTCCTGTAATTCCAAAGGCACAAAATTACAGAGAATGTATGACAAAAATGCAATAATTAGGAATTACAAAGAATAGATACCAAGTCCAGTTCATCTCATTTGTGAACTAGGACTTATTTGTTTTGATTTGAGGGCGAAAGTCTATAAAGTAGAGTCATGTACAGTTTTTTTTTTGCTTTGAAGTTCCATACAAACCTTTGAATTTCCCGCCATGTTGCCCTGATTACCCATGATGCACTAGCTCAAGAGCGCCAACTGGTCTGTTGTTTAAGACAAAATCTAGGTCTTGTGTAACGCAACTGTTGGCGGACGAGGTGAGTCAAGCAGAGATTAAATGTTGTATGTGGGTGCAGGAAGTGATCTATAAAGAAGAATTAGAGAAACTGAAAGCTGGAGACATACTTCCCAGTAACAGCCGCCTCCTGAAACTGGACCCTTATTATGACAGAGATGATCAGGTATTAAGAGTTGGTGGGAGACTACAGTTTGCTGATCTTCCCGAACTGAGAGCAAGCATCAAATAATCTTGCCTCATGGACATCCTAAAGTTGCCAAAATGGTGCAAGATTTAGATCAGTAAGAACATGTTACATGCTGGTCCAGAAACGGTGTTATAAACTTTAGGCAGAAAGTTTAACTCAAGGAAGATGTGAGGTTAAACGTGTTATCAGAAGATGTGTAGCTTGCCAGAGGAGAGACTTTCTTGTTCACCAGCTTTCGCGCATGTTGGAACTGATTTTGCGGGACCGCTGTATGTGAAAGAGAGCTTAAACATTAAGGAAGCATACGAGTGTATTTTTGTGGGAGGCGCGGTGGCCCCATGGTTAGTGCGCTCGACTCCGGATCGAGTGGTCCGGGTTCGGGGCCTGGCCGGGGACATTGCGTTGTGTTCTTGGGCAAGACACTTTACTCTCACGGTGCCTCTCTCCACCCAGGTGTATAATTGGGTACCGGCGTAATGCTGGGGGTAACCCTGCGATGGACTAGCATCCCATCCAGGGGGGAGTATAAATACTCCTAGTCGCTTAATGCTACTGAAACCGGAGATAAGCGCCGGCCTGATGGGCCTTCTGGCTCGTAAGCAGTGACGAGTGTATTTTCACATGCGCATCATCCCGTATGGTTCACCTGGAACTTACACATAGTTTGACCACTGATGAGTTCCTACAAGCTTTTAGTCGCTTGACGAACCGCAGAGACCTGTCTTTGCCACACAGTGTGGTCAGACAATGCACAAACCTTCAAGGCAGCAAGCAGGGAAATTCAGAAATTGTACGATAAACCCACTACTGAAAGTCAAAGGATGTGGAATGCGCTGGCTCAAGGTCAAATCAAGTCAGAGTTCTCATCACGAGGGATCAAGTGGAAATTCATTACAGAGCGTTCTCCGTGGAGAGGTGGATGGTGGGAAAGATTTTGCAGAGCGATCAAAGAACCACTGCGTAACTGAGGTCCTTGGAAGTGCACTTCTCCCCTTTTCTGAGCGAAACACATTTCTGATCAGAATAGAAGGTATCATTAACCCGTGGACCGCAGTAAGTGATGATTGCAGAGACCCATTACCTATTACACCTGCTCATCTTGCAATTGGTAGGCCAATTAACCAATAACCGGAAAGGGAAGAGGGTAGCTTGGAGGAGACCAGTAAGAGAGCTGTCGAAAGGAATCTCTATACCTGCAGAGATTACTCAATCACTACTGGAAGCATTGGAAACAAGAGTACCTACTACTCTCCTATCGGTAAAAAACAATTAGTGGCATAAAGGGATCCCTTCAATTCAAGTAGGCGACATTGTACTTATTTTTGACGACAATGTTCCGCGTACCAAATCGCCGTTGGCTAAAGTTGAAAAGGTTTATCCAGGGACGCGACGGCCTTGTACGGACCGCTACAGTTAGAGCGCAGAATAGTTTCTACAACAGACCCGTTCAACGTTTACATAAGTTAGAGATTGAGTTAGCAACTCCACAAGTATTCCCCAAAGCAGAGGATCCAGTCATTGGTGGGGAGAATCTGCAAACAAACACTGTTCATGCTACAAGTATACCTATTTCCAAGCCTAAATTGATTGTTGTCCCCCCCCAAGGACAAGGTGGGGAGAACGTTACAACCCGTACTCGTTTTGGAAGAATGATAAAGAAGCCCGAGAGACTGGACCTGTGAATGATCATACTAACCTCACCCTGCAGCTGCTGTGTAGGACTTATAGTGTCATGTGACTTTCGTTGTTTTTTTCCCGCTCTTGATATCGAAAGTGTTTTGTACATCGTAGCATTTCACTCGTATACATCCCCTTTGTAGCTGAGTCCAGTGGATTAAAGTTCCGCTTCACTTCAGTGTCTCGTCGTAATTGTTTAAGTAACGTGTGGTTTTAATTTCGCTAGTGTCAAGAGCGCTGGACGTGAAAGTTTTAAAATTTTATGGAAATACAAATAATCGTAAATGGTTCGAACCCAGGAGTCGTATCGTAATAAGTGAAGTACGATCGTCCGCGTGAGTTTAGTCAGCTGAGAAGGACTGTTTAGTATGACAGTGACTGACGTTTCGACAACCAGAGCGGAAGTCATCTTCACAGTCAACTGATTATTTGATTGATTTGTAATTAAGTGAAGTACGATTGTCCGGGCGAGTGTAGTCCTGAGAAGGACTGCTTGTGGTGACATTGACTGACGTTTCGACAACCACAGCGGAGGTCATCATCAGAGTCAAGTGATTTGTCTAACGCCAGTAGGTGGTATAAATACTCTGGTCGTTGATCTGATTGATCAACTAAGTCGTGATGTTATTGGTCGTCTGTCAGTTAAGCAGTGTTGTTATTGGCTTTGAAGACTGTAAACAGTGTTTTGTGCGTTTCGATCCGTTTTTTGGTAGTCAGATGTGTATTGTCAGTAAAATTAGTCGGTTTGTCTATTGTTTGTCTGTTGTTGATATCGTCAATAAGTCGTTTGCACCAAGCACGCAGTACAGGACTGATATGTATTTGTGGACCAGATAGATTTCATTTTTTGTCAACCGAGATTGTTCCTTATACTTTTCATGATTTTGTCACGCTTCACCAATGGAAATTACCTACTATATTTCTAGTTAATTATTATATTATAATGTAAAACAATGGTAATTGATTATTAAAATTTCAGATAACCGTCACGGGAAACAATTTATCGTTAGCCGTAAAAAGGCCAAAAATTTAACCGTTATAGGCATAAAAATGCTTTAAAATTAACAGTTAGCCGTAAAAGCCACTACCCCATTAAGATCCTCATACATTGGTATCTATGTTGGTGCCTTTGGTGGCAGCATCGTTGATATGGGAGTCAGAGGTAGCTTCCTCCTTGCCAGGTGACTCTACACAACAGCCTTGTTATCATGCCCTGAGATATATAAAAATTATAATTACAAGTGCCATGTTGGTAGTTTCACATGAGAGTCAGAGGTAGTCTCAACCTTGATCCCCTGAACTTTTCTTTTACTGAAATACAGCTTTGTAGCAATACCGTGTGCTGTCTATTAGTGCAATATTGGTTACAATGCTCACCAAGGAGGCCTATAGTCTACATTCCTA
>OX421451.1:34444432-34479432 GCA_949126865.1 Montipora capitata
ATCAAACATTGATTTATGATTTGTAACGTTATGACATTTCTGTCAATTTTAACTTTAAAATTGCTGGGATGGAGGATTCAGGAAGCTGATGTCTGCTCTTATGGTTTTTATTTTTTTAATTAAGTGGAAAGTTTGTAAGCTCTTTTGTACGTCGTACCGTGGCAAAAGACGGATTCTGGAATTAAAGATTTTGAGTCTAAAAAGTAGTGTGCTGTTGTAAACGTTTTTGTATAAGGGAACCTCTGCTCTTGCGAAACGTTTGTTTTAATCCACAGGAGAGAAAATTTGGTTGACTCTTCTTTCAAAGAAAGCTTTTTGATGAGCGACTTGTATTTCCTTGTTTCTTAGCCTTGGGAAGTGTAACCTGCGATCAGGCTCTATTTTAGTTTCGCGTAGTACGTAATGTGGAGTTGGCGAAACGAAAAATAGAGCCTGACCAAATTCCTCTTCGAAATTCCTTCCGCCCACTTTTTTTGATTGATTGACATGTCCTTCATCGGCCAATCAAATTTACTTCCATTACACCAATACACGCGTGGACGGCAGATTCACGCTATTTTGTTTTGACCAGAGTTAATTACCGTGGGAGGAATATTATAAACGAATTCGAAAGTTACCGTTGGCTTTAATTTGAGAAAAACACATTTAAAGCATGGGGAATGTTTTCGACGACTATATTGCGGCAAAGGCCGGTGTAATTCTCCCTCCGAACTTCGCTGAATATGCAATCTTTTAAGCTTGACATCTTAATTTGTAATTGAGATAACCTACAATTGGCTGTGACTAAAAGTTGGACGGGGACGTGGGACTTGGGACGTGGGGACTCGGGGACGTGGGGACTCGGGGACGTGGGGACTCGGGGACGTGGGGACGCGGGGACTCGGGGACTCGGGGACTCGGGGACGTGGGGACGTGGGGACTCGGGGACGTGGGGACTCGGGGACGTGGGGACGTGGGGACGCGGCGACACATTTTCGAAGTATAGAATTTCAGAAATGGGACAACATCGCCAAGAAAGTTGAATTGCTTGTGTTATTTTGCTTTTCAAGTACCAGCTAAATACACAGCGAAATTCAAAAATTGGATTCTCGAAAAGTCATTCTCGCCACCCGTCACAGAGCTCGAATGAGAAACAAAGCAGAAGACCTAATGGCCCATTGCTGACACTGCAGCTGAAATTTCACGTTGCAGCGTTTGTTGTTGTTGTTGCTCAGATACTTGAGCCTTACGACTCCTTCTCTGTAACTGAAGTTTAAATACCGTGCCAATGTCCTTGTTAGCGGCATTGTGACTGCATCTTTCCTGGCGCTTGTTCAATTTGTTACCTTTGATTCGGGTTGTCACCGTTGATGTTGTCGAAAATGTTCGTCATCAGAGGGCCAGAAGCCCCCCAGGAGGGGGAGGGGGGTACTGCCATATATGTGCGATATAGGTATGTGCCGCTGTGAAGAGTATGGTTTTCAAGCAGTTTGCTCTAGGATAGGATACATAAATCAGAGCGTTTGTTTCTAGAATTGGATATAATTTTTCACGGAACTGACCAGTTGGTTGAAGATTTTATCTAGACTAAAGAAAGGTGATAAAACCAAATTTTTGTATACTACTTCTCCACCGAAACAGCACCACAGTTTCTTTAGAAACTACCGCCTTCAAGTATAAATAAATCACTTTTTGAGAGAGAAACGATTGTGGTATAGGTTTTGCTTTGGCTAGACTGTGCTAGTGACATCAGTAGTTTCTGAAAAACAGTTACTCTAGGATAGGGAGGGTTTGGGGAGTTTACTCTGGTACGGGGTAGCAAAATTCACCTGAACCAGCTCTGGTTTAGGCTAAGGGTTCCAAGCCTCGATAGGAGTACTACAGCAAGGTATCTTGATATAAGATGACTTTTCCATCCTCGTTTCCGATAAAATATTTCAATTGTTTTTAGCCGTTAAAAATCACGTGACACATTTCAGATGAAAGAGGGAGTAGAAAGCAAAGTATGCAGATTTCAAGTTAACGTCGATTGGATAAATGTTTCCTCGTAAAACAAAAATATGCCAACTTATTCGCTTAGTCAAGCCTTAACACACAGAAGCGTTATTTAGCTTCTGGCCCGGGGACGGTACTTTAGGAATTTCTGGGTGGGGGATGTGCCCCTAGGACCTTTATCACTCTGCCTTTTAATCATATGCCCATCTTAATGGCAACGGTAAATCAAAATTAAAAGAAAAAAAAAGGTCAAATCACATAGAGGTCACAATAAAAATGAACGATATCACGTTGATAGGTATAATTATACGTTAATGGTAGTTTTAAGCAGTTTTAAGCAAAACTTTGTCGGAATTTTTTAGGGTAAACGTTCCCCCAATCTCAAAAACAAGCGTTATGACGTCTTCAGTCAAGAAATGTGACGTGACAGACAACTACGAGTGAAATGCACAATTTAAAACAAAAAGGTTAGGATGCAGAAAGTGGAAGTACTTTTAAATGTTCAAGCCTCGATATACTTGGGGAATTGTAAAATGATCTGAGAAATGGTCATACCAACGTTTCGTTCATGTTGCCTATGTCAAATAAGGACTTAATGCAAAAAAAAAAATTGTCTCTTCGTTTTACCTAAATTACTCCACTATGTAACTTGATAGTAGTATAATGAAAAGTCACCTTTTTATGAAGACGAGTAATAAACTATACTATATATATTTACTAGACCTCTGTTTCACATCATACAAACGAGGAACTTAAACCGGGGTACAACGCAGTTACGATCAACAGACGAAGATTTTGTGAAATATGATGAAAAGTTAAACAAATGGTAAAAATGTGTCCCCACGTCCCCACGTCCCCACGTCCCCACGTCCCCGAGTCCCCGAGTCCCCACGTCCCCGAGTCCCCACGTCCCCACGTCCCCACGTCTCCGAGTCCCCGAGTCCCCGAGTCCCCGCGTCCCCGCGTCCCCACGTCCCCGAGTCCCCACGTCCCCGAGTCCCCACGTCCCCACGTCCCCACGTCCCCGAGTCCCCACGTCCCAAGTCCCACGTCCCCGTCCCACTTTTAGTCACAGCCCCTACAATTGTAGCATTTTGTCGTTGGACGGTTTGGCAATAGATTTTTAAAGAAAAAAAGGAGAAATACATTATTCCTTTAACGTGTTTGCCCATGAAGGTTTCTTTGGTGATTTTTTCGGGTAATATCTTCAGTTGCAGTGTATTTCTAGAATTGCGCGCAGTAAAATCATGATACGTTTGGCTGTTAATATATAATTTTTTGGAGTACGAACAGTAAGATGGACTCGCAAAGTTTCTTTTATTGTTGTACAATTGATCTCTCTGGAAACATGCCATTTTAGTTTCTGGAGTGTGAGTTTTAAGTTAAATCAAGTGGAAATATTATGAATTGTGCAAACAAACCGTGTCATGTACAGTAAAGAAATAAAGCCGTTTGATACACAGATATTCAAAACATGCATTCGTGTAACTTGCGATTTTATCAGCATCTCCTCCTGATGATATATATGTCCCTTGTCTCATCCAGGAAACCAATATGCATCGGCTTTCATTGCCATTTGAAAGAACCAGCTATTTAGCTTTCAAAACATCAGGGAAGTTTGTGCCATTTCAACCCCATGGCCACAGAGCTCGACAACGGAATCGCTAATTTCACTCGTTCCAGAAATTCAAACCCGATTCTGGACAAGTTATGAGATATTTCAGATGGCATATCTCCATTTATACAAATAAAATCAAGTTGGACCGTCCACGGCATTGTAAGAACAAAAGGGAGCAAATTTCTTCGTACACTTATGGCGGATTAGTCTCGAGGACTTCACGAGAGCTCCGCGCAATCACGATGGCATTTTCACTTCCGGCGTTTCAACAGCCAATCAGATCACGAGTTTGGTCGGCCAAATTTTGGCCGACCAAACGGAATTCTTGAGAGACTTTTGGTCAGGCCCAATTTTAGCGAGCGACGACATAAGAGAACATATGGGCGAAGCTAAAAATGGGCCTGATCGCAGGTTATGGGAAGTGTACCTAAAATATCGGCCATTTTGCAAGATTCTTTCTTGGTCCCCCTTTGCAAAATCTCAGAAAATTTCCATTTTCGACACTTTCGGAAAACTTCATTTTCTCTTACTCTAGGCCTTTTTGTCCTTTGGGTTTTTTTGCGCAGAACAAATTTATGATAGTTAAGATTCTGTTACATAACAATTATGCCATTATGCGACTTGTGTTTCCTAGTTTTTTAGCCTTTGGAAGTTTGCCTGAAAAATCGGCCATATGCTATATGCCATTTCTCTTATTCTAGGCCTATTTTCATGCGGCAAATCTATGATTGTTTCCCTTTGGATACATACTAATTAGGCCATTAGGGCGCGACATTATTTTATTTTCCTAGTTTTCTTAGTCTTTGGAAGTTTGCCTAAAAAATCGTCCATTTTCGACCATTTTGTACTAGGGTTCTGTACGGGTCTGCAAATTATCCCAGGATCGCAAAGGATCCCGGAACGCAAATGATCTCCATTTTGGACCACAAATGTTCCCGAAAGAAAAGTAAAGAATGGTATAGGGCGTGGAATGGCCGTCTGGATAGAGAATTGGCTTGAAGAGCGCTGATTTTTAGATCACGGCTCACAAGATGCCGATGATTTGACTTCCGGGATCATTTGCGCGGGTACAGTTTGGCGATCATTTACAGTCCTGGGATAATTTGCGGACCCGTACAGTTCCCCGTTTGCTATATGGCGCAAAATCGCGACTTTCGAAACTGAAATTTGTAAGACTTGCCGTTTTTTTGTTCTATAGGCCATTTTCATCCTGTTTTTTTTGCATAGAACAAATCTATGATAGTTGGCTTTCGATACATAAGGCATTGGACTGTCTCGTATTTCCTAGGTTTCTAGCATCCGGAAGTTTGCTTCAAAAATCGGCCAGTTTCTACCAAATTTCGAATGCTGAACAACTAGGGAAACACAAGTCGCCTTTTCCCCTAAATGGTGGTTAGTTATCAGCTTCACCCAGGCTATACTTTCGAATTCTTCATCAAATAAACGCTGCGTATCACTGCTCCCAAAGTTTTTGACAGTCACTCGCCCGTTCTCCAAAGTATCTGCTTCTTCTGCTTTGAGTATTTCAGATTCACATTTTGATTTTCTAAAGAAATATAGCCCTAGCTTAAATTTGCCAGTTTTCAACATTTTGATTCAAGATTTAAACATCTCGATTTTTGCTTTGATGTCCGTTCTCAGCAGACAAACTCCTGCTGACATTTAAATACGTCATTTATAGTCCAAAAAGTGACAAGAGAAAAATATATGGTGGTTCATTTGCAGCATGAAGTCCATTTTATTGTTATTTTAATTCAAACTCAATAAAGCAAGTGATCTCCCACCGGAAAATGTGACAAACTGTCTATATACATTAACTATAGAAGCTGGCTTTGATCACCACGTGCTTTTTACGTGCTTTTTTATAGTCTTTAATTGTTTTCCCGTAATTTGCAAATGAAAAGGTTCGACAGATTTGATAAGCTAAACATTACAAGTGAAGTTATGCCCATTTTCATTTTTTTTTTATTTTGCATAGGTGACCACTTAAACTGTAAAGTAGAGGTACAAGAGACCTGAGTACTTTCTTCGTCATGTGGAATATTCATTCATTTGAACAAAAACTAATTGGCTATCGTGCGGAGTGAAAGAAGTGAGAAACATAAATATTCCAACCCTTACTAGGCACTGATCAGAGATGACCATATTTATAATTGCCAAATTTTTCATTCCACCTCCGAATATGATTTTCCGGAACAGCTGCTCGGGCTCAGTATGTCGTGCATGTTGTGAAGTTGTGGTCATGAAGACATTTCGTTTAGTCCTTTGTATCTTAGTTTGCTGTTTTGCGGGAGTTTTCTCCTCTGGTGAGTTGAACGTCAGCCTAAACGGTAATAATCGTGGGTAGATGAAAGCAAAGAATGATAAAACAATGGGTTCCGACATAAATTCATAGTTAGCCGATTTGCTAGATTTAAGTAGGACAACAATTCGCAACAAATGGCGCAGTGGTTTTCAATGTTCATAAACCAGATTGGTCTGAGATGGAATGTGTCAACAGTTGCTTAAATAATCATACATTTGTTTATTTGCTGTTTTGGAGATAGAGAGACTGCAGCGTATGGCAAGACTTTCGAACAAAACTTTCGCTCCGGAAAAAGATCTGCAATCCGGCTAACTGCGAAATAACCTAAAGGGAGGACGGGAGTCTAGTTTACCTTTCACTTCGGAATCAGCTTAAATTTAGGCGTGCGCTTTTTTTGGAAAATTAAGATCTGGACTTGTTTTTTTTTTTTTAAGAATTTTGAACCAGGGTTATGAATTCATCCTTCCTTAAAAGATCACATAACTAGCGTTTCGAGTGATCGCTTGAGAAACTCTCGGAGTCCAGGGGAAGCCGATCTCACGCAGCTGTTTCTCGCCAGTTCCGATAGAGCGATTCGGGAAGAAATTTTCCCTTCGTAAACCAGTACTGGTGCTTCAGTTGCAAGAACAATGGATGTTGGTGCGCTAAAGGTCGTGAGTGCAAAAACCTGGTCGGATGAACTTTCAGAATCTTAAAATAACTGGTTAACAGGTACTACCTTTAAAATGGCAACAGGAAAGGGTAAGACTCAGTTGCCTTTTCTTTCTTCCCTTTCTCGCGTAAAACCCTTCGATTCCTCGAAGGTACAAATTTTGAATGTAGGTGAATTGGCTCTGGTCGCACCTCTGTAATGTTTAGCATAGTGCATCTGACCAATCCTTTGTACTACTTCCCATAACTTCACATTCGTAAGCCTCGATGTACTTAAATGAAGTGTAGGGTTTTCTTGGATTTCGCAACTTCAATACGTTGCATGACTTGCCCGTTCTCAAGGTGTGAACCTCGTTAAATGGCATGTTCGTCAACTCGACCCCCTGCTGAAAGGACTGAACTGTCTCGGATTTCCGACTATTCCTAATTCATCACAAAAGACGAATATATTTTAAAACAGAAATGATAATTGTAGGCTAATATTTTTTTAATGAGGTTGTGTAGGCCCCGTCTTACCACACTGCAGTGCCGAAATACCAAAGCCACCATGCACACTTTTCGCGAAACGTAGGAGACATAGATTTCGGTGTGGCAGTACGGCCGGTCTTTACAGTATATTGGGGTCGTGTAAATAATGCCCGGAGATAGCTTTGTGACCATACGTCACGCTGCTCACAAAATGATATACCGTATTATAAAACTGTTGTTAGGTGACGTGGTTCATTCGTTGAATTTGTTAAAAAAAGAAGCCAGATGTATAACGAAAATGGTTGTCTAATCGACAAAAGATGTGAAATTACACTAGAAAAAAAAATCCTTTCAAAATCTGCCAGACACACGCCAAATTACTCTAGCAAAATTTGATGTCAAAGCACAAAACTGGATTAACCCTTTTTATGGCACGTGGGAAATATTCTATTGAAAATTCATTTCAAAGATTCAGATCAGTTAAGTAAAGAAACTAAGGCTCCAGCTATTATATTAGCTATTAGCTATAACATTAATGTTTATAATATCTAGAGCTATTGGCTCTCACTATAAAAATATTTCATTTGTTAAAGCCATATGTTTTTTTACCTTCCAGTTGTTACTGCGTGACATACTTATTTAAATAAGATGTACGAAACCAACCAATCAAATGTGAACATGTACAAGTACAAGGAGGAACAGACGTCTTGCTGAATGAACGACTTTGAAATTAGACACGTATTTTCAAACATCATGAACAAATCACCAATTTCACACATTCCTCTAAAATCCTTTCGTCATTTAAGTTGTCTATGCTTCAATTTGAATTTACAAGTAATAGAAACAGGAGTTTCATCCTACTCAATCTTAACCATGAGTTAAATTTATCTGGATACCCTCTCAACTTTATCATGATGCCTTCTCTTCGTCCCTTCTAATTACCTTCTTTTTTCACTCCTAAGCACTTACTGGTCAGAAATAACACACAAACAGCAGTGACAAACATCAGATACAAACGCATCATTTGAAATTATCTTTAACTTGATATTTCGTTTGCTTCTGCATACATCTTCAGAAGTGGCGGTTAATACAAAATTGGAGTTACAGTATTACTAACTTATTAACTATTAAGTAACAACAGAGGTGACAAAAAACTAATAATGACACAGCTTTTCGCTGCTGACATATTCATTTAAGGTCGGCTTTAAATCTTTGATCAACAGTGTCTCCTTTATTTTACGTAGTGAGTGCCGGATCACCCTTTGGCTAAGATTTCAAAATGATCCCATTTTAAACTGTGAAATCTTAGCCAAAGGGCGATCCGACACTCACTGTAAAATAAAGGAGACACTGTTGATCAAAGATTTAAAGCCGACCTTAAAGTGCCTATTATCTCAACACACTTTTGCACTATATTTATTTTCCGAAATCATCCCGAAAACATCGTGTTATTTTTAAAACCTTTTGAATGAAATGTCACTTTTTTATTGGCTTTGAAAGAAGGGAAAAGTGGTTACACTTTGATCCATAACCGAGCAATGAAGAGGAATGGGTTCGATACCGGGTTGACGTCACAAACTGCTTTGCATTGACAAAGTTCTTGGAAAACAGCGATGCAAATTAATCTGTGACGTCAACCCGGTATCAAACCCTTCCCCTTCATTGCCGGGTTATGGATCAAAGTATAACCTGCGATCAGGCGTACTTTTCTTTAGAAAAGGTACGCCGGAATACAATTTATTTTCGAGTCGACTACCGCCTACTTGTCAAAAGTGATGCTATCTTGTGTCATGCTATAAATGTGACTTGTGTCATGCTATAAATGTAAGCCAATCAGATTTCACCGCAAATGACCTGCACGTTGCGATTCAAGGGACGAATAGGACTCCAGCAGTCTAGCTGGAATGTCTCAGAAGTCGAACTTTATCCATACAATCAAAGCTACTAGTATTTCTGCAAATCCCACTTGACATTTGGTGGGGTTTTTATGTTTAATTAAACCAGCAAGGAACAAAGAATTTCGAGATAAAATCACAGAAAAAGCCGAATCCTTCATGTTATCAGGCGCAATCAACAGCTCAATAAACCTTACATAAACGGCTCGAATATTTAAGTCAAAGATGGCAATAAAAGATGCTAATATTTCCGAAGAAAATGGACTTTGAGAAATTCTAGTTTTCCAGGTGCAGCTACTCAACTATTATTTTGTGTCACTAAACCATTGTTCAGCGCCTCCGTAAACAATGTCTAATTTCTATGTCAAGCTCGGCTGATTCCGCGAATGTGGCAGCACAAGGACCTATTCGGCTCATTTTGGATTTACGACTTGTTGCTTCAGAATATATTTCAAAAGACTTACCACAACTACAAACATTCGGTGGAAGTGGAATGATGCATTTTTTCTGGAATGTTCGGGGCTGTAAATCCCGTACGAAGTACAACTACAATGTCTTCTTTCAGACAAACCATTCTTCTGATGCATTCTCTCTGTTCTTCCTTTAAAGATTTTTGAAAAAAAATTGAAGTCGCGGCAACAGCTGTAAACAGATCCTAAACATCATCCCTGTTCAAATCCTTCTGGGCGGCCATAATATTATTTTACACTTAATGTATGGTCCCGAGGGATACAATTAGTTTTGTTTTCCCGAGAGTCCTGATGTTTCCCGAGAAGAAGGGACCGAGGGACCGGACATTAAGTGCTTTGTTGTATATTTGGACTTTTCCGTCAACAATAGCAGCAAAACATCCGGAGCGCACAACAACTGTGGAATTGTATCCCGATCAGGATAAATTTGAATTTGATCAGGGGCACGTGACCAAGAACCAACCAATCACAGTGCTCGTTTTGATGAGTGAAAGGCTAGTACATAACAAGATCAGGTGTTAACTGATTTTACAAAGTATGATTTGCATTTCTATAACCAATCGGAGCGAGGCTCCAAAAGCTCTATTGTTTCTCGACCAATCAGCAAAAAAGCCAAATTTTGGCTTTTTCACGTGGGATCCGTACAGTAAATGTATCATGCCCTCCTTTGACAAGATGACAAGTAGGGAGGGAGGTCATGATCGCAGGTTAATCAAAGTATGACCACTTTTCCCCTCTTTCAAAGCCGATAAAAAAGATGTATTTGGGATGATTTCGGAGAATAAATGAAGTGAAAATGTGATTTGAGGTTATAGGCAATTTAAATGAATAGGTCAGCAGCGAAAGATGTCTTTATTATTTTTTTGGTCACCTCGCTATTGTTACTTAATAGTTAATAGTTAATAATCCTGTATATTTAAACTCCAATTTTGTATTAACCATCACTTCTGAAGATATACACTGAAGCATACGAAACGTCAAGTAAAAGATAATTTCAAATGATACGTTTATTTCTGATGTTTGTCACCGCTGTTACGTTTGTGTGTTATTTCTAATAAAACTGAGATGGTAAAAGAAAAAGAGTATTACGACGTATATTACTTACTGATCAGCTTTTGTAATTATTTTTCATAAACAAAAAAAGATCCTTTTCCTGATTTTATCCGTTTAATTTCACAACCGATAAGTCACCGGTTATCTATTTTCAATCAAATTTAACACAAAAATTCCTCAGTCCAGTTTGGCTTATTGCCTTTGTCAAAGAATTCACGCATTTTTATTTTGAAATTCTAACTTTATCACCGATAGGAAATGTTGGTTTATTCTATTTTTGATTTATCAAGTTGCCGTAGTTTCTCTCATTACACATGAGCCGAATCGAATTCGAATTTACCCAAATTAATTAATCCCGGCTGAATTGATTCAGACGCCGAACTTAATTTGCGCCGAAATTAATTCACAGAAGCATACTAGGACTGAAGAAAAAAGTTGTAATGATTTCTGCATTTGATTCGGCTCATGTGAAGTACGGCGCCTAGATCTAAGCCGCTCCACATTCTGGGGGGGGGGGGGGTGGGGGGAATTGCTTAGCCGAGCCGAATTAGACTGGTCGTTTTGAAATGATTCAGACGCCGTACTTCACAGGAATTTAATTCAACTAGACGCTCCATGAGCGCACACTGGGCTGCCTGTGGTATGTGTAACTCATAAATAGAAGGAACTGAATTGGGTGGTATTGAACTGTCGCGTTCCAGGCAATTTTTTTTTTCAAGTCGGGGGTCATTAAGACCATTTAAGGAGTCACCCAGAAGTCGTGCCAGCAGAGGCCCTTTGACTCACACGTTTATACGACAAAAGAGATCTTTTTCTGAGGTTAAATACCTGCATTCCAGCCTATTAATCATTTGTCAGAAAGAAAAAATTCCTGTCATCTTTCATCATAGGCAAGCATTGCGTACGTGTGGTAGAGCAGTAAGACAGCGCTTTATTCTATATTGATACCACTTAGCAGGGGGGTGACAAGCAAGACTTTTACCGACACGAAAAAAAAAAAAAAAAAGAAAAAAAAATAGAAGCTCCAAAAAGCTTACACTGGGTTGCCTGTGGTACGTGTTACACAAAGAAAGAAGGCACTGAATTGGGTGGTATTAAACTGCAGTGTTCCAATTAATTTTTTCAAGTGGGGCGTCATTAAGACCATTTGAGGGGTCACCCACATGTCACGCCAGCAGAGGCCCTTTGGCTCACACGTTCACACGTTTAATTATTTTGTGATGTCCTGTCCCATTTTGAGGTCTTTTAGCTTTTTAAGCTTTGGTAATAAATTCAGTTTAAAGATAACAAAACACGCTCTTGAGTAAAATTCACTCGTTCCTTCTTTAAAAAAATAGTCTGCAAAAAACTAACTGCAAATTGCTTTGACGGACGTTTTCCAGCATGTCTTGCAGTTGCACTAAGCAAACGTTTATTGCACACACTAAGAAAAGACTGAAGGTGTTGTTTCCGCTTCATAATTCCTCTTCTTGTTAGTCTAATCTGATGCCAGGTCAAAACATTGTTTGGCTTTGCGTTTGCACCAGAAAAAGACAAGCCAAAAGACAGATGAAGAAAAAAATAACATAGTTTTTATATATAACTCTAAATCGAATTCTGATCGAAAGATCGATCTTAAAAACACGAAAATCTCTGCAGGTGTACGTGATCACCTTGTGTCAACTGAATGAACTACGGGAAAGAATGTTAATCGTTTGTCGTTTTCAGAGTAAAACAACGTACTTTTTAGCCAAGGAAGCCTTCTTTGTCGGCTTCCTGAGAAACGTATCTACCTTATTACATGAAATTTTTGCGACACGTTAATTTCGCGAATTTCGCGATTTAAAAAAATCTCGAAATTTAAGTGACGCGAAAATTAAATGTCGCGAAAATAACATGACGCGAAACTTAAGTGACTCACATTATGTCAATGATTAAAAAAACAACGACTTTATTACACACGTTTATAACAATCATTTTGAGCTATTCTGTGGTAATGTTGTGGTCCTCTTCATCACTACTGCTTTCCGTCTCTACTCCAGGTAGTACTTCTTTTGTACAATCCTCAAACTGTCCATTTACTAGCTCCTTGAGTGTGTCTCACTCAAAAACGCGAAATTAAAGTGAGTCAAAATGCAAAATTTTCGCAAAATCGCTAAATTAAGGTGTCCCGAAATATGCGAATCTCAAAATCGCGAAATTAACGTGTCGCGAAAATTTCATGTATTAAATTTTGACTTCAGGTTGAACTATTTACACAATCGAGAGGTTGAGAGGCCATGCAATTGAAAATTTTAAACATCTATGAGATAAAAAAACACACTTGCAAATTATCGCAGATCACAATGCTGACAAGCACAAAAGCAGAAGAATCTGTTAAGTAAATATGAAGTTTGTTACTATCTGAATGTTTTTGGGTTACAGAAAAGGGATATATTGTCACGCAAATTATGTAATTTCATGACACTCAAAATTCGCGAAAAGCGCGAGTTTCATGTAAACAATCTTCGCACTAGCAAGTCGTTGCAATAAATTGGATTAACCAGGAAGTTAAAGAAATATTCTTGGCTTCCCAAATAAATTTCATCTTACACTACAATGACAAAATCATTTGTCAGAGAAATAAAATTCCTGTCTCCTCGCGCATCACATTTCAACGCACGTATGCAAATTTGTTAACTCATTTTCACCGCGACTCCCGCGAAATTTTCCTTCTTTCAAATACATTGTATTAGCAAAAATGTCATTTCTCGTCAAGCGTTGCATCTTTTATGTTCAAATAACTGCTAAAAATAAAGATTTTCATAATTTAATATTTGCACAAAAATAGCAACGCACGCAACAAATTTAGTCGCATTTACCTCTTCGTCGAAGTCTAATGCTTAACACAGGAATTTTTAGTTATTGTGAAAATCTTACTATATGCTTTAGCAATCATCTCCCAAAATGTTTTTCGCTGATGGCAACTTTTATATTTGCGGTTCAAAAAATTAATGTTGTTTTCATGTCGTAAATTTTGTTGCTGATGGCAAAATATTTATTCTTGATCGACCGTCCTGAAAACTTTCTTCTGCTCTTCCTAAAAACTGTGTATCAATATTTATTAATTTTACTTTTGCATCAATATTTGTTTTGCATAAAGCAAGCTAACAAAATCGGTACCTTTCTTAGTTCGCATTTTTGAGCCTTAAATAGAATTTTCGGTCCTATGCTTCTTTTACAAAGTGGTATATTTTTTTAGGTCACCCATCCAGATACTAACCCCGCCGGACAGAATATAACTTCAGTGAACTTATGCATTACAAAGCTGTCAGCTGCTCATGTTCATGTTCATTTCGCTCCGGTGTTATTCCGCCTCAGTTCGGTTTATTCCGGTATATTCCGTTCCGTTCCGTTCCTGTGTTTAGTAACGCCCGTGACGATGTAAAACCTACCTATAAATATTTCCGTCGCTTCTTGCGAGGGACTCACAAGCTGTGAAAGGCAACACAGGAGGAACATCCAATTCCAAAGCCGCGGATACATTCTGTGATTTCATGCGCTCAAGAAAATCCAGTCACCACAAATCACCCTGCAATATGTTACATTTTAGTCAAAACAAGAATTTTCGCGTTGTATAACTTATTTCTAAACAGCTGCTGATTATAAGTCACAGCACGAACTGGCCAGACATCAAAATCCTTCGACTTGCATTAAATCATTTCAAACTGTTTATATTGCATTTCAAACAACGATAAAGTTTTGGTTTTGTCTAAAATGAAACGTTTTCAAAATTGATAGCGAAACAGAATACCTCCCACCGAGATGTTTACTTCCTTACTTATGTGACAATGAACGTCATCAAATTATCTATAATTGGCTTCATGTTAGGTAAAATGCCTCCCATTCTGAGTAACCCACTACTTAGACGAGGGAAGTAGGACTAATTTCACGGCAACCAAGAGAGTATTTACGAAAAAATCATGGCTCATACTTCCTGACAAGTTTTTATTTTCGGTTGTTTCATTAAGTACAAATTGCCCCACCCCGACGCGCTAAAAGTTGTCGTCTGTGGGAAAGCCAGCTTTCCAGTTATCTTCCAAGAAAATTCCAGTTTTGGCTAGGTCGCTGAGCAAACAACTGTAAAATGGCCAATACGTGGCTTGCAACCAATCTGTATAGACGCACATAACAATGCAGCAATGTTCAAATTCTGAGGGAAGAACAAAGGGAGCCAATGAGAGATCCTTTGCTATCGTCCACCAACATGACGGCGGTGACGTAACATGAAAACCACCTATTGCTAAAGTTGCTTATGTAACTGGGATGACCTTTCTTAACTGACTTTCACTTCATCCCCAAAATCAATTCGTCAAGTTAAGAGGACTCATTGAAATTCTCTTATGATTTCATGTGTGGTCTTGCATGAATTGCATTCGTCAGAAAATACGTCACCATAATTTTGTAGTTTCCATTAATTAATATGCTATCAATATTATTTCAAAATTAAACCAGAAAGAACTGTCAGTTCAGTTTTTGTACGTGTTTTGGTACCATAAGTGGGCAAATTGAAAAAGCACTGAGCAAATTCGAATCAAAATAAACGTGGACGTGAGATAAAATACAACTGAAGCGGTCCAATGGTAGCTCTTAAGTGAATCATTATGTATAAGTTTGTTCAAAAGTTGTTCAAAAGTCTGAAAGCCCGAAACTCCCGGGCTGCATATTAATTCAGCCGCGTACACACGCATTGCATTCTTAAATTATTGAGTCTTTGATGTCACTTTCGCCTTGATCCAGCTCTCTCAAGATTTTAAAGTTAGTAATGGCGGACCATTAAACAGGAACATTCCAGTTAAAATAAACAGGTGTCTTTTTTTGAAATCAAGGCTTAAAACTTCCATCAGTTACTGTTTAGTTAACAACGTTTTGGAATCCAAAGAAAAATAAAACTTGTTTGTTGGTCATAGTAGCACTTTGACAGCGGGGGCAGCTGTGGTGTCAGCTATTACTAGTAATAAGAGTGTCGATCTATCACTTTGCAGCCTTTCCAGAGCACAATCACGAATGGATTTATTTTTAGATACACTTTGCGCGCGAAACAAACAAAGAGCAGCCCATTTAACCAATCAGAAGAAGTCCTGTCATGCGTGACTGCTTCTGTCATGTTTTTTTTCGGGGACAACTGATTTTCGCCTGAACGGGTATTCTAAAAATAGACACATTTGTGACTGTGCTGGGGAGCCCACCCATGCCATGAGAACACTCTTATCTAATTCACTCTTGATAGTTATATAAAGTTCTGCCGCCTTCCAACAACTGCACAAGGAGCGACCGGATCTGTTTTTCAGGGCATTTTAGGACTGGTTGCGAGGCGTCTTCAGCTGCCGACTAGGCTACTGGAGAAGTCTGGGCTCGGTTGTTCAAAGGCCGATTAACGCTAATCCGAGATTAAAAATTAACCAAGAAGTTTTAAATTATTTCTCTACTCCCTAAGAATGCTGTTCGACGCTGATATTCGGATAAAATTTACATTCGTAGATGTCGATCTTGAAAAACAAAAATAAGCAAAAGAAACTTTAACCAAAAAATTGAAAACATGAAAGAAAAGTTTACGCTAATCCTGGATTGAGTTAATCGGCTTTCGAACAACCGGGCCCTGGTGATGACTATCCTCAGTAGTGACCACCTCTCAGCCAAAATAGAAACTATCCTATTTTTAAAGATTTTCCCCTTTACCTGGACACGTTGTGGTTAAACATTTTGAAGCAGACCGCATTTACTGTTACACTATTGAAGAGCCTGTTTCTCAATTAAAGACCCATGCAAATACCTTTTCGCACCCGATAGTGTAATAGGCCGGTCTTTCAACATGTTTTCAGGATAACAAAAAGAACAATGAATTGTGGAGTTTTAGGGCGTAAATCCCTTCCGTTTTCAATATACAGAGGCAATCGTGAAAAAAGGGAAAGGACAGCGAAAAGTTTCGAAATTTCGAGAAACGGACCCTTGTGAAAAATTGGACTCATTCTAACAGCCGAAAAAGCTTTCGCAGTTGCGTATGAAAATGACGAGGATATTTTTAATGTCAGCGATTTTTTTTGCTTTATCAATAAAATATGATGTGGCTTCTTTTTAGCTACTGCCTCGCAGGAGGTTTGCACAAAGGGACCCTTCCCATATAAAAAAGGCGACAGGAAGATTTTGGACTGCGACTTTACCGATGCAGCAATACGTGATATCCTTTGGTACAAAGACAACAAACTACTCGTCAATGGTAGCGGAGGTCTTTATCAATCATTGATTCGATTAAATCATGACACTCTTCGCAGTTCGCTTCTGTTTCAATTTGTGCGCTTTAAACATGCTGGAGTTTACACTTGCAAACCAGAACCCAGTCAACCCGTCAGCAATTGTCCAGATGGCAAAAGCGTCATCATCCTGGTCGAATGTAAGTGTTCTTGTGATCATTGCCATTTATCTTGGAGTTAAGGTTTTTTTTTTTTTTTACTGACGCCATTGTTCACACATTTTTCATTAGCATACGTTTTTGCTTAGATCGAATTATAAACAAATTTGTCTCAAGAGTTTAAAGAAATGATGAAACTTAGTCATCTTTTCAATTTCACCAATCATCACTTTCATTTTGCTGGCCATGGACGAAAACAATTATATATCCACTATTACGCCATTTTACCATATTTGGTCACGATAACGCGCAAAATATGAGATGGTAATACACTGTTGTGTCCCGGTTTGACCGGTTTAGAATGGAGCAAATACGGACGGAACGGGAGTTGTTCAATGAAGGAAATTGTTTTCAACACTATACAAAGCCTGAGAATTTAGCTTGTCATCGCCTGTCACTCGTCATTTCGTTTATCCAATCAAATAAAAGGACATTTGGCTGGCTTTTTTTTGTGCTGATTACATCGTTCACAAGCGCTCTAAAGGACAGATGATGCATTTTTTTTTTAAACACTCTTACCAAATAAAATTGAAGCAAAATAACACCTTTTTGTAGTGGAAAAATAAATCTCTTATTCGATGGTTTAACATATAATACTCGCGGACATTTTGCTCATTGCTCGTATTCTTCACGCAACTCGCAAAATATCCGCACGTATTATATGTTAAACCATCGAATAAGATGTATATATCTGATCTGATATCAAGAGAGGATGAGGTAAGAGAACAGATTCCCCATAAATGGGCCTCTTCCAATGACCGTTTATTAAAATCTTATTTTAGCTAAGCAGCTATTTTTACAGAGGCACCTGATTAGCCAGTTGTAATGACGTAATGAAATTTTAAATATGCGCGGCATTGGAAACGAGAACTTAGTAGCTTAGATTAAAAAAAAAAGGCCATGATGGGGCATGGGGATCCGTTCTCTTACCTCATCCTGCCTTGCTGATTCCCTGCTACCAGAGGTCTTTTTTCTTTTGCGTTCGCTGGGTTGACTAGTACGGGAGAAAGAGACCTCTGTCATGTGTCGAAACTCGCTCTGATCCAACCGCTGTCCACAACCTTCGACGACACTCCTCATGCAAACCGCATGCGCCATGATATGTTTGCTGACTGTGACTTGAGCCCACTGTGTCCCACGCATTCCTTTACAGTAATTCCGCTTTTGTTAAGTGAGCCCACACAACATGAAGTATGACGTAAGGATTCGGTCGCTAAGTAACCGCCGTGCATGCTCAACACAGTGAATTTAGACCCATGGCAGAGGTCTCTTCTCCTGTACTCGTCAACCCAGCGAACGCAAAAGAATAGAGACCTGCTAGCAGGGAACCTTACTGATACTATCTCTTTTCAGTGTTCGCTCACCAACAGTGGTACACAAAACTGACCGTTGTTATCTGTTAGTATTGGCAATACCGGGACAAACTTGTGCAAAATAATATTGTTTGCCTGATAATTCGTCTATGTTTTAATACGGGAAAAAGGACGGATCATCCGTTTGGACGAATTACCAAGATAGTTCGTCTTGACAGACGACTTACAGTGATAATTAATCTGGACGGGTGATTCACTAGTTTTCCCGTATTCATACACAGACGACTTATTCCACGAACTTTCTTAATTTTCGCAAGTTCGTCTCAGACGGACGATTCGTCTCTAGTAGAATTCCGGCCAATCATATCATTTAGAGTGCAATTTGGTACAAATAAGAGCGAGCAGGTCCGTAGCCAATATGAGGCAAACCGAGGCACTTGCCTCAGTCATTTTTTCGTGTTTTTTTTTTTTTAAATAAAGCGTTATTCCAGTGTTATTCCAAATGTAATCATCATAAACACCTAAAATACCTATGAAGAGAATTTAACCATGGTCATCGCCTCGGTCATATTAGGGAGTTCAAGAAACCACGACGGCTACGGCGACGAAAACGTCACTTCAAAATATAAGTTTGAGCTATTCTAAGTACTTCATGATTATTCTATCTTGTTTATATTATTCAATATGAGCGAAATGTCCTATAACTGGATTAGCACTGACGGATTTGAAGTAAAGAGTGAGACTGAAAGGTTCTCTGTAGTTTGTCCACGTTGTCGTCAAAACCTTAAAATTGGTCATTTCACGCAGTAGTTTTGACGAGTACGGGAGAGAATTGTTAAAAAATGCGTGCCGCACGTGCAGCACGATCATTTTGGTTCTTTTAACCAATAATATTACTGCTATTTGGCGTTGTCGTTGCCGTAGCCGTCGTCATTTCTTAAACTCCCTAATTTTTTTCTGGCTACGGCCCTGACGAGTGTTTTGTTTTACAGACTAGCCCGTAGGGCGAATCATTTTGATGTCTGAAAATTAATAACATACACGAGAAAATGGAAGTTGACAGCGAGCCCTTTCCTTCAAAAGTCATACAACTATAAGTTTGTAATTTGCGCTCGAATTACAATACTTGAAAATTGCACTGTTTTTAGCCAATCAAAACTGAGAAATTTTTTCATGTATATTATGGGCTGGTTAGCACTTACGATGCAATTAGAGCGAGTTTTTGAGTGTCGTAAAACCAAAACCAAAGTTATTACTTTGGCCAATCAAAAAGTACGGAGAAAATCCAGTAAACCAATCAAAACTCGAAGGAATTTCACGTAGCCGACACAAAGCGCGGAAAATGAGCACGCTCGAGCCTTGATTGATTTTGGTTTCACTTCTGATTGGTTGAAAAAGTGGCGCGAGAACTTTGAACCAATCACTGAGTGAAGTAATGCAAAACCCAAGCAATTAATTAGCTAATTAAATGAAAACCGCTCTATCAGCATAGGTGTAAACCCAGACGTCAGAGGTAAAAGTGTCCTTGGCTTTGAGTCCAATATCCGGTGCATCCAAATGTTCTGCTCTGAGTCACAACCACAGGTTGTCGACTATTTCTAGTCGACAACTTATTAATTGAATCGACAGCTATCAGTGTTTGGAAATGCGTTTTCGCATTACGAAAAGTTTAGTTGTTGATACCCGGTATGTTTTGGGGGATCCTGTGAACTTAACGGGGCAATGTCACGTTATTTTAGGGCGTTTAGGGGAAATTTTTAGTTTTTCCCAAGTTTAATTAAGCTCGAAAATGGAAATGTAGAATTCCTTTTAAGTTACTGACAAAATTGTCGTTAAATCATAAAACAAGATGGTTCTGAGCAAAAACGGCCTCTATACAGGCGATTTGCCACTGATAAACTTGAAAAACGTCGGGCCGACGTGACTTTTTTCAAGATTGCTTCTTTTTCCTGTCGTGGCCGGTATGGACACAAAACGCCTTCAAATTTAATCAGTTGCAAACAAACTTAACAGAGCACAATTTAAGGAGGCTCGAAATAGTTTCTCCTTCTTTCAAACAAATAAACATATTCTGTCCGTAGATACAGTTAGGGTAATCATATCAAGACGAAATTTGGCCACGTTAAGTATCCATCATAAAAAACGTTACCATGGTAACGATATAAGGCATTTCTTTGAGCCTTAAAATCAACATATATTGTCTTGTCTGAAAAAACGGGACGGTGAAAACTTCCCATTTAGCTTTACCAGATAATGTTAAAAATAATCTCTAAAATATTTAAAATTCAACAAAATTTGTGGGACAGTTTTTCAGAAAATCAGTTTTTATAAAATGTGTGTCTAATTCTTTTTGAATTTGAAAGACAAACGTTTTAAATTAATCTAAGATAACATGCAAAAAATGCAAAAACAATTACCGTCCGGAAGCAGAGATATAAACGAGTAAAGTTGCAAAATCAGGAAAAATGAGGAGGTTACAAGATCAGCATTTACGCATGCGTCAGCCGCTCATTCGAGACCGCGCGCGAGTGGAGCTACAGGCCAACACAAAGGGATTTAAGTGACCATTAAACCGTTTGTGAAAGATTGTCGTAGTTTTCGTGAATAGGAGATGTCTGCTTGTATACATATATATAGGAATTAGAAGAAAGGTGAGCGGAATTAGTGATTTCTTTATTTTGAATAATGAGCTGACGCGAGCAGCTTTTAGAATTGCGTGTGTCGCTTACGCGCGCGCGCTCAGCTGAAAACCCTTTCAAGCATCCTTAATAAAATCAACGCAGAATTAATTAATAGCACCCGAACTTAATGAAAGGCGTACAAACTTTTAAAACTCGCATACAAATCATTAATGACGAACACGGATACACAGACATACATAAAGACCGTGGCATACAAATTTTATAATAGGCAGAGCTTACAAACTTTAATGAATGCTGACAAGCACGATAAACTTCTCGAAAATGTAACAAAATTGAAACAAATATAATAAAATTGTTTCTCCCTTAACAATATAAACAAGTTACAAACTTGCAAAAGTTGTTTTTTGCAAATTTTAGGGCCGTAACCATTTTTAAAAGATTTTAACTTGTTCATATTGTTAAGTGAGAAACAATTCTATTAAAGTATTAATCATTTCATTAAGTGAACGAGGAGCTTATTGTGTTTGACAGCATTACGCTAAGTATGGAAGTTCTGCAGAATTTTACAAAATTTGAATGCATGTTATTAAGTTTGCACATGTTTCATGTCTTACAGGTACATACCATGTCCATGCCGGCCACGAAACTTTCCTTTTGTTGCATTACGTTTATGTTGTTCAGCGGTATTAAGTGGTTATTGCAATGTTTCATTCTACTTTTTGGGCATTTCAGATGTCATGAAATTACATAATTTTGCGTGACATAACCCCTTTAATTGCAATGAGCATGTTTTAATTACCGCATCGGGCAGAACTTAAGAACCGCTGACTTTAAAAATAGTTTGCGTCACTGCGAGGTAGGATGGAGCTCTTTACAACTTGTAATATCATTGGATCCCTTTAGGACGCAGCTCTATTGGTTTTAGACAGAGTTAACTGAAGAGAGCGTAGTGTAACGTGAAGTGCTAGATTTCTATCCCTGAACCATGTGAGCGTTAGCCGTTAGGGTTGGCTAACGCTCACATGGTTCATATGGGATAGAAATCTAGCACTTCACGTTACACTACGCTCTCTTCAGTTAACTCTGTTTAAAATATAAGTGCTACACGGCCAACGTTTGTATAAACGTAACCTTTCCTTCTATTGTTTTTAGGGTTAGGGTTCATAGTTGATTGGTTGTTTGTTTTTGGTCCATTGTTTTCTGAGTCAATCCCAGGGGACGTTGTAACTGCTGCGTACTGCTCAAATGGACTTTAGCAGGATGAGCCCCGGACTTCAGCCTGCCGTACTAGGTAGTTAGGAAGAAGCAACGCACGCTTATCACATAATCACGAGAAAATTGCGTCATCCAGGTCTCACATTTGATTGGCTGTCACCGACTTCCTTTGATCATTGATCAATCAGAATGCTCGGAGTAAACCTCTTTTTGCCCTGAATTTCCTAATTTGTGCACTGTGTTACCTTAAACTGCTTTTTTATTCCTTATCAGAGATGCATACTTTTTTCTTGCATATATATTATTATTAATTGTGTTTCAACATAGGTGGCAATGGGTACATGAAAGCACACGATGCACTTGTTTCCGTCAAGGAATTCTCCAACGCGACTCTGAGATGCTCAGCTCTGGCCTGGCAGAACTGTTTTCTCCGTGCTGATTTGACATGGTATCTCGGAAACAAGACCCTAAAGAACAACACCAAGTATACTATAAGGAAACAGAACACCAACAAATGCACCCGGGAAGTGGAAGCTGAGTTCTTTCTCGACATCTGGAACGTGACAAATGCAGATGTTGGGGAGTACGTCTGTCAGATGAAATGCTGTACAAGCAACAAAATTAAAAACGATTCTGTCCAATTACTCCATTACTTTGAAGAAGGTAATAATGTACATAAGGCAATTTTTGCTGACATATTTGTTTACATTTTGTCTCACTATCATTAAAATTTGCTCACAGAACAAGGCATCATACTATTTACAAATTGACTTCACAAAGTAAAAGAACTCGTTGAACTTAGGACCCCTTAGGTCAGCCTAGTGCTTGCGGGCCCTTAGTCAATTTTAAGCCTGGTAAGTTCTTAGGTGGCAAAAGCGCCGACGATCCCATACATTTATTTGCGACATTTCGAATTTTCAAAGCATCATTGCTCAGAGATTATCAGGCATTCAATTTTTTTAGAGATAGCTCATTATGAAATGCACTTTCAAATACGTTCTGACTAGAATGGATACTCCAAAACAAGGTGAGACACTTCGTGACACACATTTGGTGACATTACTTGGCAATACCTGACAACCCCAGTGTTGACCCGCTTTTGCAGATAAACAGCACTCTGTATAGGCAGAGAATAACTGTTGGGTTAGGCACTGATCTCTAGTGATTAGGTCGAAGAACCGATTCGTAATGGTTCGCTTCCATAAATTGCTCTGGTGACACCATATTTAAACTGAGTAAAACCAAGAGAAAATAAAATAAAGGAGGTAAGAGAATATATCCTACATACACGCTTTGTTTCTTGAGTAATTACTTTGTTTCGAAGAACAAAGTATAGTTTTCGACTTCGTTTTTGGACTCAACTGGAATTCGTACTCAGTGTCTCTTCCTTCCAAGGCAATCACGATGACGACTTAACCACGAGAGACTACGTGACAGATTAATGGGGAAGTTTGTATTAAAGAATTGTGTGCGTGACCGAAAACGAGTTTTTGTGTTATCCGGTTATCGTATGACTCTGTAACAGATATCGTAATTTTATAATTCTCCCAGTATTGATGAAATGGTATATGAAATGAATCATATATGAACTGCGGATATGAAATCAAGTGAAGCTATGATCTTCGCAGTTATGAACGCAACTTTTACAATTGCGTAGAGAAGCCTGAAAAATTCAGGACTTCAACGGGGTTTGAACCCGTGACCTCGCGATTCCGGTGCGACGCTCTAACCAACTGAGCTATGAAGCCACTGACGTTGGGAGCTGGTCATGCGAAGATCATAGCTTCACTTGATCTCCCAGTATTGTTAAGAAAAAGTATTAAATATATTTAAATATCATCGTAGAGACTTGCAACATCAGTTTTAAATGTAAACAAATATCCACGATCGCACTTAACCCAATCATTGAGTCATGGACCGTGGACTGTGGACTGTGGACTGTGGACTTCGGATTTCGGACTACGGAATTGAAACTGGTTATTTACCAAGATATTGTAACATTAAAAAAAACTTACTGAAGTACTGTGAACTTAAAGGAAGTCTGCTAAAAATCCTTCGAACAAAGTGTAGGCTACCGTTAGCCTCTTGCTCGTCTTTGGTTTGTTTTTGGTCTCATTTCCACTTCCCATGTGGGTAGGAAAATAGCCAATCACATACAGAAATTAACGTACACGCGTGGAGGGGCAACGCGCTAGGCCACGTATTGCGGGAAATAAAATGGCAGGCGAGGTCTGGATCCTTTTTGTTGATGAAGAAGAATTCAAGACTTTCTCCGTCACAAAAGTATGTAGAGGAAAGTTTTCTCGCGAGCCAGAATCCGAAGCAGCGGCAAAGGCCGACTTTGGACTCGAAACCTAAGCCGGAAATGTTGATCGAAAAATGTCACGCATCACCCCTGAGCAAATAGAGGACTTGTGTGGCATGCTGGAGGAACGAAGGCCAACGATAGACGAGTTCACGCTATTAATTGCATCATGGGTTAATCAGGGCAACATGGCGGGAAATTCAAAGGTTTGTATGGAAATTCAAAGCAAAATATACTGTACATGACTCTACTTCATAAACCAAGCAAATAAGTTCATTTTCACAGCTGAGATGAACTAGACTTGGTATCCGTTCTTTGGAATTCCTCTGTTCTTCATTTCTCTGTGTGTGATTGGCTATTTACCTACCCATGTGGGAGGTGGAAGTGAGCCAAAGATGACCTAAGGTGAACAAGAGGCTACGGGTAGCCTACACTTTGTTCGAAGGACTCTTAGCAGACTTCCTTTAAGTTCACAGTATTTCAGTAAGCTTTGTTTAATGTTACAATATCTTGGTAAATAACCAGTTTCAATTCCGTAGTCCGAAGTCCACAGTCCACATTCCTTGCCTCAATGATTGGATATTTGTTTACATTTAAAACTGTTGTTAACGGCATTGATTTCAATCAAAACCAGAAAACAGATGCTTTGCAAGTCCCTACGATGATATTTAAAAATATTTCACACTTTTTCTTAACAATACTGGGATAATTATAAAATCACGATATATGTTACAGAGTCATACGTAGACTTGCCACAAGTCGACCTCACGAGAATCCCAGGAGAAAATATTTTGGCGAGCGAATCGTGATTTTTCGTTCGCGAAGTGGATGAGCGAGCGACAAAGTCGCGAGAGGTCGACTTGTCTCGCTTGCAAGGTTTTCATTTGCGTCTCGCGCCAAAAAGGGGATGATGTCATTCATTTCAAGTCCTGCACTTGATCATAGTTGATAGAGGGGACTGGTTTTGAAGCTCGGCAAACATCAAAGGAGCAAACAAAGATGCAAGGTTTAGGTTGGAAAGTCCACGACCGTGCACAATCTTTTGTTTTGCGCTCATACACTATGCATAAATTCCGTAACCAACCCGTTTCTATTGGTTAGTTCCTCAGTACGGAGTAAGCACGGTCAAGGCCAAAAAATAGAACAAAAACCAACAACAAAGAAATTTGTCGGGTTTCATAACCATTCACCTCTATTTACTATGACTTGATGGCGCAATCCGACGAAAACAATCGAACATGTTTGTTTCTACGAAATCGAAAGAGGAAATTTGTTGACTTTGCGTTAAATGTATCAGAAACAAAGATCAAATAAAACGAAAGCTGACTTCAATCTCGAGTCGCCGCTTGGAAAGGAGATCTCCAGTGGTATTTTTTGTACCAACACTTTGTGCCGTAATTTGTGCTGATAGAAACGAAAACTAATTCAAAAGATTAACAAGTAAGGTAAAGCTTCGAATGGTCAAGAAAGTCAATTGATTTCACTCATGAAAGATCAGGTAGGCTTCAGGTGTAGGAGACGTGCTACACCGGGATTAAAAGATACATCTTAGTGAAACGTAAACTTAAAATTTAGCGATGAAATGACTCTCGTCGATGAATACACATGCATTTTAAAATTTTGTTCCATTCGACGAAAAATGTGTCGATAGTTGTTGAGAATCGCCTCGGGACTTCTAAACACCAGTTTATACTTAAGATTTGAAATATGTTGTCTCCAACATATTACGCTCTAATGCCATGACAATTGAGGCTAGAGACCAAATCTTTCGTGAGTGAATACGAAGACGATAGCATTGCAATCCTCTCCAAGTAAACGATCAAAAGCGTACGGGACTAGTTCAAAGGTCAGACTTTCCCCAGCTCCTGTTGGAGCAGACACGAACAGATCTGTGCAAGACAGATATTCTTGAATTGTTTTTCCCCAATGGTCGCTCAATAGTCACGTTTCGCTGCTTGTGACAAATTTTGATTGACAACTCTATCCCCTGGGGTCGACGTGAACAACTCTGATTGGTCTAGCTCAGCGAAAATTGGCGCCAATAGCTCGCTAAAATTGGCGCCAATCAAGTATGAAAGTCCTTCGTTCAGCGCGAATCTACATGAGACGAAGGACTTTTCGAAAGTCTAAGTCATACGATAACCATATATTGCCTTGCGTGCAACGAAAACACAAAAACTCGTTTCCGGTCACCCACACAACTCTTAAATACATATTTCCCCGTCAGTCTCTGTAGGGTACTGGGAACTAGCCTACATCCGGGAAACCACAGTGAAGGCTGTTGTGCTGGGATTACTGACTTTCTGTCGTTTTATTTCGATTTCAAACACTACATTGGCGACGAGGATTTGCCTAAATGGCTGAGAGAACCCTTCCAACGCTAGATCTATCGGGATCTTAATCACAAGTGGCAAGCAACTGGAAGAAGTGGAAACAAGCATTCGAGTATTACGCTGAAGGAAAAGGCTTAGACAACGCGAGGAAGAAAACTTCACAGCTTCTGCACTATGCAGGAATGGAGGTACAGGATATTTTCGAAGATCTTGTCGACCCCGATCCGGCGGGTAATCAAGATCCCTATGCAGTCTGTATTAGGAAGCTTGATCATCATTTTCGCTCTGACGAAAATATTCCATTTGAGCGCCACGTGTTCCGGCAGTTGGCGCCGACGGATGGCGAACCAGTTGATAAATTTGTTGTGCGTCTCCGTCGACAGGCAAGGTATTTTAATTTTGGTGATGCTCTCGATGACAACCTACGAGATCAGTTAATTGAAAAACTGCCCGACATAGAATTGAAAAAGAAGCTGTTGGAGATCAGAAACATTACTTTAGCACAAGTTTTGGAGAAAACAAGAGGCTCGGAAGCGGCGGGACAACAAGTGAAGCACATGGCGGATGTATCGGACTTAAACGCAGTCGGACGAAAGGAGGATAAGACAAATGATCAGTTAGCGAAAACATGCTTCAGCTGCGGAAAGGCAGGACATTTCTCACGGGATCCGTGCTGTCCAGCGAAAGGTAGGAAGTGTTCCAGCTGCTTCATGTATGGCCATTTTGCAGTGTGCTGCAGAAACCTCGACCGAAATGCACCTGAGACTGGAAAAGGCCTTCGTCCATAGAGCACCCGTGGCAATCGTATATAAGGCGTTCAGCAGACAGACAAACCAAGTGGAGGATTATTTGGCGGGTAGCAGTCAAGAAGAAGACAACCCTGCCTTTGCGTTTACTGTGATGGAAGAAAATGAGGAGGGTGTTTGCAAAGTGTCGACCGCACGTCACGTACCGACGATGAATGTGAGTATTGATGGAATTGTTCAGGTAGTTTTGATTGACTCAGGGTCTGTGAGCAATTTGATGGGGGAAGATGATTTTCAGAAATTGAAGAATGCTGGTTTCAAGGGGAACCTCGAACATTGTTCAAGGAAATTGTTTGCCTATGGGGGCAGAGAAATTGAGGTCATTGGCCAGTTCAAAGCGGAGATTTTGGTGGGAAATGCGAACGTAACTTCCAGTTTTGTTGTAGATAAGTGTGGGCGTTGCATATTGGGGAATGCTACTGCCAAGGAGCTAGGTGTTCTTCACATTGGACCAAAGGCCAGTCTCATTGGTGGCAGTTGTAATGAAGTCAGGAGTGACTTTGCCAACCAGCTCAAAGCTCAATACCCTAAAGTGTTCACAGGAGTTGGCAAACTAAAAGACTTTGAGTTGAAACTGCATTTTGACCCCAATGTACCGCCTGTGGCACAAAATTTAAGGCGAGTTCCGTTTGCACTTCGAGACAAAGTGAAAGCCAAGATCGATGAACTGTTAGAAGGGGATATCATTGAGATAGTGGAAGGTCCCACTACATGGGCTAGTCCGGTTGTCGTAGCACCCAAGCCGTCAGGTGAGATAAGACTTTGTGTGGACATGCGTCGCGCAAATGAGGCCATTATCCGCGAACGGCTTCCGATACCCACTGTTGATGAAGTACTAGAAGAACTAAATGGCAGTACTGTCTTTTCGAAGCTAGATCTGCGTCATGGTTTTCACCAGGTAGAACTGCATGCAGATTCCAGGGACATTACCACCTTTATAACACATGACGGTTTGTTCCGCTATAAAAGGCTAAGTTTTGGGGTTAATGCGGCACCTGAGAAATACCAACATATCATCAGTCAGGTTATAGCAGACATTGAGGGAGTTGTAAACATCGCTGATGATTTGATTGTTCACGGAAAGACAGTTGTGGAGCATGACCAGAGCTTACACAAATTGTTAGCTAGGCTGGAAGAGAAGAATCTTACCGTGAATGGCGAGAAGTGTACCTTTGGAATGGGTAAAGTAGTTTTCATGGACATTCTCCTTTCGAAGCACGGCATCGGGCCTACCGAGGAAAAGGTGCGGGCAGTATAAGAAGCAGCCCGTCCGTCGTCGGCATCCGAAGTGAGAATTTTCCTGGGCCTTGTGGGATTTAGCTCGAGATTTATTCCCGATTTTGCGACCAAGGCAGAACCTTTACGAGTACTATGTCGAAAGGATGAGAAGTTTCTATGGGGTAAGGCACAAGAGGAGGCTTTCAACACGCTGAAAGAAGACATGGCCGGCGCATCCATGCTGGCTTATTTTGACCGGGAAGCACCCACAGAAGTCATAGCAGACGCCAGCCCAGTGGGACTTGGTGCGGTTTTGGTTCAGGAGGTAAACGGGGAACGCCGTGCAGTATGTTATGCCAGTAGAAGTCTTAATAGCACTGAACGCCGGTACAGTCAGACTGAAAAGGAAGCACCTGCGCTTTTTTGGTCCTGCGAAAGATTTAATTTGTACTTATATGGTCTGCCCGAATTTGACCTAGTGACTGACCACCAAGCTCTGAAAACCATCTATGGCCCAACCTCGAAGCCATCCGCGCTAATAGAGCGCTGGGTGTTGCGATTGCAACCTTTTAACTACAAAGTTCGCTATGTGACCTCCAGGGAAAACATTGCGGATGCTCTGTCCCGCCTAACTAAAATTCCAGCCTCAAAAGGATATGTTCAGGATGAAGAGTATGTACGCGAAATGACTTCACAAGCAGTACCAGTGGCCCTCCGGATTGAAGAGATTGAAGAAGTCTCCTTTCAAGACGAAAAATTGGAGGCGGTGCGTGAGGCATTGGAAACAGGTCACTGGAGCAAGGCCCCAAAAGCTTATGAACTGGTATCCCATGAATTAGCTTGTATTGGCCAGGTCGTGCTACGGGGAACGAGAATCGTGGCTCCCAGAATATTGAGAAGAAGAGTGTTAGATTTAGCTCATGAGGGGCACCAAGGCATAGTGAAGACCAAGGAACGTTTAAGGTCAAAGATATGGTGGCCAGGAATTGATAAAGAAGCAGAGAAGAAGTGCAAAGAATGTTTTGGCTGCCAGATGGTATCAAAGCATGTCCCGCCCCCGCCTATTAAGCCCACAAGATTGCCTGAGAGAGCTTGGCAAGAGGTCGCAGTTGATTTGCTTGGGCCCTTACCTACTGGGGAGCACCTACTTGTAGTGGTCGATTATTTCTCAAGATGGATGGAAGTAGACGTGCTTCGCTCTACTACAATTGCTGCAGTCATCAAATGCTTAGACAGCCATTTTGCAAGGTACGGCGTGCCAGCTGGTTTACGAACTGATATTGGTTCCAATTTGGTGTCCAACGAGATGGAGAAATATTTGGAGGAAATGGGGATTGTGCATCACTACAACACACCTTTGTGGCCCAGATCCAATGGAGAGGTCGAGTGCCAGAACCGCTCACTTCTCAAAGCCATGAGAGTATTCCATGCAGAAGGGAAGGATTGGCGACTGAGCTCAACAAGTTTCTACTGGCCTACCGATCGACTAGTCACACCACAATGGGTGTTAGCCCAGCGGAACTGTTTCTTAAGAGGAAACTAACTACCAAGTTTCCAGAATTTACAGAAGGTGGAGAGAGTCAGATGGATATGGCTTTGCAACAAGTGAGGGATCGGGATTCTGAGAAGAAGCAGCAGGCAAAACTCTATGCTGACACGGGATATCACGCCAAGGATAGACCCATCACTGTGGGAGATGCTGTGTTGCTTGAGCGAAAGAAAGAGAACAAGTTGTCTCCCTCGTACGATAGCCAACCTAACGAAGTGACCGCCCGTTATGGGGACCAAGTCATCCTGAAGTCACCCAAAGGAGTGGAGTACAAGAGGAATTTGCAGCATATCAAACGTGTCGTAATGGAACCTGTGACGGATGCAGAATGCAGTACAGAGTCAGGAGGTGATACTCCGGAACCGGCCCCCAGTCCTGAATTGTCTGACCAGTCTACTCAAGAAACTACGCCTACAGGAGTGGCAGTTGCGGGTACTCCGCGTCGCTCAGGAAGAGGTAGCCAGCCTCCAACGGCCTTGGCTGATTATGTACTTTACTGAGCATTTCAGAATTTACTTCCATGAAGGAACTTGTTTAAGGTCATGAATGCTGTTTATGTACTTTACTGAACATTTCGGAATTTGTTTCCTCGAAGGAACTTGTTTAAGGCCATGAACACTGTTTACATTACTTTGTTTAGACTACACATTTATGAGCAGCTTCACATGTGGGACCTTCGTTTACACAGTTTAGTCTGTTTGTCCAGCTTTGTACGTTTCTAGGACTTAGGCTTTTTAGTTTTCATTTCTGTGGAGAAAACAGAGATTGTAGTGTACTGGGAACTAGCCTACATCCGGGAAACCACAGTGAGACGTTGTTGTTGATTAAAAAAGGCTGTTGTGCTGGGATTACTGACTTCGTGTCGTTTTATTTCGATTTCAAACACTACAGTCTCTCACGTAGTCTTTCGTGGTTTAGTGGTTATCGCGATTGCCTCTGAACTTGGAAGAGATACCGAGTTCGAATCCCACTGGAACTGCCTTCTACGAGAAAGAGAAATCTTACGCATGCGCAGCCAGGGCGCGACCCGCAAAAGAATAATAATAATAAAAAGAGTCCAAAGTCCAAAAACGGAGGCGAAAACTATACTTCGTTCTTCGAACAAGGTAATTACCCCTGAAACAGAGCGTAAATAGGCCTTTTGCAACTAACGATCACATGGTACAAAATCCGCCATGCTGGAGGGCAAGCTCATTATTATTCCCTCACTGGGACATTAAAACAAAGGCAAGTCAAGCTTGACTAGTTCAGGTCTCTGTTTTAATGTCCCAGTGGTGGAATAATAATGAGCTTGCCCTCCAGCATGGCGGATTTTGTACCATGTGATCGTTAGTTGCAAAAGGCCTATTGGGGATGTACTCTCTTAGTTTTCTTCTTTGGTTAGCTCGTTTGGTACTTTATATACACAAAACCAAGTGTCTCACCCTCTATTCACAACCCTTTTCAAATATTTAGTACTTTATATTGGCGGAATGATTAGAAAACAACAGTGTTGCTCTAATGATGCAAAAAAATGTAAACAAAGATGCCCCTAAAAGTGCTTTAGTTTCGTTCAGCTGTTTTGCTCAGGAGTTTTTTAAATTTGTGGTCAGTACCTCTTTTAACCTAGTTTGAACCGTGATTTTGCACAACAGATTTTATAAAGACACCCCACAGTTTAGATGAGTTGATTTGTTGAGTTAAAAACCAGGTTTGTGAAACAAAGGAAAAAGTTACGTTTGGCTGTGAGTTACGATTCAGAAAATGTGTTAATAGTTGTGGAGAAATATTGCCACTTATGCCACTCTCGGCTTTAGGATTGGATAAACAAGCCGCTTTTCCCTTGTGAGCACAGAAAAGGCCCTCAAAAAAAAATTATAATAAATACGAAAAACACACCTATACAAAGTCACTCGTTCAGTCTCGTTCAGTCACTAATAACTGTACAACTCAACTGATATTGTCTCGCTCGTGTATTCTATTTTCTCAGATGAGAAACAAGAAACTACTACTACTTCAAGAACAACACAGCAACCTACAAGTAAGGCAACCGGCTGACACTATGGTTTAGCAATGACAAATCGTGAGTGCAGACTCACTATTTCCACAGCGAAGTGATATTGAAGATTTAAAAAAACCTCACTTTTTCCTGGTAATGGAGACTTTTACTTCATTGTCTTTGTTGCCTTTTGGCTTTCCCCACTTTTAGAGATTTTGCGTGGAAACTTGCCGAATATCCCACATTAGTATAAATGTTGCCGGTAAAATCCGTTCTCAGGTTGAATCCATTTTGACCTAGGTTAAATTGTTGGTCCTCACTTTATCTAGGTTGAATACGCACTCAGGTGAATTGAAGAAACATTTTGGGTGTCTATATTAAGCCTAGAGAAAAATTAGGGTCAGGTTAGGATTGGTTTTTGTTATCATACATGGATATCAATTGACTTATTATACAAAAGTAAATAATGAAAAGAACTGTGTTGGGTTGAGCATGTTCGTCGTTGTAGTGTAATCATGTTGAAAACTTCAGATCTGGAGGGTCCGAGTGCGAGTAGCGGCAAGTGTATCGTACAGTTCTTTGATCCCTTTCTATGTTGTAATGTTGATAAGTGTAAGAATACACCACAAAACATTAATAAGATGTGTTGAGATGCGCAAGACGGTGCTCGAGGGAGGGACAAGATGTTTTCAGTCCTTTTTGTGGGGTTGATAGCTGCTTTAATATTCAACCTAGGTAAATGAAGATCACCAATTTAACCTAAGTAAAAACGGATTCAACCTAAGAACGGATTTGACCGACAACATATACACCACACAGGTAAACAGCGCTTTCCGCGAATTCTGATTGGCTAGCTCGGAGGTGAATAGCAAACGGGGAAAGACAGAGTCGGGCTACCCGTTCCGCTTCGATTACCGCCGGAGGAGCAAATTTACCGATAAACTCGGCTGATTATTCTATTTGTGTGATGTATATTAAAACAATTATTCACCCCAGTGCCGGTGAAAGTGGTGGATATTTATCTCGCGGCTTCACGGCTCGATAAATGTCCCACTACGTACCTCCACTTCGGGGCATAATTGTTTATTTTTCCATACGTATACCTCATAGCAAAACCATATGCTGAACCTGTAACAGTGTTACAATTGTTGTGCGTAGATGATAAGGCACTTTCTTTATCGACGCCATTCTTTTTATATAGGATTGTTGCTGTGTAATCCAGAATACATGCTTTCTTAACCTTCAAATCCAACAGGTCGTGAAGAAAAACCGTCGATGTGGTTTGTTCCGGTGGTTTGCGCTGCTGTCTTCGTCGTTATTTTCACTGGGCTGTGTGCATTTAAAAAGGGATTTTTTTCAAGAAAAAGGCACTTTAAATGTAAGTTTCTCACAGGCAGAAAATATTGAACTCTGGTCTACCTGTCAGTAGCTTCAGAATAGGCACTATTCAGTTTGGCGAAAGCAGGAGACAATCCTCAGGCGAACGCGGCTGTGAGTTGTTAGGGCCCGTTATATTAATTAAAGTTCTTCGAGGGCGACATCGACGAAAACCTTACCCCTAAAATATAACTTTGCACCATCGTAAGTCATTCAAAATTATTCCAACTCGTTAACTATGAAAAATCTGGGCAAAATATCCCAGTTCCTTTGCTCATGTGAGACGTGGCAAGTACGAGGCTGGCGCGTGTTGGTTGGCCTGGTAAATTGAAGATTATAGCACCTGCTGTACAAGATCACATGACAGAAACTCATTTAAAATCGAAAGACGCTAGGTATCGTTTCTCAGGAATTGCTAGAGAAAATTCGCATATTCAAATCTCAAGTAATAAGTTCTTACTAAAACATTTAGTTATAAAAACGAGCGATAAAAAATAAGAACGACGTTTCGACCGCTCCACGGTCATTTTCAAGTTAGAGTTCGTGAATAAAATTTCCGCATATATACAATTTCTGAAACAATGGAATGAAGGTAAAAGCTAAGTATTTACATACGAACAATAAAAATAACAGAATGCGAAAATAAAGTGTAAATAAGAGGGGAAAAGAATGAAAACTATTGGAAGTGTTAAGCAAACAGCTTTGCGCGGATAGAATCGCTTTGTTTGTTTAATTTTGGCTTAAGGTCCCGAAAAAAAAAACATTTCAAAAATCAAACAATCGGACTTGTTCGAGCACTTCCTCAGGACCCTAAAGTTCTTGGCGATTTCACATGGCTCGATTCCATGTTGCTCTCTCACATGATTGCCGATTACCGATCGTTTATGCTCCTCGACACGTTGATATAAGTGTCGGCTTGTAAAGCCGACATAATCTGCATCACACAGATCACACTGAAAGGACTATACAACGTTTTGCTGGTTGACAATTGGAGGTTTAGGTTCCTCAGCTTTAAGCTCATCTTTGATCTTGCGGCTTGTAAAGACAGGATGCACTTCGGTATTTATCTTTCGGCTAAGATCACTAAGTTGCTCGTGTAGTTTGTTTGCTGATCGATCTCTGATCTTTGAAGGGCAGGGGTATTCTAACGGGAATTTCACCTGCTTGTTGCGGGGGGTGTGTGCTCCCCGTCACCTTCATTTCAATTAAAACCCTGCTGGTGTTTTGTATGAGGGGCTCTGGATAATACAAACGTGTGAAGATCTTCTTTAGGCGTTCGCATTCTTGATGAAAAAGTTGCCAGTTTGAAGAAAGTTTAAAACCACGGTTCAGCATTGTTTTTAACAGAGAATGTTTGTACTTCATACCGTCGTGGCTATGGTAGTGCAGAAGCAGCCCAGTAT
>OX421451.1:34484432-34486932 GCA_949126865.1 Montipora capitata
GTACTGTGGCTGGTTACGGAAAAAGAGAGCAACTTTTAAGAAATCAGCCCCTGGACATTTGCATGAACTTATGAAAGAGTGTTTAATAAGGGAAAGCATGCGCATGTTAATAACAATTAGCGTCTTTTTCTTTTAACAAGATGCAAATAGGTGTCAGGTCAAAGACCGCCATTATCACTGTTCAAAGAAGCGTGGGTGGAATTGATATGAGAAGCTTCCAAACAACAGTGTGGATGGTATCGCCTGTTAGCGGTGATAATTCTAGAATTCTAGAATTATCCCCACGCAATTACGAGATTAGTTTGGCAAGCATCCTGTGACAAGGCAGATTTTCCCTTTTTGCAAAGAAAAACAATCTTTTAAAGGTGTACCAGCGAAACTGAGGTTTGGTCTAATGGGTTTTAGTTTCTGAAGGAACTGTTGTGCTGTGTTGGTGGCAAAATGAAAAACAGAGTGACCACCGTAAAGAAATTTTAAAGTTGACACCTCGAGGGTTGGCCCTTTGTCCGAGTGTTCGTTGTTCAGACACTACGGACCATAAGCAAGGCTGACTAAATAGTAGGGAGCTCAGAGCAAGGAAGACGACGACGGAGCAGGCTCCTTACGAGAACGGCACAAAACAATAGGTTTAATTAGAAACAGCAATTTAGTTTTGCACGCCCCGCACGCACGTGCGTTTCAGAATTAGATTTATTTCAATCTTTGCACTTCTCGTCCTGACAATTTTTAAAGGGAGTTTAAGAAACGACGACGGCTACGGCAAGGACGACGCCAAAAGGCAGTAATATTATTGGTTAAAAGGGGAAGAAATGATCGTGCTGCACGTGCGGCACGCATTTTGGTACATTTCTCAGTCCCGTACAACTTAAAATGACTAATTTTTAGGTTTTGACGACAAAGTGGACAAACAACAGTGAATCTTTCCTTCTCTCTCTTTGCTTCAAATCCGTACAACCCAGCATCTGGTTGTAGCATACTACGGCCATATTGTACAACATAAACAAGATGGAAACATCGTGAAACACTGAGAATGGCTCAAACTAATAGTTTGAAGCGACGTTTTTGTCGCCGTAGCCGTCGTGGTTTCTTAATTACGTGTTCATTTTTTTTACCTCTCCATTCAGAGATTGGACAGTTCGAAGAGAAGGAATGAATACATTTCAATACCACACTGTCACCATTGCCATGGCACAACACCTTCATTATTAAAGTACTACTTGTTGAACTCATCCCCTATCAGCTTTACTCTAATCTCATAATTATTTTTTTAAAATCCTCCCATACTGGAGTAAAAGACTGCCTCCTCCATCTTCCATCTTCCACCTGCATCTTCCGGATCTGGACAAAGTAAAGAAAATTATTGCCATTTGTGTTATATACCTTTATCAATATTTGATAGGCAATTTCCTGATTTAAAAGGCTGGTGCTTGGAAAGAGATTCACCCTCGTATAATTTTACAAATCGATGTGTCTTTTTTCAATTGCTTAGACCACACTGTCCACGAGGAATCAGAATTGATGCTGATTTACTCGTGTATACAACTTCGTCTTCAAGTTAAAGTTCTCATGCAGTTTCACCAACTGATGATAAACTCCTCTGGTTCTTCTTTTTATCCAGTCTTTTGTCCAGAATAATTTTTTTTTTCGCTGTCCTCTTTGAAAATATCTACTAATATTAAGGCTGCCAACGCTCGTCTCTTCTTATTCCTCGTAGCCTGTGAACACAGCCCCCTGAAATCGGCCCGGCCGCTTGCAGCGTTTGGGTGAGAACGCTGCAAGCGGCCGGGCGAGGTGAGGTCAAGACCATGGAACTAGTATCATTTTGTAGGGAATCTGGCAACAACATTCACGTTCTCGAACGAGTTTTCAACCTTTAATTTTATGTTACATGCTGCAGGGCCTGGTGAATTGTTTCGCAGCACCGTTGCACACAAATTTCAGCAAAAATTTTGAACGGGTAACAGCAGGGGCTTTACGATTTCGTACCGTCATGTTTAATTGCTGGGATTTTGTATTAAACGCTCCTTTAAGAGTTTGGATGCAAATAAAATAGAGCCATCCCATAAAATTTGAATCAAATGAAGTTTTTGGGAAAACGAGCACGTTTAGCAAATAACGAGTACACCCGAGCAAAAATTTAACCGAAAGAGTCGAGACCAAATATGAATACGTGATGCCTCGAAAGCTATCAGTGGGTTTCAGCTTTCTGCATCATTTATTTTTTTCCTTCAACATTTATCACGGAGGAAACAATTACCTCAAAGGGCACCGGGAAATCCGGAATACATGTCATCCGTTTTCACATATCATGCATTAAACGAGTTGAGAAGTTGGAATAATAGCGAAGAAGATGAACAAACTAAGATAAGATAAGAAAGGACTTTATTACTGTGTTGTAACGTCTAGCATATATGAAGTGTGTGCTAACTGAAAAAGATTAAATGAAAGTGTTAAGTTTCAAATAACATTCCGCGGCAGCCTTGATCACGTTGTTTTAATT
>OX421451.1:34491932-34499432 GCA_949126865.1 Montipora capitata
AAGTGAAAACCGGTATCCAGCCCGCAAAGGTTCCAGATTAACAGTGCTGTGAATGATGCAGCCGGTGACCTCCAACTCTAGGTAGCTAACATGAAGATTGTGAGACTATCAATTGATTTAAACAAGAAATGCATAAACCATTGTTTTCAAATGCTCCTGGGAATATGCAGTGTCCCCAAGAGCATTTGAAAACAATAGTTTATGCAAAATTTGGGGGGCAAACAAAGTGTATTATGGGGAATTCGAAAATAGAGAATATTAAGACTTAATTACAAGAATAGTTTTTCACATGTTTTCTGTGTTGCTACACTAGTGTTTCACCCGCCTTTGCCTCACCGGCTGCTTTCACTTGAAACCAGCTTATTTGATGTCACGCTACATGCTAAAAAAATAGACATAAGACCCACGTTATTTCCACCCCTGTTCCAAAACATACTATTCCTAATTAGCTGTGTCACCTTTTGAAGGGAAAGGACAAAACATAGACCCCCCCTTTTGGACCGGGTCCATATTTATTATTATTCTTGCTAAAAAGTGTCCCAAAGCAGAACTTAATGATCTTTTTAACCTCAGAAAGGAAGATTTCGTGACAAAGGGGATGTGTTCACTTTGTGACAATGTTTAGTTTGGGTATCAGTTACAAATTGTTTCATTTTGTCATTACTAACAATGACAACATTACCCAAAGAGAACAATAACAATGTCTGTTTATTTATCATTGATATTTTATTGTTATAAAATATGTTAATGTTTATATATATTGTTCATGTTGGGGCTGGCTAATTTGGGAGTCCATTGTTGGATACATCAGATGAACTTTATTAGGGCTTACACTAATTTGTGAAACGAAACAAAACGCACAGAAACACAGAAAGAATCCTAAACATTCTTTAAGCTAACTTTAGGCCTAAACACAAGTTTTTAGGCCTAATTTTAGCATTGGTAAATGGTTAGGGTTGTACCCACCCGGAAATTTTTGATCCATTTGGCAAAATAGTAATGTGACCAAAATTACTATTTTGCGAAGCGGATCGAAATTTTCCAGGCAGGTACAACCCTAGTAAGTGTAAGCCCTTTCTAGAATAATATATAAAGAAAGTTCTTTCCTGATCTGGAAAAAAGCTAATCAGTTTCATGTCCATGAAATTAAGATAAATTTATATTTAAAAAGATTAATTTGTTATTTATAATATTACCAGTATAATAAATTGAATAAATGTATGATGCAGTAAGCTATTTTACAATGATAATTTCATTTCATTATACTGTCTTCATCAGAGTGATTGATTATAAAACCATATTTCCTAAATTAAATACGGTAGATTTTCACACTGGAAAATGATGTGGGTTGGTGTCTTTGATCCCATTCATAGGTAAAGTAAAATCCAAATGGCCCCTTCCATTCTAGCCTGTGCACAGCTGCCCACTCTCCGAAAATAAATCTGAGAGCAGCGTCTGTAATTTACCGTTGATAATCGTGTTTAATGCCGCATGATCATTGAAACAACGAGTTTTGATTGGCTTTCATTTTTATTTCTCTCCATCAACACCGTGAGAGATTTGACCATTTGACATTTGTACTTTGTGCCTGGTAAAAAATTCGAATAAAAATCTTTTTGATGGTCAAAGAGGTTTTTCTTAGAAAGTACGAGCGGAATTGTTGTCTATGGAGTGTATAGTGGAAAACGATTCTACATACATTTGTAGGAATTGTTTGTCAGCGCTGAAGAGACTAAAGCGCTCCTGACGAATCTTCACGAGGTGAATATGGCACGATGCAGAAGATTTCTCACTTGAAAACGTCCCCGGCTATCCCCTAATTACCAGTCAATATAATCTCAATGCCTTGCTCGGACCAGCCTAGCCATTCTCAAGAACAACTACAAAGCGTGTTGCCCTGGAATATTTGAGATGCGACATATCGAGGAAAATATAAACAGCTCATTGGCAACGATCGGGGCTGCTCTGAAGATCAGAGCCGTACCCGGTTGGAAGACTTGCAAAGGCATCCTTTCCTTTAAAGAGTGCTTCTATGCTATAAAGACAAGGAATCTTAAAACTATCAGAGACGCTCTTCAATGCACTTTTGGAATCTGCCTCATTTACTACCGTTTTGAAAATTTAGCTCCAAAGAAATTGAGTCACGCAAATTTTGGTCACCGTAGATCACTCATTATTTTTGTAAAATTATTCCGAAACACGATTACTAACGGTAAATTCGGAGAGTGGGCGTCTGTACACAGCCTACTTTCGTTCTTCCCTGGAGCGCATAACATTTTATTTAAAGATCAAGTAATTTTTTATTAGTGTTCGGGTCAATGTCTGTCAACCTCATGTCTCTTTTGCAGACATCTTTGAAGCGTAGCATTGGGCGACCTGCTGAGGGGGCGTCCCAAGGCTAGCTGGCCGTACAGGATGTCCTTGGGGATGCGTCCATCTTCCATGCGGTGCACATGTCCAAGCCAACGCATCCGACGCTGGCAAAGCATGAGGTGCATGCTGAGGGAGCCTGCTTTCTCCAGCACTGCAGTGTTGGTGATTTTATCCTGTCATGTAATGCCCAGGATACGTCGGAGGCAGCGGAGGTGGAAGCTTTCCAGGCGATTCTCCTGTCTGGCGTATGTGGTCCAGGATTCACTGCTGTATAGCAGGGTACTGAGGACGCACGCCTGATACACTTTGAGCTTGGTGTTTTCAGTCAACTGGTTGTTGCTCCACACTCTCTTATTCAACTTCCCCATGACGGCAGCGGCTTTGGCGATGCGCTTGGAGATTTCGGCATGGAGTGACAGGTTGTTTGCAACTGTTGAACCCAGGTACGTGAAGTGGTCAGTGACCTCAAGTTCCTCGTTGTCGATGCTGATCGATGGTGGTGCAGGGACATCCTGGCCCATGACGTTGGTTTTCTTGATGCTGATGGTCAGCCCAAACTGCTTGCAGGCATGGGCGAACCTGTCCATCAGTCGCTGGAGGACTTCTTCTGTGTGTGAGGCCAGGGCAGCATCGTCAACAAACAGCATCTCTCTAATGAGAACTGTGCGGACCTTGGTCTTGGCTCTCAAGCGGGACAGGTTGAATAGCTTCCCGTCGCTTCTGGTATGCAGATGGATGTCCTCTTCAGACTCACCGAATGCAAACTTCAGCATCAAGGAAAAGAAGATTCCAAACAGTGTTGGCGCAAGTACACAGCCCTGCTTCACACCGCTTTTGATCGCGAATGGTTCCGATGATGCGCCATCAAAGCTGACAGTGCCCTTCATGTCGTCGTGGAAGGAGGCAGTGATGCTGAGCAACTGAGGGGGGCAGCCAATCTTCTTCAGCAGCTGGAACAGGCCTCTTCTGCTCACGAAGTCGAAAGTCTTGGTGAGGTCTATAAATGCCACGTAGAGTGGCATTTGTTGCTCGCGGCATTTCTCCTGGAGCTGGCGTACAGAGAAAATCATGTCGACTGTGGACCTCTCTGCCCTGAACCCGCACTGGGACTCTGGGTAGACGCGATCAGCTAGGACCTGTAGACGAGCAAGGACCACACGTGCGAAGACTTTTCCAACGATGCTGAGGAGGGATATGCCGCGGTAATTGTTACAGTCACTGCGATCGCCCTTGTTCTTGTATAGTGTGACGATCTTAGCATCTCGCACGTCCTGCGGTACATTGCCTTCTCTCCAGCACAGACAGAGAAGCTCGTGGAGTGGCTCAAGCAGGGCTGGTTTCCCACACTTGATGATCTCAGGGGGTATTCCGTCTTCACCTAGAGCTTTACCGCATGACAGAGCGTCAATTGCTTTACTGAGTTCCTCCAACGTGGGTTCTGCATCTAGCTCCTCTAGCACGGGCAGATCTTCCAACGCATCGAGTGCTTCCTGGGAGACCAGATTTTCTCTGGAGTACAGCTCAAGGTAGTGTTCAACTCACCTCGTCATCTGTTTGTCTTGGTCTGTTATTACCTGCCCCGTCTTGGATTTCAGGGGTGCGCACTTCTTCACTGGCTTGCCTGTCGCTTGTTTGATGCCCTCATAAATGCATCTGATGTTGCCGGTGTCTGAGGCTTGCTGAATGTTCTCCGATAGCTGGAGCCAATAGTCGTTTGCGCAGTGGCGTGCTGTTTGCTTGGCCTTGCTTCGGGCAGCTTTCAGTGCCAGCAGATTCCTCTGAGATGGCTCGCGCTTGTGTTCAATCATCGCGCTGCGTTTTGCGTTGATGACAGGCTCCATTTCTGCTATGTTGGCTTCAAACCAGTCCGCGTTCTTACGCTCTTTTTTGCCGCAGGTTTGGACTGCGGCACTGTAGATGGTATTGCGGATGGAGTTCCATCTATCCTCAGCGTTCTCTTCTTGTCTGTCAGTCAGTGTTTCTTCGAGCCTTACAATGAACTCATCGTTCCTTTGTGAGTAGGCTGTCTTGCTGGTGTTGATGCGAGGCTGGCCCTTCTGCTTGGTGTGGTGGAGCTTCTTTGGTTTCAGCTTTACTTTGGAGGCAATAAGCGAGTGGTCGGTGTCGCAGTCAGCGCTGTGGTAGGCTCTTGTGTTGCAGACACTGTTGATAGAGTCTCGCCTAGTGATGACTAGGTCCAGCTGGTGTCAGTGTTTTGACCTGGGATGTCTCCAAGATACTTTGTGGCATGCCTTGTTCTGGAAGAAGGTGTTAGTTATGCATAGGTTGTGGTAACAGCAGAGTTATTGAAGTCTCTGGCCGTTGTCGTTCATTTTCCCTGTGCCATGGTGACCTAAGACGTTTGGCCATGCCTCACGATCTGAGCCAACCCTTGCATTGAAGTCGCCTATGACGTAGATATGCTCGGATGCTGGGATGGTGCTGAGTGCAGTATCCAGAGATTCGTAAAAGTGGTCCTTTGTTTCCACCGTAGCCAGTAATGTTGGGGCATAAACACAGATGATGTTGACATGGCCCTCCACTGTTGAGAGACGCAGCTTGAGGATTCTCTCTGTCCCTTCTGTTGGAGGTTCTATTATCTGGAGCAGCGAATTCCTCACGGCAAAGCCCACTCCTTGGTGGGGAAGTAGTATACAAAAATTTGGTTTTATCAACGGAGTTGATAATGTAAATTGGCCACCGTACAGAGATTCTAAAAGCTGACGTTTCGAGCGTTAGCCCTTCGTCAGAGCGAATCGAGGGATTATGGGTTACGTGTAGTTTTTATAGTAGAGTAGGAGCTACGCTATTGGTGGTAACATGGCAACGTGAAAAATAGGAATATATTAGTTAAATGAAAAGCGTTCGTTAATACCGTGAGGATTAAGGGTGCCGATTTGAAAGATGAATTTTTGTTCCAGATTCTTGCGGCGTTCCGTCGTACCTAGATGTAGGGAAAGGCCGCAGATAGCCATGTGTTTTTTGGAGTGGTTAGGCAGATTAAAATGACGAGCGACTGGCTTAGATGCATCCTTGTCATTCTTCTCAATGGTAATGGGTTGTCTGGGGGTGAGCCCTGTGTTGTTCCTTTGTCTTACATTGCGATTACATTCCACTTTGTTATTCTTTACATTTTTAAGTGAAGCTTTGACTTTGTCTTGATACAAACTTGTGTTAATGCTAATTAGTAAATTGTCGACCTCGGATATTGCGTTTCTAGCGTTCTGATTGGTTCACTCAATCTCGGTTATCAGCTTACATTCAGTATGACCTAATATGGAAAGAGGCCGTGAAGGAAAAAGTAACCTTTGGGTGGGTGATTCATTAATGGGGCTACGTCACGCAAAATGATGTAATTTCATGACACCAAAATTGCCCAAAAAAACTCAAAACTGTTGAAAAACATAAAAGAAATACAGCAAAATAAAAGAGAAGCATGGTTTGACAAAAGATGGACAAGACGGAAACAGATTGCATTTGGATAATCTTGAAAAAAGTCGGAACGACGTTTTTCAAGTTTTTGGCAAGTCGCCTGGATAAAGATCGTTTTTGCTCAGAATAGTCTTGTTTTTGATGTAACGATAATTTTATCTTTAAAGGAACCCCACATTACCGTTTTCGAGTTTTAACCTCTTTATTAACAAAATATTTCCCCAAAACACCCTAAAATAACGTGACATAGTCCCTTTAAGTGTTACTTAAAAAGTTGTGGAGAAATATTGCTACTCCATCGCTAATGCCACTTTTCAGGATTGGATAAACAAGCCGCTTTTTCCTTGTGAGCGCAGTACAGCGCGTTACAAAAATTGCAAGAAACGGGTTACAATATCTAAAATCAAGTTACACAGTACATGCACTGAAAAATCATTGTTATATAACAAAGTACCGCCAAACACGTTTCTCGAACACCCGTTCCAAACCAAGTTCATGACCCTCGGAGAGGAGATACATTCTGATCGTAAACAGAACCTCAGGAGCTAGTTTCTCATAATAGCCAATCATAGCCAATCAGCACCGTTGCTTAGAAACCAATTACCTTTTCAATATCCCCTAATTTAGTATGAAAACACTAACCTATTCAAAAGAACTTGAAAGTACATTAAAAGTACCGCAACAAAAGCGGAATTACTGTAAAGGCTGCGCCGGACACAGCGGGCTCAAGTCAAAGTCAGCAAATATATCATGGAGCATGCGGTTTGAAGAGTGCCGTCCAAGTTTGATCAAAGTGAGTTTCAAGCCATGGCAGAGGTCTTTTTTCTCGTACTCGTCAGCCCAGCGAACGCAAAAGAAAAGAGACCTCTGCAAGAAAGGATATCCAAAGCCAACTGCTAGCCAGATCCCTGCCAGACCAGAAGGGAGCTGGCTGTCGCTGAATTTAGATTTCTTTCTAGGACTCTAAATCGATCTTCGGATCATTAATAATGTCGATTAGCAACTTGTAGCAGCCTACTTTGCTCTCCAGAAGGGAGTGGTCCTAGGAAGTCAATCGCCAGCTCTTTTCACGGTGCGCTTGGTATGGGTGGCTTCCCTGTAGTTACTGCTTGACATGGAAGACAACTCTCGATTGCATTCTGGAAGATCTTGGACGACGCGTTAATTCTAAACATCAAACGCTTGTATCGCCGAACACTTACGTGCGTGCAGAATGTGGTGATGTGACAGCTCTCTGGCGCCAGCTGCAGCTGGTGGTATTCAGACGAGAAGTCTAATTTCGCTGAATACTGTCGCTCCTTTGAGGTCAGCCACTAGGTCATCAATTGTCGGCATTAGGTGTTTCTCTCGTTTCACAGCTTTATTCTACCCTCGCATGTCAACACATATTCTTACCTGTCCAGAGCTCTTGGGGAATATAACGATGGGGGTCGGTCCTGTAACGGGCTCGGTGATATCTAGTTGTTCTATTTTCGACATCCTTTCTGACATGGAATGGCACTCAGGCGGTGCGGTTGTTGCTTGGGTTTGACGTCAGGGCCTATGTGCAACTTCTCCCCTTGAAGTGAGCTCGTTACCAGTCTTCTCAGGCTTGACTTGATTTATGATCTTTAGCACGCCTATAGTTGCTCAGTGTCAGTGTAACCCAGCAGATTACCTGAACAGCCGCTGACTGTGAACAAGGTCGCCTTCACG
>OX421451.1:34509432-34514432 GCA_949126865.1 Montipora capitata
CTTTTGACATGCGCATTCTATGGCTCTGGATGAAAATTTGGCATGACTCCATATCAGGAAATATTTGTATTATAGAGATTGGCAACCCTGCCAAGTTTGATGCTTTTATCAAAAAACGAACAATTTTGTCCCTTAACAGCTAGACTATATGTATAAGCGCCCTGGCTACCGTGTGGCCAACATTCTTCACTTCCGCTTATCTCTGGCCCGTGTTGACTACTCGGCAAGAACACCACAGCAACCTAAAAGTAAGTCAGCCGGCTGACACTGCGATTTAACAATGATCAATCGTGAGTGCAAATTCCTATTTGTACAGGGAAATGATAATCAAGATAAGAAACCTCAAATGTTTCTGATAATGAAAACTTTTATTTCATTGTCTCTTTTGCCTTTTGGCTTTCCCCACTTTTAGATATTTTGTATGGAAACTTGTCGAATATCCCCCATTCATATAATTTTCAGCGGTGAATATTAGAATTCGGTGTTATATTCACCGCCCTAACTCTGAGTAAACGGAGAAAGACAAACGGCTTCCCGTTTCGCTTCGGTTATCGCCGGAGAAGCAAATTTCATCGATAAACTCGGCTGATTATTCCACTTGTGTGGTGGTATACGTTCCGTGGAACCTTGATTTAACGAAACTCTGCGCATGCATAAGGAAGTCCTTGGTATAACGAATATTATTAAAAACTGAACTACGGAGAACATTTGAAACACCATGGAGTTTATAATAAAACTACTCGGGCTTGCTAGATATAAAATTATTTTAACCAACCAGGCGCGTTATCTATCATTTCATATCCAGCGCGCCCTCGCAGAATAGCGAGCTTACTCAACAGGACGGCTGGAAGACTCAGGACGGCAGAATGACGAAAACATGTCGCGTAAGATCGGGAATGCACAGTCTCGCGCGACATTTTTTCGCCATTCTGCCGTCCTGAGTCTTCCAGCCGTCCTGTTGCGTAAGCTCGCTACTGTTAAATATACTTCAGCCCTAACAAAGTTACTGTAAAATGTATGGAATAGAACCTCGATATAACGAAATCCTCGGTTTAAAAGAACACAATCCAGAAGCCCAAACGTAAAATATACCTTGATATGACGAAGAAATGTTAACACCGCACTAAAAAGAAATGGGAAATAGATCAACAAGAATGAAAATCCTTTAATCCTGTAACTATAGAACAACTTCAGCACGTTGTAAATGCACTGACACCATCGACACTTCTACAGATCCACGTTATCCTTTGTCTCTTATTAGTTCTATTACTTTCTTTATTTTTTGAAGTATTCTTGTAAGTAGCCGGATTTCCAGTCTAATGTCCTTGTTTCTCCTTTTGCCAGCCAGGCTTCCAATGAAATTTGTCCTCAGTGTTTTAAAATCAAGTGACTAGAGACACACTAGGAAGAAGTAATTGTTTAGATCCTGAAATGCTGAGTAGCGCAACGTACAGTTTAACACCATTAAAAGAAGAATTAATAATTATGCCTCGAGGTAACGAGTATTTTGGTTGTGTTTCCGCAAATTCGTTAATCGAGGTTTTCGATATAACGAACCCTCGATGTAACGAACCAATTTCCCTAGTCACTTGGCACTTCGTTAAATCGAGGTTCCACTGTATATTATTCTCACCCAAGTGTCGGTGAAAGTGGTTGATATTTATCTCGCGTTATCAAACGCGTTAACTATGCAGCTCCACTTCAGTGCATAGTTGTAAATTATCGCATACCTCATATCAAAACTTCAAGCTGAACCTGTAACAGTGTCATAATTGTTGTGCGTAAATTATGAGGCGTTTTCCCTATTCGACGCCCATTTTGTTGTAAAAGATTGTTGCTGTGTTATCCAGAATACATGCTTCCTACCCTTCAAATCCAACAGGTCACGAAGAAATATAGTCGCTGTGGTTGTTTCGGTGGTTTGCGCTGCTGGCCACACCGGGTTGGTGTTATGGTGTGTCACCTTTTTTTTTTCTGTTTCTTTGCTTATTTGTTTGTTTGTTGTTTTCAAGATTATAGCACCTGCTGTGCAAGATCACATGACCCCACAATCATTTGAAAGCGAAAGACGGTAGGTATCGTTTCTCAGGAATTTGTAGGGAAAAGTTTAATATTCAAACTTCGTGTACAAAACCGGAATCGAGAGATTGTGTTTTCAGCCAATCTCGTTCCCAGAGCCCACCTGTCTTTTGGGCAGCGCCTGGAATATCCAATCTCCAGACTCTATGCATGCGTGCCGTCGTTTACAATGTGGCCTCCAGAGAAATAAAGTCGATGTGGACGCGCTCCATAAAGGTATACAATACGCACTCGAAAAGCTAGGAAAGTTGAATTTGGCAATGAAAGAACAGCAATATCGATTTTTGAAAACGGTCGTGATGATGAAAAGAGCTGTTTTAGCTGTTTTACCGACGGGTTTTGGTAAGTCACTCAAATACCAAAGTTTGGGTTTCATCTTCGATTTTCTGAGAAGTGTCGACTCCGATTCCCAACACGCAGCTACCGTTGAGGATTTATGTTTACAAGCTCAGTTAGAGTTTTCTGCGCCGTATTCGTTTAAAACTCGCCCACAGCTGTTCTGATTTTGTTTATGCACCAGGCAATGGAAATTCCCAATCCCCACTGGTCCCGGAGAAAGGGTGGGGAAAATACGGGAAATGGAATCACTTTTGATTATGGGAATTTGTCCCGTGGGGGTGGTGAATCAGACAAAATCTGACGTTGAACACCACGGGCACAAGAGAAGCACAAGGAAGGTACGGATCTTTTGAAGAGCTGACTTCTGAAGACATACACCTGCATACACCCTTGATTGGTGCATTACAAGCAATTTTACTTCCGCTCGTTTACGCGTGGACAGTTTGATAAATCGAGCAGCCAATCAACATATTTCTGGAAATTAACTATTCCAGAGCTCCACGTCTGACCAAAAGACACGTGGGAACGAGATTGGTTTTCAGCATCCGTAATATATGATTGTATTACGTGACTGGAAAATGCTGTGACTTCATGTGAAAAGTATGAAGGCCATGCCTGAGTTTATCCTGCCTGTGCCCTTATCAATTGTTTTAGTGAACTGCATCGTATTAAAATAAATTATTGATTGTCAAATACTTGCCGATTCCTCGGCAGGCGAGGAAAAAGCATGATACGTCATGGGCGTTTTAAGCCGTCGTGGCGTCAATGAAAAGAGACCCATTTATGTCAGTACGAGAGAGATGAATGTTTGAAATGAAAGCTTGCCTTTTTAATGCGTTTTATGCGTTTTTATTTACCTGTTTCAGATGATAAACCCGGAGAGGACGTTTTAGACAACAAGCTGTTTATCAGTTACAGCTCTAAAGTCTTCAGCTGAGTCACTGAAAATCTGATCTCTCTTATCATGAAAAGCATTCCATTCCCTATAGCCTTCACATCCGGGATTTTGACCTAGGAAGGCCCATCGTCCAAAATATAACGGAGAGCGTGTACAACAGCCGACAATTTCTGGTTGTTTTGTCGAACAACTACCTCGCTCGCAACTTCTGCCGGGAAGAGCTGCAAATGGCCTTACAGAGGGAAGTCGACAAGGGAGATTCCACTCTTGTCCTTGTGAAGATCGAAAACAAGTTGAAGAAAAAGCAATTGCCACTTGCCTTAAGAGGTAAAGATCTGTTGGATTTCGAGAAGTACAAAGAGAACCAAGATTGGGAGAAAAAATGTTTTTAATATTTATATTTAAAAATATCATGTCCGACCCAAAATCCTTTAGTGTGCACGTTTAGAAAATTGGCTCGTTATCTTCGTCTATTGTTTCGTCATAAACATCACCGGTATCGTATAATTTCCTTGGATTCCACTGTATAATACGCTTATTTTGTTCCTTTTTTAAAATTTCTACATCTAAGTAGGTAAGAAAATAGGATACAAAATAATCTGTTAAAAAAACAAGATGTAGATTTAAAGGTAGGAACTGAAAAAGACCTAACTACTAATCGATAGCTTAAAATTTTCGAGTTGGACCTAAGGAAGGGAAAAAAACGCATTGTTGTTATTTTTTTGTGTAGCCTTCACCCGAACTAAACATACCAAAAGTAAAAGTAAGGAAAGGTATCAGAAAAAAATACATATTAAAGATCATTAAAAAATAATGCACTAGCTGGCTTCCAATTTTACGTAACGGACCCTTCTTTGCAGCTTCTGTTCACAAAGGAACTCATCCCTGGTTACTTATGCTGCACTCTTATCCAAAACAACCCAGTTTTGTATCAAAGAGCGATACAGAAACCATAAAACATCTTTCCGTCATGAAAAAGAAATAATTAACGGCGAAACCGAGCCGTTCAAGTACACATGGGTATTGAAGGGCGAAAACAAACTCTTCCACGGTGGAAGATACTCATGATCAAGAAATGCAAGCCTTATAACAAAATATTCACAAAACGTGTAATTTAGTGTGCCTTAACGATTTGACGGAGATCACGCGACTTCGGAATAATCCAGTTTTGGAAAATTTATGATGGTCTCTGAGACGGTCTGCCTTGCAAAATCTCGAAAAACATATCCCCTAGGCCGTTTTGCAAGCAGTTTGTACATAGAAAAACTTTACAGTCATTGGAGATTCCGGCTCGTCATTTGAATGCAAAAAACTAATGGTAATTCGTAGACAAATTTTACTGTAGAGGTAGTGTGGCCCAGTGGTTAGAGCGCTTGCCTTGAGATCCGCGAATCGCGGGTTCAAGACGCGTCCTGACCACTTGTTGAATTTGCAGTGTTCTGTTCCGTCGTGGTCGATTAAGTTTTTATATGTACTGTGGCTGGTTGCGGAATAAAAGAGCAGCTTTTAAGCAATCAGCACCTGAACATTTGCATGCACTTATGAAAGAGTGTTTTAAGTTGCCCTTGGTGTATACCCATCAGTTTCTGACTAAGAGAGTCTGAATACAAATAAATATGGTGGCCGTCCGAAATTCTAGTCGTTTCCTTGGCAAAAAAAATGGAATAACACTGAAAAGCATTCC
>OX421451.1:34516932-34526932 GCA_949126865.1 Montipora capitata
CTACTCCTATGGTTAAACTTCTCCAAAGCGGTTCATGAGTATTCATTCGGCAAAAAGCATCGCACAGGTATACTCCCGAAATGAAATGACTGAAATAGCCACAGGATATTTTAAGTCAATAATATCAAAAACATAACTTTAATCAGTGGCTGACGCGTTCCGCCCTGGAAGTGCTAACGCTCGAAACGTCACCCTCTTAATACTTTCATGGAAGCAAATCCGACCTTCATCACTGAACCCGTTTCGTAAAACCAAATTAATTTTCGAGACTGTCCGTCGATCTGACCTCATCGCAATGATCGACGAGCACCTAATTGGTACTGACATTCTCATATGTAGCTCTTTCAAAAATCATAGACGAGTTCACGCTCTTGAGTGCATCATGGATAATCAGGGCAAGACGGAGAGAAATTTAAAGGTTTGTGTGGAAGATCAAAACGCTGAAAAGTACTCATGATGTGCAATTTTGGGTTTTTTTATTTCCAAAACAGAAATATGCGCTCAAAGGTGCGGCAGAATAAAGTTGGAGAGAATGGCTATTGTATAAATTATTTTATTAAACAAAGTTTCTGTCATACATTTTCTTTCGTTCCAAAGGCACAAAATTACAGAAAATGTATGGGGACAAAAAAAGGAATATTTAGAAATTCCAAAGAATAGATACGAAGTCCAGTTCATCTCAGTTGTGAACTGGAACTTATTTGTTGGTTTATTAAGGCGAAAGTCTATAAGGTAGAGTCATGTACAGTTAATTTTGCTTTGAATTTCCCGCCAAGAGCGTGAACTAGTCTATTTTCACTGTTTGAGAGGATTTCAATAACCTCTTCATAAAAATCAGAATACTAAACAGTGGCTTTCAATGGTTTTTTGTCTCAATAACATGACTGGTGATTGGCGCAAAAGTTTGCACAAGATTTCTATCCAATCATGCAGTTTGCATATTTTTGCTCTTTGGGCCAGCTACATGTAATAGATTGGCTTTACGGTTAAAACAAGTGATTGGCTGTTGGATGATGGGTGAAAGTAAATTTGGCTTTACGATCAAGTTCGATGGAAACCTCTGTTCGAAGCATTTGCTTTTAATAACTTCAATAACTGAGTACATGATCGACTGAATGACTGATATATTAAGCTCAACGCATTTTCATTGGTGTTCACCTAAGATCTATTGCAAGCAGACGCAGAGCCGACGTCATCATCAAGAACGTTGAAATCTTTATTGTATAAAACAAATAGATTCCATTTTGCCGCGCGTCTGTTCAGTAACAGATCAAAGAAGACGTCAAAATGTGGTAAGAACATACATCAGTGACACGCTCAGCTGTCGCCTCGTGTGCCATTTTTTTGTTCTTACTACATTTTCTCGTCATCTTTGATGTATTTCTGAGCCGACGAACGGCAACATGAAATATTTTTGTTAAAGAGACATGATCTTCTAACATTTTTGCTTCTTCGTGAACAACACTGTGTTGGGTGGGGATGGCTGGGGAGCGTTGTTTACCGTCTTGAAGTATCAAGTTTCAGTCCAAGAGTTAGAAAAATAGGAAATTCTCGACTTACTTTGACCAGGTCAGAGGATATTTTTTTATTGATGGTGACTAGGGGACACTAGGAAAAAATCTGAATGCCCCGTTGCTGGAGTCGAACATACGACCTACCGAACACTAGATCGGATGCTCTACTACCACTGAACTATGGGGTCGTGTCGTACCTCACTGAAGAGGCTTAGGGATTGGGCAAAAGAACAATTGAACGAACAAAGATAACAATGGATTTAGCATAGAAAACAATAGGAAGTACGACACTATCATCCTTTGAAATATAGTGTTTAACAAGAGGAAAGGCCAAACCCTGAGCTAGGGAACTGTGGAAGACTCAAAGGAGCTTGGACGTTAAAACAGCTGTCACAAAAATATAGCAGGGTCATGTCTCCTGTGGGAGACTCGTGACACAGCTGTCAAAAAAATATAGTAGGGTCATGCTTCTTGTTGAACACTATATTTCATTGGCTGTATAGTGTCGTACTTCCCATTGTTTTCTGTGCTAAATGCATTGTTATCTTTGTTCGTTCTGTTGTTCTTTTTTCCCAATCCTGCATGGAGCCTGTTCAGTGAGGTACTGAATGGTCCATGTCTACGAACGTATGCATCAGTATTTATTCAATATAATCACAGGTCAATTTTTCGTTTAGTACTTACAGACAACTATAACTGAAAAGCTTTTTCCGTTTGGACAAATTGTGCTCTTATTGGAGTTTGCCTTGCAGCGGTAAATTGCTTCATGTGCCATCTTCACCACGGGAAAATGAAGGATGCTTCTTGTAGTGCCATCCATTAGCTGAACAATTGATTGATAGAGACCATCTGTTCCATTTTCCAAAGATTTGTTGTCTTTGTACCACATGACCTTGCTAACAGATCCCGTAAGGTCGCACTCAATCTTTGCGCTTTGGCTCTTCACGAAACCTAAAGGTCCCACAGTACAACAGTGCGAAACGTGGGCTGGAGAAAAAAAAGACTCTGATTTCAGTCTCAGAACTCCTAACCTCGTTCCCAGGACCCCAGCGCAGAATTTAAGGGAGATGTCCCGGGAACGAGGTTGAAGAACCTTCATGCGCTGCTCTTGGAGATTTGTATCTGAGTTCTTTGTGAACAGTTCGCAGTTTTTTTAATCACTTCCTTGAATTTCAATATTCACTCATTTGCAAAACTGAAATCGTGAAACGTGTCGCACGTCTCGAAAGGAGCCCACTTATTTTTGTATTTTTAGAACTAACCCTTCATTAGGAGAATGACATTAAAGCAATTTACATCAATTTGTACAATTTGCATTCATTGTTTTTTTGCTATTCTTGTTTTTGTTTGACAATAATTCTATTCTGATTGGCATTCTAAACAGCGCGTACAGGGCCGAAGAACTCCTGGGCCCGGTTGTTCGAAAGCCGATTAACTTAATCCAGGATTAGCGTAAACTTTTGTTTCGTGTTTTCAACTTTTTGGTGAAAGTTTCTTTTGCTTATTTTTGTTTTTCAAGATTCACTTCTTCTAATGTAAAGTTTTGCCGAATATCAGCGTTGAACAGCATTTGGGAATAGAGAAATGAACTCCTTGGTTAACTTTTAATCTGGGATTAGCGTTAATCGGCTTTTGAACAACCGGGCCCTGGTGTTATAAAAATGCAAAGATACTCGCAAAGGTTGACTCATAGGGTTTGTATCACGCTCGAACCCAGAGCTCGTCTCTTGACTGAGGGAGAGAAGAGCTCTGGGAACCCTGAAACAAGGTGCCTTCTCATTGGTTTTCGTGAAGAACAATCAAAAGCGCCTCTAATTGGTGCATTCATGTTAGCAGGAGGAGTGAGCAGGCGCCGTAAGGTTCAAATAGCCAATTTTTTAGTATAAGAACCCTACGGTGCATATTCTCCTTTAAAGCGCTTTCCACAGCCTTGGATCGATCCGAGGCTCTGGTGTCAAGAATTGGCTTATATGGCAGAGGCAATCTCCTACTCATGGGCTCCTGGGCGCTTTCCTTTTGTACGAAAAATCCGATTGATCCGGTGGTAAATCAAATGGAACAGAAAATTTTGCAGAGGTATTCCTGTTTTCTCGATTTCCCCGGAATGATCGGAAAATCCTGTTCCATTTGCTTTGTCCCTCTAGTACCATGCACCTTGAAAAAAGAAAAAACATGGCGGACTCGACGCCATGGGTCTTGGTGTTTAGCTGCCCAAATGAATCGTGCGGGTTTCAATCAATTCACGCAGATGCTTTTATAGCTTGTAGTTGCACAACTGCAGGTAAGAATTACTACTTATGAAATAATGATCGAAAATCCGGCAGCCATGTTTGCTATCCTAAATGATTAGTATCCAGTCTCTTGAGAAAGAAAGAAAAGGAATTAGGGTTAGGGTCGTCCCGTTCCATATTTTGATTGAGGAAATTTGTTCTGTTCCTTTAAGCAGATAATTCTCCCCGGTTTTTCCATACAGAAGGAAAGCGTCCCTGGTCTCAATTACTTTTCTCTGTAAGCCCCAAGCCCGTTTATGTGACGTTCAGATTCAATAATTGTACCACTAGATATAATGGCAATGATAATGATAGAGCGAGTTTCAATCAAGTAAAACCAACCAAGTCGTAAAACCAAAACCAAAGTAATTACTTTGGCCAATCAAAAAGGACGGAGACAATCCAGCAAACCAATCAAAACTCGAAGTAATTACACGTAGCCGACACAAAGCGCGGAAAAATGTGCACGCGCGACCCTCAATTGTTTTTGATTTCACTTCTGATTGGTTGAAAAAGTGGCGCGAGAACTTTGAACCAATCACTGAGTGAAGTAATGCAACACCAAAGCAATTCGCTAATTACTTTCGACACTCAAATGAAAACAGCTCTAACGTCGTCTAGTCTGTGCTTATGGTTGTGACCGTTGCATTGTGACCACAACGAACGAACACCTCTGTATAAGAGCTCCTGTGTTTAGAATGTTAGTAATATATATATGTTATTTGCCAGCTGAGGTCTTGAAAATGCTTTTTCAAGTCTGAGGTCACAGTTTTTCGCTACACGGACCGACCCTTAGCTAATGCTTATCTCTGGTAAACAACTTGTTTATTTTTTCCTCTCTCTCTCCTTTCCTCTCTGAAATCACTTTTATAATTGTTGACTCGCACCGCTCTTGATAGTGAATGTAGTATGAAAGCGACTTACAAACCGAACGTTTCAAAGAGAAATAGTTTTATTTGAATTCTATTTCCAAACCTCTTGTCTGATAAAAAGTAACTTCTGCATTTAACTCTTTTACCTACTTTCCCAATCGCGAGAAAGCCGCGCGAAATTAGCCATCGCTAAAAAATGCTTTTTTTTTTTCAAAAAATGTTTAAAGTTAGGGGGAAAGCAATACAACGTTTTAAAGCTAAAAAAAGAAGCTTTCCAAAAACATATAACTTATTTACAGACAACTCAAACATTTTATAAAAAACGAAAGTTGAAAGAATATAATTAAGAAAAATAACCGGTCAGTGTAAAACGCAGACTGCAGACTGCAGACCGGGGGTAAAATGCAGACTGAGGTTATAATTTAACTGTTGAAAAAGCCCAAACTCATTAGAAATGCTAACAGTTGAGTCTAAATATTGTTTTAGGCCTACTGAGGCCTAAGGTTAGCATTTCTAAGGGGTTAACGTTTGGGCTTTTTCAACAGTTACGTTATAACCTCAGTCTGCATTTTACCCTTGGTCTGCAGTCTGCAGTCTGCGTTTTACACTGATCGGAAAAATAACACTAAAAATCAGTTTTTCAGACAAATTTGGTCATTTTAACGTTGATTACGAATTTTTGGATGCAAAATAAAAATCGTCCTTAATTTATCTGCTTTCTTGGACATAGATTTGACGGAAAACTGACCAGGCACGAATATTTTCAGAATTTTTGTAGCAATCCGATTAGCGATAATGCGTAATATGATAAGCCGATAAAAAAAAAGTCAAATTTGCGACCCGTTGCTAACGGCAACGACACAGATCACATTACTAATAATAGACTAATAATTGACCTCTGTTTCCCAAAAACCATCCAAATAACCGATGTTTCGACGGAAAATTCATCCCAAAGGATAAAACAATTCGCTGGACATGAAATCCACGTAAATATGTACGAGCGAAAGCGAAAACAAGCGAATATTTTGAGGGAAAACACAATTCTATGTGGTGGCAAAAACATGAGGCGATCTCATGCAAATTTATCGCTTTGAAAATAATTTTACCTTCTCATCGATTTTAACGCTTGAAATTCCATCCAATGAACCAAAATCCTTTTCTTTATCCTTTCCGAAGCCTGTAGTGTAATTTTTTGGCTGAAAAACTTTAGTAAAACCGCTCCGCGATCGGTTAAAAATTTCGCCTTCACACGGCTTCAAATTGCCTGAAGCAGAATGCCCGTCATGTAGGCGTCCTGAAAGCTAGAAAGCCGAGATTTGCAGGGAAACTAGGGCCATATCTCCCCAGTAAACACGCCAGTTTTCAGCGCGATCGATGGAAATGGTGGTCTTATACGAACTCTACAATAATTATTCGAAGTTTTCTCTAATTCCCCATTTGAATCAACACACAATCGGATGACTATTCATTTGTAAATATGGAACTGACTGCTGCACTGGGTTGAAAAACAGTAATCAGTTTACATTGCTTGCCACATTACAGACTCATTACAGCTTACTGCCTGCTGCCCGCCAGGAAAAGTCCCTCTTTGGGAGGAAGCCTGATCCCTCCCGAATGCAGCGTCAGGCATTACAAACAACCTCGAGGGAGAGGGGTTGAAAACTTGCACTACACAGTTACACTCATAAGTAATAGATAATAAATAAAACTTGAGCAAATACAAGAACCGCACGGCACCACAGTCCGTGTAGAGTGATTTTACTTTTTCCAGTCCCTCCCTTATATCTGATCTGTACTACCATGACAACTGTCAAAATCGTAGTCAACCGTGAAAACAACAATTTGCTGCTATTCTGCGAAACGCAGCAAATTACAAGTTTTCTCTAAATCCCCATATGAACCAACACACAATCGGATGACTATTCATTTGTAAATGGGGAACTGACTGTTGCACAGGGTTAATACTTAGATAACAAAGGAAGGGACTAAAATGCACACTGAAACAGTTAATGGAAATTCAAATTCCCAAAGATTTTGAAACAAGTAAACGGGGCTCAATGCAATCTTCGACATAGCCATCTTTAGCTGAATCTGATCGCCACCTCCCATGGCGTTTCTAACACCGATCAAACACCTGCGCATTAGCTGCAGTGCTAGCACCACCAGCTCTAAATGAGTGTAAACTAAGATTAGCGGCATCAGGCATAAATTCCTTGAGTAACCCAGCAATAGACTCTCTTGCCATGGTATAGCTGAGTGGTTTCACCTTCTGTATAAGTTTGAAACCTGACTTTGTCTTAACTAATGGCTTAAACAAATAATCTGAACTCTTATATCTAGCATGAATACCTGCTAAAGTAAGGTATTTCTCAAGATTTATGACCGGACATGTCACTTTATGTGATCTACTGACGACCACTTCGCCTAGTCACCGTTCCTGTTTTGATCTGTTTTGCTCTTTAAGAACTTTAACTGTTAGGTGAGATTCCTTAATACTATAAAGTCTATAATCTTGCACAGTTAGGGCTTACACTTCACTAAATCTGTAAAAAACCAGCAAATAACAAAAGTGCCATGGAAATATCTCTACGGACTGGTAAATCATGAAAATGCTTATACTTTATACATGCGAATAGAGCTTCTTTAGTGATAGGTGATTTCTTAACTACAGGCTTGGCTTTTTGCCTCTTGACTCCTTTCACAATGCTCTTTACAAATGGACTGTGGACATAGGATTCGAAATCCCGTCAATATCATGTACCCATTTTAGCGCACACATAGATAGACTCTATGGTGGATGCTGCGACTTGGGAAGTTGATAAATGAATAAAATACAGAGCAGCATTCACAATTGAAACCGAAAATACAACTAGCTTTTTGCTATGAGCAAATTTAATCCAACGGTTTAAGTAATTGGAATAGTTAGTAACTGTCCCAATAGCTTTTGTTGATAAAACAGTTCGTTTCAACTTCTCAAACAGATTAGACAGGTGGATATCAGCCTTGGCTCGCTCTTGAATCTCAATCCACGGTCCACGACTGAAGATGCTCAAACTTGTGGAAGCAATGAAAATGTTTTACTTGGTATATCTGTGCATCAAAGAAATGCCAGAACAGACTTAATATCTACCAACATTCCAACTTAAAAGTCAGCCATTACATACATCATCAGAACCGGCGTACCTTGGCACGGGCCGACCACCTGTAAGTAAAACAGGCCACCTGAAGGCACTCTGTAACAGGCTACCTCCAAGCCCTTTCTGAATTGCCACCTGTGGGCAAGTACTCAGTCAACCCTGAACACAAGTTTGACACAAACCTTGTTTTGACAAACAAAACTCCCTGTGACTGTTTCCCTTTCGAAAACACTGCCAACTAATGTACACAGCTACAAGTCTGAACTTGAGCCTATCTCCATGGAAAATGAAATTGTAGGTTCGACCTCGAATGGCAGGTGCACAGAATTCAGGAATACCAACCCAATCAGCGACACACTTAGCCATCAGGACATATGTGTTGCCAAAAAGGGCCCCCCTCCACAAGGGATAAATCAGTGTCCCTCTGGCTTAACAATTCTGAAAACCGCCACACTCGAATGATTTGACATGGAGGGGGTACTACCCAAGTGTTTTCGCCTTTCCAATCTTCTAGGAAAGAACGGATCGCTTCACAGCCTGGATTCCAGAAACGGGAATTAAATCTACTGCATTTTGGCGTTATATGAAGTAGCAAAACGATCGACTGTGAAAGGGTCCCACATATTATTCATCCATTGAAAGATATGCGGTGGTATTCCCCAGTCATTCACATCTGTAAGCTTGCTGAGAAGATAATCAGCTATGTGGTTCTCCCCTCTGGCACCAGGCTGAAATGATTGAGATACAATGCCTGGCACACTCATAAACGCGATATCTTCTGCAATTGACTGTAAATCAGGTTTCATGCTACCTTTAACAATGATGAACACAATGTTTTGGTTGTCAGTATGCCACTGTACACGATGTCCCCTTAAAGCATTTCCAACAGATAGATTTGTACTGTTGTTCGCGGCCTTTCGTCCGAAATACACGTGGTTCTGAAAAGCGGATGCGTTTGAGTTCGTTCAGTTGAGAACTAGTAGTTTTTTTTAACTGGATTCTATTTTATTATCCATGATCGACGCGATCTTGTCGATCATCGTGGACTGCTGGCGTTGAATTTCAGCTTGGATGGCCGGATCCATAATTCTCCTTTCACCAACGTCAATGTAAGGAGCAAAGGTGTTGAAAGGTAAGTTATTAAGCTTACAGACAGATTAGTGATCTATGATTGTTGGAGGAAAACGCTATGGAATAAAACTTGAGCAAATACAAGAACCACACTGCAGCACTAAGTGAAGGGTACATTCACAGCCTGATCACTAAACTCAAACCCTCGGTAAGTTGCGAATTGAATAATATTTCTAGCACACTTCTAAAGCTTTGTAGTCCGTACATCTCAAATTCTATATGTGATATTATACATCAAGTGTTGGACACAGGAATATTTCCTGATGATTGGTGAAAGCCAAAAGTACATCCCATCATTAAATCCGATGAAAGAAATATTCCAATCAACTATAGACCGATTTCTATTCTACTTGCCATACTGAAAAATTATGCAAAGGGTCATGCATACTCAGCTGTTAGAGTATTTCCAAGCAGGAAATCTTTTGACAGGCTGTCCAGACTGTCAATCTGGATTTAGACCATCAAATCATTCCACTTGTACAGCTTTGATAAGTGCAGTAAACCTTTGGCTTACCAACATGAACGCTGGTAAACCTAATGGTAGTGTCTTTAGAGATTTAAAGAAAGCCTTTGACACTGTAGACCATAACATCTTACTACGAAAACTTTCTTCTTACGGTGTCAATGGCAATGCTCTTCAGTTGCTTGAATCATATTTGATTGATAGAACAAAAAGATCTTACGTAAATGGAGTCTTATCCACAGAACAATATGTATCATGTGGCATTCCCCAGGGTTCTATACTTGGGCCATTCTTGTTTATAATTTATGTAACCGATTTCCCAAAATGTCTACAACATACAACAATTTGGTTTTATCAACGGAGTTGATAATGTAAATTGGCCACCGTACAGAGATTCTAAAAGCTGACGTTTCGAGCGTTAGCCCTTCGTCAGAGCGAATCGAGCGATCTTGTCACCCGGCCAAGACCTTACAACATACAACACCTGGAATGTTTGCCGATGATACATATATACTATGGCTCATGAAGATATATCCACAATTGAATGTTCCTTAAATAGTGATTTAGCTGCAGTACGTGATTGGCTTAAGACAAACAAATTAAGTTGCAATAC
>OX421451.1:34541932-34569432 GCA_949126865.1 Montipora capitata
CCGACAAATCTTTCGACTCGTTTAGGAAATTAGTAAATTAAACATTTTTTGTTTCTGAACGAAATATCGGGGGGGGGGGGGGAGGGCGGGTCTTGGGTCTGCAAAACTTTAATATGATTGATGTGATAAAAATTGTAAGATTATTTGAAAGAACTAATTTTTAAAAGCAAAACAACTATGCCTTGGGGAAAAGTTGTGTACATTACGGATGATGAGACGCTGATAGTATTTAACTCGTGAAGGAAGGTGCAATGTTTAAGCCACCTCTGTCTGTGTAAAGTAACTTGAGCAAATTATGCAAACAACACGGAGGAGAATTTGAGATTTTCGGATACAACTTCCAACCATTTTGTTTTTGTTTTTGCGGGTTAGATAAAATCGCTCATCTGTGCCGTGAAGAGCAAGGTGAAACTGTATAAAGACCTTCTACAATATATAATTCAACTGTCCAGTACATTAATACACTTTGAGATCATGTTAATTAAAGAAGTTGTCAATGAAATCCTACTAGTAAGATTCGCCCTCAATCTGTAATTTCTGCTGTCCTGTCATGATTCGGGTGGGCTGGGAGCATGCTGACTTGTTTGGCGTATGGTGCGTAATCCGAATTTTTGTATCAGTTCTAGGAAAGTGGCAAAAGTAGGGATAATGATTGATGCTAGCCCGCATACAATTGTTAGCTATTGTTTAGCTATTCTATATGTGCTGATTTTCTGCGAACATAGCGTTTTTTCCAAAAGTAGTGTTTGACCTAAAGTTCTCAGCAACGTCAACGGTAACTCAGCTGAAATGACTCACAGGCCATTGTGAAGAACAAGAAAACAAAGAAATGTGTTTTAATAAGTAATGTTTTACGGGGAGGTCTTGGTTTTCCGGGTCTTAAGCTTCGATCTTCGTTTTCCACACCCCTAGCATTATCCAACCACGTACTGGGGCCTCACCGCCTGGTATATTAATATGAATTTGAAAGGCTTTGTCAAAACGGACGAAAAACTTAGAAATTACAGAAACGAAACTTGGTGGAAGCAACTAAAATCGACCGAAAAACTACTCGCGACGAATAAAGGACGGCGAAAGAGCTCAAATGAACAATTGTCCTTAGCAAGTTTGTCTCTTTTTTTGCGCTATAAAAAAGCATCGTTTTTATATCGGAAAAAATCTCCCTTCTTCTTGCGGGCTTCTTTCTAAAGCTCTTTGGACGAGCAAAGAAAAAAGAAAAGTTGCCAAACTGCGATCTCTCGTATACTGAAGATGTCTTTTATCATACGTGATCTTGATTTGATTGCAAAGAAACATTAGTTTGGGAAACCTGTCGTTAAAATTCGTTTTCAATCCCACATAAGCTCAATTTTGTAAAAGGAAGCTTCGTATAGATTCTTGTGCACAGTTGTACTCAAGGCTCGGGTATACAAATCTGTGGTGAAAATAGGCATCCACAACTTAACACAGAGTTACTTCTGTATAGTTTCAAATGCAGGAGCAAAATCTAGAGTGACTGGGTAAACAAAAGCACAAAATTAAAACCTTAGCCTCAACTTACTCAAGATTTTGTTTCGGAGGCAAATTATTGTCGTGTGCATCACAAAATTAAAGCTGTATTTTCAGTCCAAATATGTACGTAATCATATATAATTAATATGATTAAGTACTATTATTATCAATATTATGATTCCTATTCTTAGTTTCGCTATGTACACTAGCAATTTAATTCTATGAAAGGCTAATTCTTGTAGCATCAACATTCATTTGAAGTAGAGAAGGGTATAGAAATGTGGACGTTGTTTAGATGTTATCATATTTAAGCCTTTTCACTTCTCGAAGAAAAAAAGTACAATGTTGGTGACTGGAAAATACATATTGGTGTCTGCTGTACAGACATACAACAGAGTTAATTGTTGTTGCTTCCCCCATTCAGTGTCCTTAATCAAAAACCTTTTACTTTCCTGAAGGAACTCTCTTCAAGTCTTGGGGAGGAAGGAAAATCCCTTCTAAGCTCATTTATTTTCGACATTAGCATGCAGTACTCACCCCCAGTCTCCCAGTGGCTTTTTTTGGATCTTCAAAGAAACAGGACTTATTTATTCTGCGCCATAGACCTCTTTCATAATGGCAGCCAAATAAAATATTCTTCTGTTTTAATACTAATAAGCCTTTCTATCCTTGCTACAACGAGCAAATTTCAAAAGAATATTTGTTTCAAAATGAGGGCAGTAGGTCTAATTAACATAAATGCAACAGAATGTAAAGGAGGTTGCCATTTGTGAAAGTGGTCTATTTCCCTGCCCTTACACTGAAGGCAAAACATTCAAAACCAAACCTTCTAACTTATCATGGTCAGAGTTTGGGTAGGGGTGGGAAGAACTGATGCAAAGAGGGGGAGGGGGGGGGGGATGGCATGGGCTTTTTTGCTCGGAAAAGGGTGGCCTTACCTAAATATGTCAATGAGAAAATAGATAAATCAATAAAGAAATCGATAAATATACAGTAAATGAAGAAATGAAATAAAAATTTCAATACATTAAAAGAAAAAGATCGTCGACAAGAACTGTGTGCTCTGAAAAACGAAAAACTTTTATGTAATCACCTGTAGCTACAAATTGTGGATAAAAATGAGTCTACTTAAAAGATTGCTCTTTTAGAAGATGTTTGCCATCTTGGGCAACGTAGTATAACATTGTAAGGGATGCTCTTGCTCGCCACTATCTCTATCATCTATTTTTCCTAAAACGGGATACATCTCAATGTTTTGGAGGGTCAGCAAAATTAAGTGAAGGGTCTCTCTTCGTTTTGACTGTATATCTTACCTTGTGGTACAAGAGATATGAAATGCAATGCCGACATATCACTGGAAAAAAGTTTAACTATAATCTTATATGCTTATGTTATGCTGGATCTTGTTAAAGGCAGAAAGACTCTGTCGTGACCTTTCCTCTGGTAGTGATGGCGTGTGAAACTCATCAAAGAAGAAAGGAGGGGGGTAGTTTCTAAAGAAACTGTGGTGCTGCGTCGGTGGGGAAGTAGTATGCAAAAATTTGGTTTTATCAACGGAGTTGATAATGTAAATTGGCCACCGTACAGAGATTCTAAAAGCTGACGTTTCGAGCGTTCATCAAAGAAGACACAATTGTAGATCTCTGATAGTCATAGCCACAGATTTAAAGGATAAAACTATTGGTGGAGGCCGTTGGGATTATTAGCGGGTACCAAATAACAAATGATGAATAGCGGACAAATAATTTGATAATTCGTTCAACCCCAAAAAGGAACGCTATAGGAACATACGCGTCTTATATAGAAGCACAAACAATACAAAAATACCTGCAAAGAAATTATTCCTGTTTGCATAGGCCTCGTGATAGTGTCATTTTATTCAATATGCAGATCGAGTGGCCTCGAAAACGCCAAAGTCAGTGGCATACTGCTTTTGTTAGTGGCACGAGGGAATGTCGAATCTGGCTTGTGAAGTCCGTGCGTGCACAATTCTTCAAATGGTATGCACGCATGCGTCCGTAAAAAGCAAGTGAAAGTTATTTTTATTTTCAAAATCGAGGCCTCGTGTTTTGCAGCACTAAGTCTTCATGGGTTTAAATATGTTTTTGTCTGTAATTCATAGAAGGTAAGAAAAATTCTAAGTCACGCGTCTAAGCTAAATCAGTTTAATTGGTAGGAACGCTGCAGTATACAATTACAGCTTCTAGCCTTTCATGGTTCATTAGAACTTTCTGAAGTATTTGGTAGGACAGAAACTACTTATTCTTTCCGTTAAAACGAAAAATCAAACCGGGAACATAGCAGGCACAACAGACAGTCAACAGTCTTCACGGAATAAAAGACGTTTATGTGCAGGCTCTATTTGTACTCTACTTGTATCTTAACGGTTGACTATCTGAATTTTAACAGACGCAAAGTCGATAATGGAGGCGTGGCTCATGTATTGGTTGAGAATTGGCGTAAGTTTTATAATTGGAGTCACACCTCAGTTCAACATTTTCGTTTGAATTATGATTGGTATTTGTGGTCCCTTTTCATCCATTTTCATTGATTTATTTAGTATCCCCATTCAATCTTCGACATTCATTTTTATTTGGATTTATTGTTCAATAATTCACTTGATATTGAGAGCCCTTTGCACAAGAAAAGAGTTCAATCACTTTGTGATTTGGAACTGCCTTTGATCAACATAAACCCTTTCATTCTCACAATCGAAACGTTCATTCTCCCAACTAGTGACATAGAGCCTTTTTGTTGGATAGTCATGAGAACTTGGTGTTATATGAAGATCACACCTCTTTAGCTGATAATAATGTTCATTATCAATACCTGTTTGACTGACATTTCATAGAAACTGTAAAGAGAATTTACACACCCATCACTCCTCCTACAGAACACAAAGCGGAATTCATTCACTCGATTTGGCTCTCATTCACTGTGATATTAAGCACTTATGATCTACAAGCTCAGTATATGAAGGGGATAGTTGTCTGAAAAACTGTGGTGCTGCGTCGGTGCCGGGAGAGTGAAAGACACTACCACCGTAAAACAAAAAATATTTCAAATCGATGGCTAATGTTTCGAGCTTAATTCCTTCGTGAGAACGAAGTGAGGAATGAGGGCTGTTTCAAGTTATATTGGAAGTAGGGGAGCGATTCCATTGATTGGAGATAATGTAACGAAATTAAAAAGCAAGTAAATTAGCTGAATAAGAAGCGCTCATATATAACAGGGATTGAGAGTGCCGAGTGGCTTTTGCTCCAAAGATGCGTTGCTGGCGTTGTCGGGGGAGGGGAAGGGGAGGAAGAAGACGTGGATTTTTCAGTCCTCCCCTTCCCCTCCCCCGACAAAGCTTCCTACGCAAGCTCTGTGGGTTTTTGTGTTTCCTTGTTGTACAAAAAGGCCGCAACTGTCATGTTATTCATTCGCTCAACTAAAACGACTGTGCCACTTGGGAGAAGTTATCAGTGCCACCGCGTGTATATTCTTTTGCTCTCCTTTCATTGTGCAAATAACTATTCATCTCAGTATGTTCCCATTTGATTGTTTTCCCTCTATAACGAGTTGAAGGCGGCTTTGTGATCCACCTACGTTTCAGACTTCCTCACTCAACACGTAGTGACTGAATATACGATGGGCAGGTGGTAGGAGAACAAAACTGGTTGACATTATATTTCATCAAAACTTTTTATATTCCATTTTTAGCGCTTCTAGTCTGTCTAACTGTCATGATCAGCAAAAAATTAACAGATATTTCAAATCCGGACATATAGTTGAATCGTTTACATCAGGCTCCGCGTTTGAAGATAGAGTCTTAAAACTATACATTTCTTTTTTGCTTTTTGTCTAAATATCTTAATTACAACGGTTGGCCGAGTGACATTCACCAAGTTACTTATGTACAAGTTACAAATTTATTTCAGCGCTGAGTGTTTAGGATAAAACGTGAGCAACTATTTAACCGTTTGCCATGTTAACCATGAGTCCTATCAACTTTCAGTGGAAAACAAAACCGAAATTGATACTGACAGCAAATTATTTCAGAACTTTCTTAATATTCTTTAACACGACATGAGCAGCTGGTAGCCAAGAGAACCTAGTTTGTCTTTCCGTAAGGTTTAATCTTGCGATGGAGCTTTATCGCCACACTCATTGGTGTAAAGTTGTATTTTTCATCTCCTTGCTGCATTGTGTCTGGGGTGAGTCCGATTTCATGTTTAGTTAGTCATCATGATAAAATATAGAAGACTGTAAGCACGGAAGCTTGTAGGGGACATGCGATATGAGAGATGGGAGATAAAAAAATGCGTCATGCGAATTCAAAAATGCGAGAGGAAAAATCCGATTTGCGGGTTAGAAAATGTGTGATAAAATATGGAAGATCCTAGTTTGAAAATCTGAGACGAGAAGTAGAAAATGTTAAATAGTAACGGATGTCAGAAACAGGGAACAAGTTAGAGGGAAATCGAGAGAGCGAAACTGGGGGAGTGGGGAGTCTTTAAAAAGGGAATCTCAAAAACGGGACTGAAATCTCCAAAATGGAGAAATATCAGTGGTCTGATCATCTGCAAATCCTTTACAATATTAGCTTCCTCACAGCAAAAGTTTCCGTAAGGTCCTGCGCTGTACTGAGCAGCCAATTGGGTCACAATTATACCTTTCCAACGGAGTTTTCTTTTGGTTGACATAATGCTACAAAACCGTTTCAAATGTCTCTTGACCTATCACACACATCTCAGTTGAACAACAATTTCCTCTCAGTAAAACGGCGACAAACAATCAAAGCTAGCTAGTTCTTTTTGGATTATTGGCAAAAGCCAAAGAAAACTTAAGTTCATTCATATGATATTGACTCAACATCTGGCTGCCGAGCAAAATATTTTCAGTGGTTTTCCTTCCATGTGGAACATTTTTGGGAAAGAATGAAGGGGTAGTTTCTAAAGAAACTGTGGTGCTGCGTCGGTGGGGAAGTAGTATACAAAAATTTGGTTTTATCAACGGAGTTGATAATGTAAATTGGCCGCCGTACAGAGATTCTAAAAGCTGACGTTTCGAGCGTTAGCCGTTCGTCAGAGCGAATAGGAAAAAGAGCGAATGCGAAAATTTGGCCTAGTATATGGTTTTCATACTTTTCGTTGTCCACTGCACATCCCTTTTGGTAATGGTATCTTTTTTCGTGCTACCGGAATAGGTCAAAACCAGTATTACACAACTTACAATAACGAAATGACCTTAAAACTTTTAAACCCAAGACACCAGGAGGCATCTTTGGACTTTATAATGTATTATCATCAATATTTAATTATATTGAACACTAGTGCTTCCAGTTTTATCAAAATCCTTTGAAGAAGCTGTTAATAATCGTATTTTGAAATATATAGTAGCTACCAAATATTGTTTTGTAGGCATTCGGTTTCCGCGAGGGTTATTCCACTTCTCATGCAATAAGCGAAAACAACTAGTCCAAATGAATTCTGCGCGACCGCAACAAAGGACGCTCGATGATACTTCGTTATCTATACTGATGATTTTTCTTGGGGAATTGCTTCAATAAAATGTTTTTTTTTTTCTCTTTGCTGACGACCCCAATTTCTTCTTTAAGCATTGTGTTCTAAGCTTAGTTCCACATGGAAGGAAAACCACTGAAAATATTTTGCTCGGCAGCCAGATGTTGAGTCAATATCATAATGTGATCTGTCTCGTTGCCGTTAGCAACGGGTTGCAAATTTGACACTTATTATCGAATTATCATAATATACATTATCGCTAATCGGGTCACTAGAAAAAACCGAAAATATTCGTGCCAGATCAGTTTTCCGTCAAATTTATGTCCAAGAAAGCAGATAAAATGAGGAAGATTTTTATTTTGCACCCAGAAATTCGTACTGTGCAGCCAATTGAGTCACAATCATACCTTTCCAGCGGAGTTTTCTTTTGGTTGACATAATAGGGAGTTTAAGATCTATGACGCGACGGCAACGAAAACGTCACAAATTCTGCATATTTAATGAGCAAAAACAATAGCTTTTCACGCCGTGCACGTGCATTTTTCATTTTTGTGCATTTCTTTCACGTTTTCGGCAAATCTGCGACGTGAAATTACCAATTTTCAAGTTTTACGGAGAACTTCAACAAAAGGCAGCGAATTTGAATTTTCTGTCGTAGATTCAATACCGCACTTCCTAATTCAGTTCCTGGGGAGTTACACTAGTTTTTAGAAGTTAGACAAGCCGACATAACGACGAAAAAGATTAATAAACCTGAACTTGCAATTTTAAATGACGTTTTCGTTACCGTCGGGTCGCAGATCTTAAAGTCCCTAATGCTACAAAACCGTTTCAAATGTCTCTTGACCTATCACACACATCTCCGTTGAACAACAATTTCCTCTCAGTAAAACGGCGACAAACAACCAAAACTAGCTAGTTCTTTTTGGATTATTGGCAAAAGCTAAAGAAAACTTAAATTCATCCATATGATATCGACTCAACATCTGGCTGCCGAGCAAAATATTTTCAGTGGTTTTCCTTCCATGTAGAACATTTTTAGGAAAATTTGGCCTTGTATTTGGTTTTCATACTTTTCGTTGTCCCCTGCCGCCACATCCCTTTTGGTAATGGTATCCTTTTTCGTGCTACCGGAACATGTCAAAACCTGTATTACACAACTTACAATAACGAAATGACCTTAAAACTATTAAACCCAAGACACCAGGAGGCACCTTTGGACTTTATATATTGTCATCAATATTTAACTCTATTGAACACTAGTGCTTCCAGTTTTATCAAAATCCTTTTAAGGAGCTGTTAATAATCGTATTTTGAAATATATAGTAGCTACCAAATATTGTTTTGTAGGCATTCGACGGTTTCCGCGAGGGTTTTTCCACTTCTCATGCAATAAGCGAAAACAACTAGTCCAAATGAATTCTTCACGATCGCAACAAAGGACGCTCGATGATAGTCGGTCCGTTATACTTCGTTACCTATATTGATGATTTTTCTTGGGGAATTGCTTCAATAAAACGTTTTTTTTCTCTTTGCTGACGACCCCAATTTCTTCTTTAAGCCTTGTGATCCAAGCGACTTAATTGAAGAATTGACGGCTGAATATTGAGCTTGAAACTGTCTCGCACTGGTTTAGGTCTCTTAACATTGAGAAAACCAAACTCATAGTTTTCAGACCTATGCCGAGTGATTTAGGTCATGTAATTGAACAAGTTTAAAGTACAAAATTTCTAGGTGGTTATTAATTTGAAGACTCATGTAGACTTTCAGACATAGTTTGATGTTATTCTGGTTTGAAGAAATTTGAATGTAGCTCAGAAAGTTACAAATGATTCAAAGAGCCAACTTTTCGACACTCATGTGGAGTGTCTTCATCAGGGGTAATCCATCGTCATCGCAAAGGGTACAAATAGGTGTCACATAAACCAGTTTCTAAAAACGAGAATTTCGAAATTAGAGATCTGGGATCATTATTTACCTTGCATTTACGCACGTACATCACATTAAAGTGCCGGATGTGTCGCGGCATTGTGGGCGATGAATCGGGTGATTCTACAGAGTCAGACACTACTTACAGTCTAAGTCATTCTTGGCTTTGCATAATGCGCTAATTTATCTCTCTTGATGTATTGTATGGTTCTTTACATACGTATCTCACCTACATAGGACTGTGAAGTCCAAAACGTACACTCAAAGTTAACAACCTTTGGTTAAAACTCAAAGCTTAAATTTTTTTGCCAGTCAAGTGTTAGCAGGCGCACTTTCAAAATCTGAAAAAAAAAAAGAAGTAATTTTTGATCATAGTAGCACTTTAACACAGCGCCTTCATTATGATATTTTAGGTGCTTTTGTAAAAACGTGATCCTCGCCATTTCGCAAATTAGTGTTGGCAATTATTATTAGTCCAATAAGCTAAATGATGATCTATAGGGGAACTGACGCACACGATAACGCTATCATTGTTGTTTATTTATTATACAATCGAAACCGCCAAATTGTATTGAGAACTCGGTCATCATCTCTTTGTAAGAGCTGTGAGGTTCCTTTGTATAACATACAACGACTGAAACGACTGTGCCACTCGGGAGAAGGTATCAGTACCACTGTGTGTATATTCTCAGTTGAAATTCTTTTGCTCTCCTTTCATTGCCATTGTGCGAATAATTATACAGCTCAGTATTATGTTCTCGTTTGATTGTTTTCGCTCAATGAAGGGGGCGTATGTGATCCACCTGTGTTTCAGACTTTCCTCATTTAACATCTAGGAATCAAGAGTGAATTAGATAAAAGTCTATCACTTTACGGCCTTGCACAGTCACAAATGGATTTATTTGTTTTCACATACACTTTGCGCCCGAAACAAACAAAGGGCTGCCAGTTTTAACCAATCAGATGAAGCGATGTCACGCGTGACTGGTTCTGCCAGGTTTTTTCAGGGACATAACACCTGATATTCGCGGGAACGGGTATTCTAAAAATAGACTCATTTGTGATTGTGCTGGGGACCCCACCCATACCATAACAACACTCATCTTATTCACTCTTGCTAGAAACTGAATATACGATGGACAGGTGGTAGATGAACGAAACTGATTGACATTACATGTACATTTCGTCGAAACTTTATCAGTTTTTTGCTCTTTGATTCTAACGGCCATAGAAACATGATTATTTTAAGTAGAGAGATTAGTTTATTCTCCTCTTCTAGCATATACTTAACAATTATTCCATGAGCGCGCGTTGGATATGAGATGGTAAATAGCCAAGGAGGCGCGTAGTGCCGAGTAAGCTATAAACAGTCTCGTATCCAACAAGCGCGAATGGAATATTTGTTTTATTACATTCCTTAAACTCCAAAAGTTTAGAAAGTACGAAATACGAGCGAAAAAAGCGAGCAAATCCGAGCAAGAACGAAAAAAACTTGATGACAATTGATGGGATGTTGTGTAAGACCTTTTGGTCAGACAGACGCAGACTCATCACAAGAACATTTCTTGCCTTTTCGCGTACTTCTAAACGTCGGAATTGATCCAAAATTTCCACAAAAACGTTTTTTTGTTGCTTTATTCAGAGAGGAATTTCGTTTTTTGGCGAAAAAAAAAGTTCAGCTTAGCAACGCTTAGAGCAATCATTTACCACATAAGGTTAAACTAAGGTATGTGAGCTGCATAGTAAGTTCTGTTTTCTGGCAAGGGGAATGAAGCCCGAGGTTTTTAAAACAAAACATCAATACTTTTTGCCTATAGTTGCGCGTTTCTGTATTTGGACCAGCAGAAGACATGGCCGATACCCCGGGGCAGGCTTTACCTCTTTCCTTTCACATTACAACTCCTCCATTCGTAAATAATTAAAACTGTTTTTTTTCCTTGCTTGTGCAAGGTGGCCAATATCGAGCGCATTATTGTCATTTCGTGAATAAGTAAGCAGTAAAAATGTATTTGTTGAATGTAATACAGTATAGTGTAGTGTAGTGTTTTGTGTAATATGCAATGTACTATATGTAATGTATGGGTAGAGTAAGAATGTAAACAATAATAAGTAAACAATTATATTTAAAAAAAACACACAGAAGTGAAAATCATTAAGAAAAACGTTGAAAAGAAGAGGGCCTAGGATGGACCCTTGTGGCACTCACAAGAGACTCCTGACCAGTCAGAAAAACTGTCAAAGGTGTTAACACGTTGTCTGCGTTCAAAGAGAAAACTTTTCATTAGACCAGTACTCTAAGACGAGAGTCCATAAGCAGCAAGTTTAGCCAAGAGAAGGTCAAGGGGCAGGCTATCAAACGTTTTTCTTAGATCTAAAGATACTACACCGACAAAGCGTTTGGAATCCAGATTAAACTTAACTTTTAGTGCAGTATCACATCCATGCTTACGAAGGGCAGATTGACGACTAACTAATAGTACATCAAACGACTTACATAACTGATGGTAAATGCACTTTTCAAAAGATAGCATTAAAGATTGGTACTACACAGATGGGCCTCTAGTTTCTTTTATCCGTAGGCTAATCACATCTGAAAACTGGTGTAACCTGGGCAGACTTCCACGCCATCGGCACAGCTCCCTTGCGAATGCACGCGTGAATTAGTTCGGGTAGCGGTGCAACTATTGCTTTAGAAGTTAATTAAACAGCTAGAGCATTAATGTTGTCAAAACCAGGAGATTTTGATGTCTTGAAAGATTCACTGATAACAGACACCATAGAACTAACTTGCGACCTCGTCAAAGGTAAATGAATGGTTAGCAGTCTTGCATGAATATAATGAGGGCCTTGTGAGCTTCTTGCAGAGTTCATGAAATTTTTAATAGACAAGATGCTGGGATGAGATTCGAAATAATCTGAATTACTACAATCAAGATCAATAGGTGTATAGATGTTGACAAAATAGTCATTAAATATTCGTGCCAATTGACATTTGTCTTTAACTCACATTCGCATTCTCCTGTAAAACAAACAATGTCATTTGTTGACTTAGAACCTTTTGTATGCAAAAAAAGTTTGGTGAATTTTCTCCAAAATTCACCGGGTTTCTCATTTACATCCTTAGTTACATTTCGAAAGTGAGAAGCAATAGCTTTCTTCTTAATTTGACGATTAAGCTTCGTCGTTGTTTATAATTAAGGTGATCAGTAGAATCTCCAGATCTTTGATATTTGCTCCATTGCTGCTTACGCAAGCGAATTGCTCTCCGAAGCCCTCGATTCATAAAATGGTACCTGTTTTCCTTTGAGCTTGACGTTCTTTAAAGGAATGTGATCGTGTTAATTACATTGGTATACAGCTTCTGCCAGGCCCAATGAATGTCATCAATATCATCGAAGATATGAGAGATATAAAATGGAGTACAATTTAGATCTTTGATGAATTGCTCCTAGCTAAAATCTCTTGTCTTTTCTGTAAGTCAAAAACTTAGGTCGTGATCGCGGAAAATGAAATTTCATAGCAGTGCAGATGTGTTTATGATCACTTGAATGCGATTCCACCACATCAGCTTGAGGAAATCTGTGGCGATTGTTAGTTGCCATACTGCATCGATGAGCGTAGCACTATTGGCATTAATTCTTGTAGGGCTGGTAATACGACTGGAATCATAAGTTAGGTATTTATTTTGGCAGTCAGTCCTTGGAGTTAAACGTCTCAGTCCCGGCTATAGCAACTATTACTGAACTGAAACCGTTTGACTGGTTAACCATCTTACCTTTCACTTGCGAATAAAGTTTCGAGAAATTAAATTGACAGCAATTATTGCAAGGCTTTAGTCCTAATATTCTTTAACACGAGCATCTGGCAGCCAAAATAAGCTCCTTTGTCTTTCCGTGATGGTTGATCTTTCGATAAAGCTTTATCGCCACATTCCTTGGCGTAAAGTTGTATTTTTCATCTCGTTACTACATTGTGTCTCGGGTGAGATGGGTGGAAGATCAGATTTATGACATACGAAAGTGTGGAATTTCGCGCCTGAAACTTCATGGTGAATTCCCACCTGAACATGATTTTGGCACAGAAAAATATCAAATTTTGATATGCTCTCCCAAGAGTCTTTAGGCTGTGTGTTAAGGTTGTAAGTATAAAACTGTTGGTTGTGGATGTGAATAGCTCAGCAATGACTAATAAATCTCCCGCTGGAACTCTTGTTTATTAATCACCCGGGGTAGTCATTCGATAACATCGATAATCGATAACATTCGATAACAATCGATTAATTTTTTCGAAATTCGATAAAAATCGATACAAGAGTTTGGTGAGAGTAATCGATAATTATCGATTTTTGAGTTAGCGCTATCAATTTTATCGATAAATATCGAATTTATCGAAACTGAATTATCGTACCAATTCTCGAAACGGAAACACCAAAAGATATTAAAGAGCTCGCAGAGACACTTATAACAACTTCCCTGTTCGTTAAACAATAAAAATTGCTTCATCTCTTCAATAAACTTTTATTAATACTCAGCGTGTGTTTTATTTGAAATCCGCTATAGATCCCTGGTTGATTATCCCACTGTTCATTTATTTGCTGATGTAACACAATCACACGCTCGTTGCTCTTCCCGGGTGCTCTTTGACCCAGTCTTAAAAGGGAAAGATTTTCGTGATTTTTTGAGTAAAGTCAAAGATATGAACAAATTATTTAGACGCCCCGGGCGAGGCTCGGACCCGTAATCTAAATGTTACATAAAAAGCAATAGCCTGTAATAGAGACCAAAAACCAACGATAATAATATTTATTGTCATCGCATACATGTGTTTTTACATGTAATATTATGCTTCATCGACTTTCAAATACTTCGTCTGAACCAACTAAGCTTCAATGTTCTGAACAGTTTCCACAAGCGGAACTCTTGCAGCTGCAAGAATCATTTCAATTAACAGTCTTAAAATTGTTCTATAAATCAGTAAAACAATGTTAATGATGAACTCAGCAACAAAATAGTATAAAAAGTAAAGTGACAAGAAAAACTGCTGAATTATTGGAAGGAACTGATGATTTGAAAACTCGGAAAACATCTGAATAAGCGAGTATATGATTACGTTTGTAATTGAACCCGGGTAATCGAATTTTTTTTTTAATTTTATTTTTTTTACAATTTACTACAATCCAATCTACGAAAATAATGTAATCGAACATTAAAATCAGGAAAAAATCGTAATGCAGTCTCTTTGATCTCTTGTACAGTGTTCGTCAACAAATCATTTCATTGCCGCCTTTGAAATCTACATTTAAAGAGTCACAATCAAACGCTCCCTCAACGGAAACAGGTTAATTTTGATCGATTCAATAGCGATCGATGAATCCGATAAAATCGATAAAATTAACACTTCGTCGGCGTGTGAGTATCGATTTTTATCGATTGACCGATAAAATCGATATCGTTTAAAATTCATTAATCGATTTTTATCGAATTATCGAATGATTTTCCGATATCAAGTTTTATCGAATGACTACCCCGGGTTGATCATTACTTCTCTCGATCTATAATTACTGGGTTGCCGTATACGGCAATCCCAGTTGGAAAATGGGTAGAATTTCTCCGTTTTATTTTTTTCCGTGTCGGTAAAAGTCTTGCCTGTCACTCCCCCGGTAAGTGGTGTCTTTGTGCATAGAGCCTTCTGCGAGTATTTTCTTAGGATCGAGAGGGTAGTGGAAATGCGTACATTTCTCTGGTGGACACAGTAGAATCATTAACTTAACCTGTAATGGCGTCGAAAGTCATGTAACGCGAATGGCGTTTTAGTGGATCTTTGAACAAAATATACCCTTATGAAGTTCAAAAATGGCAAATCAATTGGATACTGAACAAGACAGGCGACAACATCGACAACGATCTGTCGCCCGTCGAGCCGTCTTTTACCAAGTTTGCTGTTATGTAGAACATTGAAGATTCGCAGGGCAGCGATAATAGTGAATTCAAAGACTAGACAAGGTGGATTGAATGGAATTTCAAGCGTTAAAATCGCTGAAAAGGTAAGATTATTGTCGAAGCGATGCCGCAATTGCGTGTCTTCACCACATGTTCCTTTGATCTCACATTATTGTGTTTTCCGTCAAAATATTCGCTTGTTTTCGCTTTCGCTCGAACATATCTACCTTTATTACATGTCCAGTGAATAGTTTTATCCTCTGGGATGAATTTTCCGTCGAAGAATCGGTTATTTGGGCGGTCAGTGTAAAACGCAGACTGCAGACTGCAGACCGGGGGTAAAATGCAGACTGAGGGTAAAATAAATATTAATAATAAAAAAACGAGTCATAAGGATAAAATAAAGATTGTTTGAAAGACAATCCTGTTTTACATCTGTAAACAACTCACATTATTATGACTGCAGGTCGCTGCACCTTTTGGGGATGCGATCGTACGCGTTGAAATCATCTGTGCTTTGTTTTTGCGCTTCCAGATGCATTGCAATGTTCCAAATTATTTGTCACACCGGTACATCGAGGGAAATCGATCGAAAAACCAACAATTATTACTTCGAATACCTGAATAATCTCGGTTGTCTTTTTTCGGTGCAACGAAATGCACAAAGAATTTCATGTATTCCGAGCAATTAGGACGCAGGGATTTCATTGGTTAAGCTATGCGTGATAACCCCTAGGGAGAGGTTATAATTGAAAATTACATCTTCCAGATGCAAAACAAACGAGCTTGTGAACTAAAGGATAAACATAACGTACACGAAAGCGAATGAAAGGATCCTAATAAGATATTTTTACACCTCAGTCATACTGGCTTAAGCCGACTGAATTGAAACGTTAAATGGTTGCAAAATCCACGTTATCTCTGTCTTTGTTAATTGGTACTGTAGCCATGCGTGTCAAAACGAATTGAGTTATTGGGTAATTACTCGATTACTTTGTTCAGTGCAGCAAAATGGACAGTTGAATTACGGGGTGGTGACTTCTTTGCCTAAAAGAAACTCACTTAACGAAACTGTCCTTTTTCCAACAACAACAAGGATTCAAACAGCTTCAATTCTTACAGAGTTCGATAAAAATCCGGATTTAAAACATGCCGTGGGGCAACCAAAGCGATGGGAGTTGTGTTGGGGTTTCAGTGTGAAAGTACGAACGGCTACTAACACTCTTATAACTCTTTTTTCATTATTATTTTATTAACCCGCAGTCTGCAGTCTGCATTTTACCCTCAGTCTGCATTTTATCCCTGGCCGGCAGTCTGCAGTCCGCGTTTTACACTGACCGGTTATTTGGGTGGTTTTTGGCAACAGAGGTTAATTATTCGTAATGCGATCGCTTCCGTTGCCGTTAGCAATGGGTCGCAAATTTGACACTTTTATCGCATTATCACATTACGCATTGAACCACGTTATCTATTATTCCTAAAATCTAAAAATATTCGTGCCTTATCAGTTTTCGGTCGAATTTATGTCCAAGAAAGCAGATAAATTGCAGAAAATATTAGTTTTGCATCCAAAAATTCGTAATCAACGCTAAAATGACCAAATTTTGCCTAGAAAACATATTTTACTGTTATTTTTCTTAAATTTTTTCGTTCAACTTTCGCTTTTATAAAATGTTTCAGTTGTCTGTAAATAAGTTATATGCTGTTGGAAAGCTTATTTTCTTAGCTTTAAAATGGTGTATTTTTTCCCCCTAACTTTAAATATTTTTTGAGAAAAAAAAACATTTTTTGGCGATGGCTGATTTACCGCGGTTTTCTCGCGGTTGGGAAAGTAGGAAAAAGAGTTAGGCCAGTAGCCAGGCTTTTAACCTCAGAAAAGGATCTGTTTCGTCGTACGAACGTGTGAGGACCTGTGAGCCAAAGGGCCTCTGCTGGTATGACTTCTGGGTGACCCCTTAATAACTTCTTACTAACCGAGCGCGAGGGCCGTACTGCCAGGGAAATATTGGCCCGAGGTCGTGGCAGTACGGGCCGAGCGCAGCAAGGTCCGTACAAAAACGACCCAGGGCCAATATTCCCCAGTACGGCTCGAGCTAGCTCGGTTAGTAAGTAGTTTATTACATGGTTTTTTAATTACCTTTTGCTTTGTTTTTGCAAGCCCGTAATCGGCCCGTGGGCCAGTCACAATTTGCCTGGAACGCTGCACGTACCACAGGCAACCCAGTGTACCCTCACGGAGGGTCTAGTTTCTAGTTATATGATGACCGCACTGATCCAGTGTATTGATATTTGAGGTGCACAGTAATTATTGAAACTGTGATTCCATATTGTCTTAGGAGTTTAGTTTGGATACCCTATGTAATTATATCAAACAATTAGAAAAAAAAATTAAACGAATTGAATCACGACCTGGACTTTTTGTTGTTGTTGATAACGTAATTGTTCCTAATTTATACATGTATATGCACAGTCAAACATCAATTATCCGCACGTTGATTGTCAGGATTTTTTGTTTTGTCAAAATTTGTTCGTGAATATTAATGAATGAGGATGTTCAAGTTGATTTTCCTTCCACTAAAACCTTGAAAAATGCTACTTAAAAGCATTTTTCCTTCTGAAACGCATTGTTAGGGATGTAGTCAACATGTTTACAAACATTACTGATGATACCTCCAAAATTACATCATCAGTCAGTTTTGCAGTCCTCAGAGTAGACTCAGAGTGGTCATTGCCACAGTAGCTTTTGGGATGGACATAAACTGCCCTGATGTCTCCAAAGTCATTAGATCACCTTGCCGCCTTTTGAATTATGCTCAGGAATCTGGCAGGTGTGGGAGGGATGGGACACAAGCAGTAGCCAATTTATATTACTCAAACAAAGAGTTTGGGATATGTTCTTCCAAGTTTAATCGGAAGACAACAAAGTACCAATCTGAAATCTGTGGTCTTCTGAAAATGAAGTTGTATGTCTGAAACAATTGAGAATGTCATTGGCTTTTACTTTTGCACTATTTTGATGGAGAAACAGATGTAAAGCAGGAAATTGAAAGTATGAGCAAATGTATGTAACTGTGAAGAGTGCCTTCTCATTCAAGCCACGGATTCAGTAGAGGTTGATGACAAGCAAATGACAGACCAACCACCAGAAACTGAGAAGCCAGTTCTTAGTGGAGACCAGAGAAAGTGCATTGAAAATCAACTGCTACAACTGAGAGCATTGCTGTTGAATACTACCTCTCTTCTTTCTCATGACCATAGTACTGGATTTTTTTCTAACATTGTGAAACAAATTGTGGAGAACCGTGAGACTGTTTTCACCACAGAAGATGTTCTCCAGAAAACAGATGTTTTAGACCCTATTTTGGCTCAGCATATCATTGACATTGTGGAAATGGAAGCAAACCCTGACATCCTGGTCTAAAAGTTAAAAAGTCCAACAGTGAAATTGTCTAGTCTGTTTATAAAACTCAACCTTCATAATCCAAAAATGTATCTTGGTTAAATGTAAGTGTAGTAGTTGTGAAACATTGAAAAAAAAACATGAGGCTTTGTTTGTATGACCTGGTGCAAAGTCAGGATGTTGAAACCCTGTTTGTCACACTGGTAAAGGGTCTTGTTCACCTGAAAGACCTTGTGCAGTGAGGCAAGTTTCCCACAGTGGGAACATCTCTTAAAGGAATTTGTGAAAGCCTGATGGCACATCCAACCAATCAGGATGTTGTATTAATTTTCAATGGTAGAGCCATTTCAGACGAACGCGAGCACAAAGTCTTTCAAAGTCTATCACTACCTACCCTCAAAGACCTTCCTTTCAACGATAACAGTCACTCCTCACCTGAACCAGATTGATCAGAATCAATGTCTGGCCCACCATACAAATATTGACCACTGGAATTTTTTTAGACCAATTTTGTCATCCACCTCTTCAATTCTCCCATGTCAAGACACTCCAAGAGGTTTTGAGGGTATGTAGTTAGGAAATGTAGAGTGACATCGTCCCGGAATTTTACTAACACATATCGCTGGGACAATTCCCTAAACATGATTTCAACATCATCAGCAGAGCTCATTGTGCTGTGTACTTTAGATTGGGGAGTGACACCTAAGACTCTGTCAATATTTGTTTAAATAGTTTGTCCCTTTGATTGTGAATGACAATATCTCAGTGCACTTGTTTCATGTAGATTCTTTTGAAGCCTTGCAAAGTGCATGGTCTTTAATATCTCGAACCTCGTGCCCAACCCTCTGATCTATTGGAATGCATCCACCTGCCTTTCCAGTGTCATTGAAGTACTTGCCCCATTTTAACTTTGCATATTTTTCAAATAATCACTTATGTGATTATACTAGAACAATTATTTACCAATATTCACCTCACCTTTGCCGAATATTATTGTTAATTAGTGACTTCAAATAGTACTCAATCTATCGAACAGGATATCCATTCAGTTGCAATTTTCCAACTGATAATTTTTTACACCTAAGTTACTGGTAAGCATATAGTTAATATCATTAACACTTCAGCTTTCAATAAATATGAAATACTCCTAACTTAAAGCTCTAAAATATTGACAGTCTGGATAATACATGGTTAAACTACTGACATAGTAACACTGGTTTCCACTTTTCAGTAATAATAATAATCCTCCCAATGTTGCTCTTGTGAAGCCACTCAGTCCTTTGTCCTTGAGTGGCTTTGTAGCTCAAGTGGTAGATCTCATTGAACCACCTGAATTTTTTAGGTGTCTGTAAACAACAATAATTTGCTTAATTGTCCAGATAAGTGTGAGGATCACTTCTCTCTTTTGTCTAAAACCCACAATTCAAATATACACTCATTTCATTTATCACTGACAACTCTGTTCTCCAATTTTCAAGTTATAACTTAATTTCTTACTTGATTGAAAATTATGATTTTACAAACTGTGCAGTAAGATTTACATGATAAGTAAATAAACATTATATTTGTATAGAATGTATATTTTAAAAATTTCATTCCCATGGGCTAGTGCTTTGGGGCATCCAGTTTATATTTTATCCATTCATTTATCCAGCTACGAGTATTTATTTCTTTAGTGTGCATTGCTCAATGATGATGAAAAAGTTCTTAATAAATAATATAAATACAATACATGTATTTATTTCATCTTTTTGTGCACAATCAAGTTTTACAGTACATGTGACTTTTTATGTGCAAGGAATGACACCCAAAAAGGTCAATTTAACATTTTGTCCCCTCTAAACAGCCATATTGTGGTATACTTTCTCTTTGGTATTTCCATGTTTTTTGCAGTTTATACTACAAGTTGCCCTACAACAAGAATAAAGTAAAATATAAATGTAATGGACAAACAATGGTGTGTAATGTTCCATCATGCAAAATTAATGTATACCAATCAATTCATTGACAATGTTGAAACAAAGTTTCAATATGGGGACATTATTGATATGATAGCTAAATGAAGAAATTTCTAAAAAAAATAGTTCTTTAATACTGGTTCATCAACTGATACAGTAATATTACTGATGTATTTACTTTAAATCCTGAATAATTGATGTGCCAAAAGCATTTAAGATAAGCAGCTGTACATTCAGAGCATTTCCTCCAGATTAAGATAAATTTACATTACAGGTATATTCTCTGCAGTAAATATGAATGAGCATGGAATGTTAACATCAAATACTGCAAGTAGTTAATAATATCCTGTCAGTGTCATATCAACAATAATCTGCTTCGCCTTGAATTTGAAATGACACTGCCCTTCTTAATTTAAAAATTACACAGAAGACAAGCCCTCTGCCCTGGTTTATATATTTCCAGACATCACACATTAAAATAAACATTTTAAAATTTGCATAAATTAAATCAAAAGAGGGTCAAGCGCAATTTTTACCTCCGCAATTAGAACCAATTCACAAAACTTCATTCCAGTACAACCTGAAACCCCTTTGGCGGTAACCACCGCATCATTCTTTACTTTCACCAATGTATAGATTTCTTGAAATCATTATCATTACTTTTCAATAATAATTTGCTGGTAGCATAAATAAGACTTGAAGGAGTCACAATTAATCGAGGATAAAATAGGGAAAGAGCTTCACTGGCTGTTGAAACAAAGGATCTTTTGTTCTTGTGGTTGGCACATTTCAATAACAAAAGCAATGTTCATAAACAGATATCTTCCCTATTATCCAATAAAGTAATAAGTTCTTATGTACTAATTGATCCCTTTTAGCATTTTTTTTAAAATCAAGTATACCCTTATGATTACTATCTAATTATGAATATTATTTCGGTTTCATTGAATGAAACAACGCTAAATTTTAAAGTTAGTATGTACATGTCTTGAGAGTGTTCGCATATGCAAGTCAAATAAACGCAGTGAACTAAGCAAGAATTCACCTTTCGTCTCACAGTTAGACGGAATTCCGCCCGACATATCTGTCGCGATAAAATTGAAAACAGATGTTCTTTACAAGAATTCAAAACATCTGATAATGCTAAACGATGACTCAACACATACCTCGAGCTCCTTCCATTGATTCGCTGTACGAGCATTCGAATTCTACTTAGATTGAATCGAAGCCTTCGAGATCGAGGATTTCACTTAACCTTGTTGTAACATTTTCTGCAGATAGCACTCTCTTCCCAACGAAGGACTTTGATCGGGTTTTTCACACTTGGCGCATTTGCTGCCATACGTCCACTTTAATACATGGAGAAATAAAAGCTGTGAATTATGAACTTGTAATATTGAGCTTACTCTAAAAGAGCGTTGCTTCCCCCAGCAAACTAAAAGGGTTGCTTTCAAAAAGCGTGAATAAAGAAAAAATCCCGCCATTTGATGTTTAAGAGACCGCCTTCAAGGTATAAAACGAACGATGGAAGAAGCACAAGTTGAAATCATCGCTTCGAACGCCATCTTTGTTTTATACATCAATACGCGCGGTCTGGATGCTACAATTTTCAACAGCCAATCAGACAAAAGTCTCCTTTGTTCTATTTTTGCAATCTGATTCGCTCGTTCCGAGCATGCGCCTGCAAGTAATACAGGACTCTCTCTTTTCTCGCCTGGGTTCCAGGCCCATTTTCAGGGCGGGGTAAGAGGGAGTCCCGGAACAGGACTAGGGGTCACCCAGAAGTCGTGCCAGCAGAGGCCCTTTGACTCACACGTTTATACGACGAAAGAGATCTTTTTCTGAGGTTAAATACCTGCATACCAGCCTATTACTGGGTTGCCTATGGCAATCCCAGTCGGAAAATGGGTAGATTTCTGTTTTCTTTTTTTTAGTATTTTTTTCCGTGTCGGTAAAAGTCTTGCCTGTCACTCCCCTGCTAAGTGGTGTCTTTGTGCATAGAGTCTTCTGTGCATATTGCATATAGTGCATATAGGTTTGAGGGGGCTGGGGTAATGCGTAGCTTGCTCTGCACAATTAACCTGTAATGGCGTCGGAAGTCATTGTAACGCGAATGGCGTTTTAGTACATCTTTAAAGAAAATATACCCATATGGAGCTCAAGAATGGAACGTCAAGACAGGAGGTGAAACATAAAGATCTGGAATCTTAAAAACGACTAGTAATGGACTTCGACAGCGTGAATCTTTCGCCCGTCGAGCCGAAATCAAAATGAGCTGTACTTTTAATATTTCGCCAAGGTGGTGTTACGTACAACACTGAAACCAAATGGAAATTTCTCTGGTAACTTACGGGTGCAACAAAGACAGAGAAGGAATCGAACACGACAAGTAGATCTGTGATCTCTGTTGTGTCTCACAGTGTTTACTGAAGTCGCATCTATTTAAAGTTTGCCCGTTTGTCTGGCAAGTAACATTCATTTTGTACTCAACCCTGCAAAGGTTAAAAAAAATTGGAAATGTGACAGTGAAAAATTATTTGAATGAAAGCTTGTTGTCTCTTTTGTGCTTTATTATGTACGGTCAAGGTTCTTTCGAAAAAGGTTTGATGTGAACTGTCAGAAATTTATTTAATTGCATATGCTTTGTGATTGTGTGTTTCGCTTGCACGCACGCAACTGAAATAGGAAGGGTTTCTTGCCTCTTATAGCAAATATGTTGCTTGTTTCGATAAATGTTTCGCTGGAAAATATTTCTGTGAAATTTCCAGCTTTTGTAAATTTATCATGTTGTGTAATTTTCGAGCTTAGCAAATTTGCATACATGTGATGAAATGTGATACGGGGAGAATTTTTGTGGTAACGCATAAGTCACGAAAATAAACAGGTCTGTTGGAAGCGTGCTTGAGTTTCAACAAAATGACCCCCGCTGATGAATAATAAAGTAGCTGCTATTACCAAAACGATGGAATTACCTGGTGATAAATAACCTTGTCTTGGAGAGTAAAATTTTGATTTTCCAGAAACAATATGGTCAACCTCTGAGGGTTGGGCGATTGTGATCTTTGTGTTGAATTCGCACATTTCTTGTCAAAATTTATAACAATTGAAAGAAAAAGAAAACTAACAAAAACAAAAATCCGGTATCTAAGCATCATTTAACACAGATGCTTCACTGTTTCGCGAGTAAACATGCCGCGGTAACTTGATCACTGCGCCCGCTGAATTCGATGTGCAATTTACTCGGTGCAGCCAAAAGTACAATTACAACAACACAACTAAAATCCAGGGGCACCCAACGACAACATAGTTCAAAACCACTTAAACAGAGCATTTTTAAACGTATTTTAGTATTTAAACGGTAGATATAGGCATATTTTTATCCCCTAAAAATTTTTCATCTGTTCGGATTTCCTAGCTGAAAGTCTAGTGATCCGAAAAATATAGGATTCAAAACTTACCTTTTCGAAATTTTCAGCCAGAAAAAGGGCTCCCGAAAATTCTAGGTGACCTTTTTAGGGTGAAAATCCGTTAAAAATGGGCAATTATACCATTTTTCAGATGTTCGAAAATCCTAGGAGAGGCAGGCAAGCAAGAAATTTTACAACAAATGTTCCGAAAATTCTAGATCTCAAATCGTCTTCCGAACAGATATTTTCCGAAAATTGACGTTGGGTGCCCCTGTAAAATCTCCCAAAATGTTTTTCGCTGATGGTAACTTTTTATATTCGTGGTTCAAAATTAATGTTGTTTTCATGTCGTAAATTTTGTTACCGATGGCAAAATATTTTATTCTCGATCGACCGTCCTGAAACTTCCTTCTGCTCTTCTTAAAAACTGTGTATCCATATTTATTTACTTTTACATCAATAATTGTTTTGCATAAAGCAAGCTAACAAAATCTGTATCTTGCTTGGTTCGAATTTGATAGCATTAAAATATAATTTTCGGTCCTATGCTTCTGTTACTGAGTGATATATTTCTTAGGTCGCCCATCCAGTTACTAACCCTGCCGGATAGGGATAAACTTCAGCTTTCAACTTTTGTTTACAAAGCTGTCAGATGCTGTCAGTGCACGCTTACACTTGTGGTGGAAAGAAGTTGCATGATCAACAAGTCAGCCCAGAAGCCAATGTTTCTCGATTCCCTTTTATTTTCTTCAATCTCTCTGGGTTCAGTACTTTGCTAGTAACCACATGTCTTCTCAAGGGGCTATTTATCTAAGACTTCTACCATGGCGCTACAATGATAGACAATACCAAAACAATATCGTGTACTGTTAGACCTACTTATTACGCAAAGACAACTGTCAACATGTCATCCCAGAAGACAATGTTTTTCACTTCCCATTTATTTTCTTCAATCTTTCTGGGTTCAGTACTTTGCTAGTAACCACTTGTCTTCTCAGGCTATTTACCCAAGACTTCTACCATGGCACTACAATGATAGACAAAACAAAAACAATATCGTGCACTGTTAGAGCTACATATTACGCAAGGACAACTTGAATCTCCTGGAAGACAACGCACAGCTCAGTTGACATTATGGAATAAATCGCTGTGTTACTTCACTACCACACGTAAGCAATGCGTGTCAGTTTTTTTAAAGAGGACAGGAATTTCTTCTTTGTGACAAATGATTAATTAATAGGCCGGTAGCCAGGTTTTTAACCTCAGAAAAGGATCTGTTTCGTCGTACGAACGTGTGAGGACTTGTGAGCTAAAGGGACTTTGCTGGTATGACTTCTGGGTGAGCCCTTAAATGGTCTTTAATGACCCCCCCAACTTGAAAAAAATTGCCTGGAACGCTGCACGTACCACAGGCAACCCAGTGTACCCTCACGGAGGGTCTAGTTAATCATTTGTCAGAAAGAAAAAATTCCTGTCATCTTTAGAAAAAATAGGCAAGCACTGCGTACGTGTGGTAGAGCAGTAAGACAGCGCTTTATTCCATATTGATACCACTTAGCAGGGGAGTGACAGACAAGACTTTTACCGACACGAAAAAAAAAAAAGACTAGAAGCTCCAAAAAGCCTAGACTGGGTTGCCTGTGGTACATGTTACACAAAGAAAGAAGGCACTGAATTGGGTGGTATTGAACTGCAGTGTTCCAGTTAATTTTTTCAAGTGGGGCGTCATTAAGACCATTTGAGGGGTCACCCACATGTCGCGCCAGCAGAGGCCCTTTGGCTCACACGTTCACACGTTTAATTATTTTGTAATGTCCTGTCCCATTTTGAGGTCTTTTAGTTTTTTAAGCTTTGGTAATAAATTCAGTTTAAAGATAACAAAGCACGCTCTTGAGTAAAATTCACTCGTAGTTGCACTAAGCAAACGTTTATTGCACACACTAAGAAAAGACTGAAGGTGTTGTTTCCGCTTCATAATTCCTCTTCTTGTTAGTCTAATCTGATGCCAGGTCGAAACATTGTTTGGCTTTGCGTTTGCACCAGAAAAAGACAAGCCAAAAGACAGATGAAGAAAAAAATAACATAGTTTTTATATATCACTCTAAATCGAATTCTCATCGAAAGATCGATCTTAAAAACACGAAAATTTCTGCAGGTGCACGTGATCACCTTGTGTCAACTGAATGAACTACGAGAAAGAATGTTAATCGTTTGTCGTTTTCAGAGTAAAACAACGTACTTTTTAGCCAAGGAAGCCTTCTTTGTCGGGTTCCTGAGAAACGTATCTACCTTATTACATGAAATTTTTGCGACACGTTAATTTCGCGAATTTCGCGATTTAAAAAAAATTCGCGAAAAGCGTGAGTTTTATGTAAACAATCTTCGCAATAGCAAGTCGTTGCAATAAATTGGATTAACCAGGAAGTTAAAGAAATATTCTTGGCTTCCCAAATAAATTTCATCTTACACTACAATGACAAAATCATTTGTCAGAGAAATAAAATTCCTGTCTCCTCGCGCATCACATTTCAACGCACGTATGCAAATTTGTTAACTCATTTTCACCGCGATTCCCGCGACATTTTTCTTCTTTCAAATACATTGTATTAGCAAAAATGTCATTTCTCGTCAAGCGTTGCATCTTTTTATGTTCAAATGACCGCTAAAAATAAAGATTTTCATAATTTAATATTTGCACAAAAATAGCAATGCACGCAACAAATTTAGTCGCATTTACCTCTTCGTCGAATTCTAATGCTTAACACAGGAATTTTTAGTTATTGTGAAAATCTTTCTATATGCTTTAGCAATCATCTCCCAAAATGTTCTTCTTTTACAAAGTGGTATATTTTTTAGGTCACCAATCCAGATACTAACCCCGCCGGACATCGTTTAACTTCAGTGCATTACAAAGCTGTCAGCTGCTCAGAGTAGGCTAGGTCGCTGAGCAAACAACTGTAAAATGGCCAATACGTGGCTTGCAGCCAATCTATAGAAACACACATAACAATGCAGCAATTTTCAAATTCTGAGGGAAGAACAAAGGGAGCCAATGAGAGATCTTTTGTTATCGTCCACCAACATGACGGCGGTGACGTAACATGAAAACCACCTATTGCTAAAGTTGCTTATGTAACTGGGATGACCTTTCTTAACTAACTTTCACTTCATCCCCAAAATCAATTCGTCAAGTTAAGAGGACTCATTGAAATTCTCTTATGATTTCATGTGTGGTCTTCCATGAATTGTATTCGTCAGAAAATACGTCACCATAATTTTGTAGTTTCCATTAATTAATATGCTGTCAATATTATTTCAAAATTAAGCCAGAAAGAACTGTCAGTTCAGTTTTTGTACGTGTTTTGGTACCATAAGTGGGCAAATTGAAAAAGCACTGAGCAAATTCGAATCAAAATAAACGTGGAAGTGAGATAAAATACAACTGAAGCGGTCCAATGGTAGCTCTTAAGTGAATCGTTATATATAAGTTTGTTCAAAAGTTGTTCAAAAGTCTGAAAGCCCGAAACTCCTGGGCTGCATATTAATTCAGCCGCGTACACACTCATTGCATTTTTAAATTATTGAGTCTTTGATGTCATTTTCGCCTTGATCCAGCTCTCTCAAGATTTTAAAGTTAGTAATGGCGGACCATTAAACAGGAACATTCCAGTTAAAATAAACAGGTGTCTTTTTTTGAAATCAAGGCTTAAAACTTCGATCAGTTACTGTTTAGTTAACAACGTTTTGGAATCCAAAGAAAAATAAAACTTGTTTGTTGGTCATAGTAGCACTTTGACAGCGGGGGCAGCTGTGGTGTCAGCTATTACTAGTAATAAGAGTGTCGATCTATCACTTTGCAGCCTTTCCAG